>JAJMET010000010.1:0-428197 GCA_030574315.1 Ogataea siamensis
TCAAGCTCTTTCAGCCTCGAGTTCAGCTCGTTGATTCGTCCCCTCAGAATGTCTGTTTGCTCAGACCCTTCACCTTTATTTCTCGCAAGTTCAAGTCTGGCTCTATCCCTTTCCTTAATCAAATCCGCTAACTCAAGGTTTTTGGCTTTGAGATCTTTCTCCAGTTTTTCCCGTTTCTCGATCGATTCTTGTGCTGAGGCAGCTTTTTGTTGAACTGACTTAAATCTGCTCAAAAGCCCCAAATGCTCCTGCCTAAGCTGTGAGTACAACTTTGCGAGTGATTCATATTTATTCTGCCAAAACCGTATTTGTTCTTCAAGTTGAGAAGTCTGTGACGTCTTTGCGGCTAGTTGCTGTTCGGCAGTTTGCGATACAATACTAAGTTCGTTCTCTAGTATCTTAACTCTTTGGTCATACTGTTCAAGCATTAACTGGTCTTTTTCATGTTGTCCGCCCAATGTTAGAATATCCTGTTCCAATTGGGCCAGCCTTCCTTGAGTTTGACTTTGCATCTGATCTGCAAGTAATTGTCTCTGCGCAAGTTCCTGAGACATAGCTTGCTGTTTTTGCTGTTCTTCCCAATAATGCGCCTGTTGTTGTTGGAGCATTTGTTGCTCAAGTAGTTCGTTCTGTCTCTTTTCCTCAGCTTCCTTCTGTTGTTCCTCAAATAGTTGTTGTTGTCTGGAAAAAGAGTCTGCAATAACACCAGTCGCCTGATACTGCACCGGCTTTCGGTTTCCTTGTTCACCTGCCCTAGAAGTGGCACTACTCGAAGACTGGCGAGAAACGGGCGGGCGAGTTTCATCTTCATCCACATCTAAACGAGGAGGATCTAATGGCAACTTTGGTATAGTGATCAATGTGGCCAGATATTTGATTGAGGAGCAATCACTATAAAATTCGAACAGTCTTTTATGTTGCACATCGAATTGATCTTTCAAAGGGGTAAGAATATCCTCAGATTCTGACGACCTGTACAAAGCTCTAAGCATCGAAACCAAAAATTTGTAAATTCCATAAGATTCAGCAATAATCGGAACTAGTGCACTTATGACACACTCGGATCCACTAGTATGGTGAATGGAGGAAAATATGACACGGTGAAGATTGTCCAGGGAATCTTGTAAGGAAAGTAAATCCATGATCGACTCGAAACCTTCGTTTGGGTCACTGACTGTTTTCAGTGAGACGTACTCTTCATATTCAAACATTCCATTGAAGCCTCGGTGATCGTGATGAAAATGTAATTTTTTAGTGAGATACAACACGTATTCCTTGACTAGTCTAGAGTAACCTCCGGCACTAACGTTGCCCGAAAACCGACCCAGACTTTCTAGCCAATTGATATTTTTGTAACCTCCAACTAATGCAGACGGATGACCTTCCTGCAAAACCTTGTGAATGAGAATTAAAGCTTTGAAAACCTGAATCTCGTCAGACTGAATTGGCAACAGCTTCAAGGAATGCCAAAACTCGCGAGAAGACTTATGATCCCAGGTGTACACAATACATGACCTGACATGCTTTCTCTTTGGGGCCACTGCCTCAGCGGTGCAGGCTTTTTTCAAACTTGTCTGGATGTCAACTGCCGAATGACCACCGAAACCTAGCATGATTGTATTGAGGCGTAAATAATTTTAAAGATAAAAAATAACGTACAATTGGTCAAACTAGTAGAATTAAAGTCGTCTTCAAAAATCGTGTTTTAGTATGACCAACAATCTCACGTTTGCTGGTAACAAAATGCAACCTCGGTTAGAAATAGCTGACAAACGACAGATGGTCTTATAGAGAAAATTAGCTCATGTGACTTACAAAATTTTCCTCTATACACATAATTTGTAGTCTTTGAATATTGGCTTGGCGATAGCACGAATGATATACGTATCTTATACTAGGAGTCTACGTTCAAGAACGTAATCTTGTCATTTGAAGAGAGAGGTTTCAAAATATAGCAACTTATTCTACAAAAATTCCAGAATAAAATTTTTTAACAAAGTTAGTTTACCTCCAGAGTTATCTTCTTCTAATATATGAGCTCTATTGAAAACTTGAAATCGTTTGGTATGTGCCACTAAGGTAATAGCCTTCAGAAGAGTCGTTTCTGTGGGAAGTTAACAACCAACTAATGTACTAACTTTTAGATCCTTTTGCTGATACTGGTGACGCTGAGACTCAACCAACTAATTATATCCATATCCGTATTCAGCAAAGAAATGGAAGGAAAACTTTGACCACTGTGCAAGGTGTTCCGGAAGAATACGATTTGAAGAGGATTCTCAAGGTCCTCAAAAAGGATTTTGCTTGCAATGGAAATATTGTTAAAGATGACGACCTGGGAGAGGTCATCCAACTTCAAGGAGACCAAAGATTGAAAGTCATGGAGTTTCTCATTCAACAGCTAGGACTTCAGAAGAAGAATATCAAGATTCATGGTTTTTAATCTACGTATTCGTTTTTTTGAACTTTGCTTACTCTGATTTGTTATCAAGTGTTACCTACGACTTGAGTACACATACTAAGCTGATATGTTTAGTTTTATTACTAATGGTTAAAGTTAATGACTTACTTTAAAGTTGTTAAGGGCGGCTTATTATGTAATTGTACAGTAACTTAACACATTTTTTATTCAAAAGATAAAAAGGCTTTCTTCAACGGGAGTATACTTGACATTTGAAAGACGTGTAATAAACCTAATAGTCATGGTGTCGGATCTAAATCTAAAGAAATCGTGGAACCCAAAGCTCATGAAAAACAGAGCGAGAGTATGGGAGAAAGAGCAGGAACTTTTGTCCGCGAAGCAGCGAAAACTACGAACTCCTGAAAATGGCTTTCAAGAACAAGGTAAAGCTTCACCGACTATCCAAAAGGATCCATCCATAGGAACAAACTGGATTTACAAGGGTCCTGATTTGAAACATGAAAATAAGGTAGCTAGTGACTCAGCGCAAGCGCAGACAGTACTAAAAAAGTTACCAGACAAGCTTCCACCAAAGAACAGTGCCACAGACATAGGAAGGAACAATAACAGTAACGATTCAAATGTGCAGAGGAGAGGTCCTGTGAATTTGTCTCAAGATTTAATCCATAATGATCCCATATCAGTTTTTACACAAAAGGCTTCGCAATACAAATATGTTAAACATAGTACAACTAAGAAAAGCTTTCCACAAGCAAATAGAGGATTGCGGGGCAAAAAATCAAAGTAGAGGTTAAAACCTCCAATGAAGCATCTCTTTGTTGATACAACCTAAGACTTCCAGAACTTATCAATTATGCGCATATATAATGTGATAACGTAATTTAGTTCATAAACGGTAAAAATTGACCAAAACCGTTTCAATTGTAAATCGTTTAATTGAGAAGTACTAAGAGAATGAATGCATTAAAAACTGTCCGAAGTAGTAGTCAACCACGGTCGAACGTGTCGAGAAGTAGATCTTTCCTCGGTTCAGGCCGAAGTTCTACGTCCACTTCAAGATCACGTTCCCGTTCCAGGTCTACTTCAAACCGAGGTTCGTTCAATCATAGAGTTTCAGTTGATAATTATTCGTTCACCGGTCTACAAGCTGCCGAAAAGAACATGGCATTTGATGACCCAAAAGAACGCAATCTAGAAAAAGAACTAGAAAAGAAGATTTGGGACAAGTTTCGACAAAACGTCATTGACAACGATAATGCGTGGATAAAGTTCTTTCTCTATTTGTCCACTATTTCAGCTATTATTATATTGGCCATGGAGTGTGCCATATGTGGTCTCTTTTTTGTCAAATTCAGACTTGTGAAAACTGTGAATAACGATTTTAATCCGGTGTTTGCAATCTATGGATATTATAGAGCATATTTGAGAGAAAAACGATATGCCATGGGAGCTTATCTTGCATTGTACATTTACGCGGAGCTGTATCAAATTATAATGACAGTGTTCGTTTTATACACTCGAAATGTTTACCACTTAGCATCCTCCATACTATTTTTGGCAGCTATGGCAATCTATTCAGGAATACAGTACAATGAAATAAACACCACAATAATAAGTTTTGCAACGTACAGCCAGCTGTTTACGTCAACGACGGATGCTTTTCAAAGCGGGATGGGCGATACTAAAGAACAGATTAAGGGATTATCAATTGCTGTCATTGTTGTTGCCTCCTTATTGTGTGTGATTCAGTCAGCAATAGCTTATAAACTTAAAGACAAATTTCAGCAATTCACTGGAGAAACGATAGGGAACAATAGAAAAATGATATATGCAAACACTGTCTTCAATCTTCACCGCGATGCTCTTCTATTAGCCTTATTTTTTGCACCTGGATATTTTCTTCAGGCTGTCATCATAGCACCTAACAAGAAAGATGCAGAATTTGGAATAACTATAGCGGCCTTAATTCTGTCTTTCGCAGTCATATTCGGGGCAGATTATTTTACTTCGAGAGAACAGAGAATTCAGTCAACCATAGTTTCGGCGTTTTGTACTGTCGGACTTGGATTCATAGTTTTCAAAATTGTGCGACTCTATCTTCGATACAGGTCCATGAAGCAAGAGCTACCAGGAAGAAAGTCGGTGGTTGCATTTGGAGTGATAACAGTGGTACTTTTATTATGCTTAATGGTGCTCATCTTACAAGTGATACGAAATTTTGGATTAGGGCTTTATAGCGTCTACGCCCAGAACTATGACTGGCTTACAAAAGCTAGGAAAAGAGAACTTAACTGTGAGACTAAGAATAGAAAACCCGTTACAAATAATGAGAAAATAAATCTCAGGGAAACGGCAAGCAAAGAAAAAGAAGGAGGAGGAGGAGAAACTGGAGAAACTCCTCTTCCGTACGTGAAACTTTCTACCCTCCCAGGTAGGGAGGTGCTAGATTTCTGAAGCTATGAAGGTAAATTTAATATAGCAGGAGAAGGAAATAAAAAAGTCATAAAACTGCAACGCATTCCAAAGTGTCTCCTGTGTTGACATCAATATTGCACAAGAATTCTTCTTCATCCACTAGCAATCGCCCTTTTTTCAAAATCCGCAAATCATTACCGTCAATCGATCTTACACCAGGATTATAATCAGCCAGAATTGCGCTCTCTGTAAGTAAACGTACTAATTTGCGACGTAAAAATCTAAGAGTTGTCCCCAAATCTGGATCTTCATAGTCATCTGGCCCAAATTCAATGTAATATAATACTGGTCGACTGAGAAGCAGATCTCTTTCCGAAGACTTGCCCTTTCGAGCAAGATTTACAGAAACATAGACATGTGAGCAATGCGCTGGAGTTTCGACAAAAATGCCGTTGCTGTTTTTGATTAGGCCAGTTTGTGTACCAATGAACACAATAAGTTGTCGGATGGTGAGGATAAGAAACGCATAAGTAAATAACATTGTGATTATTTTCGACGAGAACGACGCTAACAAATGTCGGGTCAATCCGTTACTATTGTACAACTCTTGGACCTTACGATCAAGAAGGACAATGTTCTGACTGAGCCAATCAAACAACATGAATTCTGTAGATGTAAATATTGCTGAGTTAACGGAAGAAACGAAAAAAAAGAGATCATTACTCATTGATTTTTTTTCGAAATTATTCATGAATGTCTCGCTTAGAAAAGAGTCTTCCACTAGCTGTTTTGGTGTCTATCATAGCAGCATTATACCCTTTGATCTATAGATCCGGACAGCAGAGAAACGATTTCAAGAAGGCTTACAATTTGGCTGACCTAATTGGGAACACACCACTTTTACGCCTGCGATCATTATCTGAAGCAACCGGCTGTAATATATACGCAAAAATGGAGCTTTGCAATCCAGGGGGCTCGGCAAAAGATAGAGTTGCGCTGGCAATTATTCAAGACTGCGAACGAAAAAAGCTCATACAGAGGAATAGGGGGGACGTCATATACGAGGGAACATCCGGATCAACCGGCATATCCATAGCTATGTTGTGCAATGCCCTTGGCTATCGGGCTCACATATGCTTGCCTGAAGATACATCTGACGAAAAACTAAGCCTTCTTCAAATGTATGGTGCTGAGATTGAAAAGGTTAAACCGGCTTCAATAGTTGACCCGAGTCAATATGTAAACGCGGCCAGGCATGGTGCGATGAAAATAGCTGGTGACCCGAGCTCACCAGTAAAGGCAGTCTTTGCAGACCAATTTGAAAATGAATGTAACTGGAAGATACATTATCAAACGACCGGCCCGGAAATATGGAAGCAAACGCAGGGAGACCTTGATTATTTTGTGGCTGGATCTGGAACGGGAGGCACAATCACTGGTTGTTCAATGTATTTAAAGCAACGAAAGGGAACAATAAAATCAATTTTAGCCGATCCTCAAGGATCAGGCTTATTCAACAGAGTAAAGTATGGGATAATGTACGACACTGTTGAAAAAGAGGGCACAAGGAGACGACATCAAGTAGACACTTTGGTGGAAGGTATTGGACTCAATAGGATAACCAACAACTTTGAAAAGGGCGAAGCATATATCGATGGAGCAGAAAAAGTTACAGACGAGCAAGCATTAATGATGGCAAGGTACTTAAATGAAAAAGAAGGATTATTCCTCGGGTCAAGCAGCTGCGTAAATGCGGTTGCTGCGACGAGAATTGCATTGAAAGATGCTAAAAAGGGAGATACCATTGTATTTATTGCTTGCGATTCAGGGAATAGGCACGTATCTAAATTCTGGAAGAATGCATTACAATACGACGTTCCATCAAAGCTAAAAGATTTTATCGGTTTACCTTAATAATGCAAAAAGGTTATAGATCGTCAAAATCATTTGAGAAATCAGTTGTCTTTCGCTTTTTGCGCGACCTCACAAGATCTTTCCAATCTTGTTCGGTCTCTCTGACATCGTCTTCTGCTAGCAACAATTTATCACGGACGCTTGTTCTCTCTTTCTCAGGATTTGGCGCTCCTAAGTTCCTGGAAGCATTAGTCCCGCGGCTTTTGCTCCAAGGTGCGTCTTTTGTTTTCCGTGTATTCTGTTCACTCGAGGATTTGAGATGGCCGCGTTGCAAAGAACTTTCGGCCTTTTCTTTCTGTCTTTCCACCTCTTTTCGTTCATTGAGATAGCCGAAAGAATCAAAGTCTATCGTTCTGTCAATCCATCCGTTTGCAGGAAAATCTACAATATACTTGTTTTCTGGCATCTTGGGAAACCTCAAGAGACCAAAAAACTTGGCAACACCCCAGTAATCCAACGAGGATAGTCTGAAAATTGAGCGAGCAGAATGTTTTGAGTAATATCGAATGAAGCTGACAAATGCTTTGACTGCTTTATCATGTCTAGATCGATCTTGTAATATCCATTTTTTGACTTTTTCCTGAACAAATTCGTTATTAGGAATGTTGAAATTGAAATGGTCCAATTTTTCAAGAACCACTTTTCTAAAACTCATGAACTCAACATAGTCTTCTTCCAAACCAGGGGTCAAAAACAGGATTGCAGTACCCGCTTTACCTGCCCTTCCTGCCCGACCGCACCTATGTACAAACACATCTGGATCGGTAGGAGGATCAAGCTGTATAACCAGATCAACATCAGGTATATCTAAACCACGAGCGGCCACATCAGTACTTAATAGTACATTCTTATGTTCCGAAAAGCTCGAAAACTGTGACAAAGTTTTAGTCCTAGCATCTAGCTGTAGTTTCCCATGAATTGAATAAAGCTTTAACGATTGATAGTGATCAGCATTTTTGCTTAATTCCTCCAACAGATAGCTCATCATATTGTAGTAATAAGAAACACAGGTGCATGTTGGAAAATAAACTATTGACCTCTTGAATTGATACGACGATATCAGAGACAGCAAAGCTTTAAGCTTGTCTTCGGCACTGACAGTACAGTAGAGCAACTGCAACTTGGTCGGAATACACTTCTGATTAAGATTCTCAGAATTAACGGTTATCCGGACTGGGTTTGACATTCCAAATTTGAATACGTCCTCTATAGCACCTGACATGGTCGCTGAGAACAGACCAATGCGTTTTTGTCGCGGCAAAGCTTTTGCAATGACAGACATCTCATAATTGAAGTTACGATCCAATAGCTTATCTGCTTCATCAAGTACGAGTATTTGGCAGCTTGATGATTTCACAGAGTTATGCTGTAGGAACTCAAAAGCTCTTCCAGGAGTAGCGATTAAAATTTGAGGGCGATTTTTCAAGAATTGTAGCACATCCTCTGAGACACTTCCCGAACCACCCAAGACAGCTTGTACCCTCATTTCCAATAAGCTATGGTCCTTAAATGCTAGCAAAGAATTCACCACCGATTCAATTTGAAGTGCAAGCTCTCTGGTCGGACTTATTACCAATGCTCCATAATGACCTTTCTTGAATTTTGTTTCCTCACGCAAATAAGCATGAATCTTTTCCAATATGGGAATAACATATGCTAAGGTTTTACCCGAACCTGTCACGGCTTGTACAATTACATCTTTGTTACCTGCAAAAAGAGGTATAGTGGATGCTTGAACAGGGGTCATATGCTGGAAGCCGCAGGATATCAAGGCATTCCTGACCCAAGAACTCATATCATAGGATATAGAGTCCCAGCTAAGATTCTTGCTGTCTGACATAGGTGAACAACAGAGTCCAAAACTGGATATCAACAAAATGATATAAATCAATTTTTTTTTTTTTTTTTTATTTTTTTTTTTTTTGCTCTCGCTGAAGACCTCAAACTTAATAGTACGAGCTATCGATCATCCCAGAAACATTCAGATAGGAAATCTACGAGGTGTCCAGGTCCTCAGCAAGGAAAATCTTAGAAATTGGCATCTAATATACAAATTTTATGAGTAAGATTTGTTTTCTGCGGATTAATCACATAAAACCTCTAAAACTCGATCATTCTGTATACAAGATTACTCCATTGATTTCTCCTGCATACCAATCAAGGAAAATGTCAAAATACGAAAATTGGACAAGGGAAGCGCTCATTCAAAGAATACATGACTTTGAGGCTCTTCACAAACGGAAGAAGGTTGAGATCCAGCCCATGGTGAAAGAACAGAAACTCAAAGTCAAAAAAGAATTTGATTTTTCAAAGTATCAGAAGAGAAAAATTGCGCTTAAATTTTCTTATCTCGGATGGAACTATCATGGTTTAGCATTTCAAAATGACTCGACCTCTGTACCCACTGTGGAATTGCTTCTGCTGAAAGCTCTCCATAAAACAAAACTTATCGAAAGTGTTGATCCAAATGCTTGCGATTTTAGCAGATGTGGCAGAACTGATAAGGGCGTGAGTGCCATGAATCAGGTGATAGCTTTGAAAGTTCGATCAAAATTAACAGCGGACGAACTTTCAGACCCTGAACACGATATTGACGAGCTTGATTATGTGAAAATTTTGAACAAAGTTCTACCGGATGATATCAGAGTGCATTCTATTTGTCTTAGGCTTCCTGAAGATTTTGATGCTCGTTTTTCATGCAAATACAGACACTATAAGTACTTTTTTGAAAAGGCGGGCTTAAACATACAAAGAATGCAGAAGGCTGCAGCACTTTTTGTTGGGGAACATGACTTCCGCAATTTCTGCAAAGTTGATGGATCCAAACAAATAGACAATTACAGACGCACCATATTATCCTCTTCAATAGAAAAGTCTGCACAAGATGAAAGCTTTTTCTTTTTAAATCTTAAAGGGACTGCATTTCTTTGGCACCAGGTGCGGTGTATGATGTCTATACTATTCCTTGTCGGACAGGAACTAGAGACTCCTGATGTTGTGTTACGCTTGCTTAATCCACAATTGTATCCTGGCCGCCCAAACTATAATATAGCAAGTCCGATTCCTCTAGTGCTATATGATTGCAACTTCGATGACACTATACACTGGACTAAATCCCTCACTTCTGATAAGATCCAATTTTCCCGATTTAAAGGGTTATGGATGGATACCAAAGTTAAAGCTAATATCGTAAGTACAATGAAAACAACGATCCAGCCGGATGAGAGTGGCTCGATGTATTTGAATTTAGGAGACGGCGGATTACAAAGGCTTCAAATTTACATTCCTATTGAAAAAAGAAACTGTTTGGACTCACCCGAAGAAGTGAATAAGAAATGGCGGCATAAATACAAGGATTGTGTAAAGACGAGTATGATATAATCTTAGACTGTTTTTAGCACTAAATTTTCATTCTGCCATCTCGAATAAAAAATAAAAACTATCCATAGAATAAGTAGAAGTTGGTTAAAACGTCGTAAAGTGAACATGGTGAACGTTTCTGAAAAAATTAAAGAGATACAGGATGAGATGGCCAGAACTCAAAAAAACAAGGCCACAGAGTATCACTTGGGACTTCTGAAAGGCAAATTAGCAAAGTATAGAAGGATGCTTTTGGAGCCTGAAGGCTCTTCTAGCCAAAGTGGTAAAGGTCAGGGATTCGAAGTGAGCAAGAGTGGAGATGCTCGGGTTTGTTTGATAGGGTATCCATCTGTGGGTAAATCTTCCTTCCTATCAAAGGTTACTAAAACTCAGTCAACGGCTGCAGCATATGAGTTCACTACCCTGACGTCTGTTCCGGGGGTGTTGCACTACGAGGGTTCTGAAATACAAATTGTTGATCTTCCTGGAATTATTAAAGGCGCTAGTGAAGGAAAAGGACGCGGCAGGCAAGTAGTAGCTACTGCCAAAACTGCTGATTTGATCTTGATGGTTCTCGACGCAACAAAAGGATCCGATCAAAAAGACAACTTAGAAAAAGAGTTGGAAGCAATAGGAATTAGACTAAACAAACGAAAACCAGACATAACTATTAAATATAAACAATCTGGAGGAATCAAACTAATTTCTTTAAACAATCCAACGAACCTGGACGAAAAGCTCGTCTCTTCCATACTAAAAGAATATCGAATTCATAATGCAGACGTTACTCTCAAGGACAAAGATGCCACAGTGGATGACTTGATCGACGTTATCAATGAGAAACATGTGGTTTACATTCCTTGCCTGTATGTATACAACAAAATTGACGCTGTGTCTTTGGAAGAAGTTGACAGGATTGCACGCGAGCCCAACACTACGGTTATGTCCTGCGAAATGGAACTATCAATTAGTGACGTTGTGGAGGAAATTTGGTATCGACTAGACCTCCTCAGACTGTATACGAAAAGGAGGAATGAAAGGCCCGATTTTTCTGAGCCTTTGGTGGTGCGCAGTCAGTCAACAATTGAGGATGTTTGCAATTCCATACACAAAGATCTGAAAGAAAGTTTTAAGTACGCTCTTGTTTGGGGCTCCTCATCCAAATTTGGGCTAGCTCCACAAAAGTGTGGACTTGGCCACAATGTTCATGACCAAGACGTTGTCTCAATAGTGACAAAGTGAGCTTGTTAGAGATCGAGTCGCTTCTCTAAGTCGGAGATTCTAGATGTAAGTTCCAATTTGTTGATTTCGAATGTCTCCCTATTTTTTTGAATCTGAACTTCAATCTTAGACAATTTGGTGTCCCAGTTCGAGATTTGTTGATGTAGTACATCGAATTCAGCATTCAGATTATCTAATATATCATTTGATATCATCAGAGATTCAGTCAAATAACTGTAAACCTTCAACTTTTGATTCACTTCTTGAATAAAAGTAGGCATCTCGAGAAAGCTTGAAAACCTGTCGTACAATGAGTTGATTTTTCGTAAAATGGATTCCTCACTGTTTATTGAATATATTTCGTGATTTAGCGATTTACTCTTTTCTGATGGGTCACGCTGGGCTCCTATTGCTGATTCCAAAATGTTGATTTTTTGTGTTAAGCAATTGATCTGCGATATGATTGATCGATGATCCTCTTCGTTCACCTCTTTTATTCCTGTTACATTTTCCAGTTTGTTCAACTTGTCTAGCAGATTGAGGATACGTGAAAAACTTCCGGATTCTTGAATGGCGACATCAACTTTATCACTAGCACAAACTGAAAGTTTTAAGCTCAACCCTTGTTTAAGCCTTTCAGTCTTCGACCGCAAAATGCCCACAACATAGTTCCATTGGTCCAGACGTATCTTAGACTTTTCTGGGTTTCGTATTTCATCTAGTGTATTACTGAGCCAGGAAGTCACATCTGCAAAAGAAGGTTCTTTTGCTATATCTATAACGCTGTGCTGTGCTGTTCCTAATTCCTTTTCTATCAACGAAAACACTGACTCGCTAAAACAATTCTGTGTGGGCTCATTAGAAACAGACGGATGTGAAGCCTCGACGGAGAGTTCATCATTAATGACAATGCTTTGCTTGGAGGACTCCAAAATCTCCGGTTCCTCTCTGTCGACAACTTCTACAGTATAGTAATCAGAATTCATCATGGGCCATTGTTTGTTTAGAATAGATTAAAAAAATACTGTACATACCAAAATTTCTCAGCAAAATCATCACATTTGTGAGTAATCTACTATTCAAAGATAACCCAAATAACACTTCGGGGGGACTAACAAAATTGTGAAAGGAACTATCACTGTCTACTCACAAGCCAACAATCGCACCTTGTGCGAAGAATTTCTAGGAATAATCATTTTTTTCTTTTTCTTAAAACTTCATAAGAATCAGTATGGATCACGAATACTAATGATGAGCTCAAGAGCTATCCTCCTATGATTTTCCTAAGAACTTCTGAAAGCATCCCTTGGGATCTGGGATTTCGAATTTTGGAAGTTGACTAAAGCTGTGGAATAATCCCAATTACTTTGTTCACAAAGCAGTAACGAAAATTGTAGAACCAAATTTGTCTCTTCCATAATTCGGCGTAAAAGTTGCTGCTGAGAAATGTTCAGGCTAGCAGCAATATTATCTGGAATGGTGCAATTATCTTGTGAGGTAACATGCAGTGTATTTGCCTGACCAACAGCTGGTTGTAAGCTAGCCTTAGGATGCCATGCTTCTGAACCCGCAAATTCTTTGAGTAACAGAATATCAGAGGCAACAATATACGATCCACTAGGTCCCGGAATGACTAACAAAGATCTATCAAATGACCTTCTCTCTAACATTGATTTATTACCTGTAGAAGGCGTCCCAAATTTGCTTCCAGGTTTGAAACGATCATCCCTATGCAGTGTCAACGATGGCGAAGTCTCGGCGAAATCTCCATGAACTAAGATATGCATTGCATCGAGGGATGGAACGGAGACGACTTCGATAGAATAATTTTGTGGGCTCTCTTCCAGTTCATGTTTGGTTCCTGGAAGCGACAAGAACGCACGTGAAATTTGTTCGGGGCCTTTGAAAACTCTCGACATTCTGGATCTAAGTCCCGAGACTCTCATCAGATTTCTAGAGTTGGATATATACGAACCCCATGAACTTGAAACCGAGTGTGGAACTCGGGTATGCTTTTGGTCCGTGGAACCCGAGAGATCAATTATATGCGTGGTATCAAAATGATAAGAAAACTGTGATTCTGGCGTAAACAGCTCCGTGAGTCCAGGTCTGTTTTCATCCCACAATTTCAAATATGTAGATATGAATTGTATAGCAATAGTTTGTAATTCGGGGGACTCGAAAAAGAGCGCCCGATTTGGAAAAGGGAAAGATAACAAACTTGCTAACTTGTTCTCATCTCTCACAGTCACCCCATTGAGAATTGTAAGACGCGGAAAATACTTAATTATGTCGCCTGTGTATGATGGATTATCCACAGGGTTACCTGTTATCCACAATTCTCGCAAGTAAGATAGCTTGTTTTTCAATTTTTCAAGTGTCTCTAGTTTGCTAATGTTGTTATTGGATAAAGCCAAGTTTTGAAGAGATGGGAAGGAAACTGCGATTTCCATTAGATCTTTAGCACTGTTTCCAAAATTATTATTAGACAAGTTCAGCGAATCAATTTCATAGCGTTCCTGTGATGCTATTTTCATCAATGCAAGAAAAAACTTCGAGGCAGTCTGAGTGTTTGCAAACATATTATGTAGTTCGGGATTCAATTCATTTCTAATGCCATCTAAGTTAAGCAATTTGGTATGAGGATCATACCTCGAAGACAAAACTGATTTAATGAGCATCACAGTGCTGTTTCCAGCCGTAGAAGCAGGTGTACTTTGGACAGCACCTATTCTGAGACTATTACCGGCAAATCTAATCCCGCTTAACTTAGTTAGCGCACTCGCGTCCCTCTCAGACTTAACGGCGGCTCGTAGAACACCACTTACACGGTCAGTACCTAATATTTTGATATTGATCTTAGTTTTCCGGTGTATGAATGAAGAAAGGTCCTTTTCGTTGGCATTGGTCCAGCCAGTGATCTCCACAACCACATCACTCTGTTGATTTTGGTTTGACAACACTGGACCCGTGGTTGAGGAATTTAGGGAGAAATTTGAGGTTGAGATTTCGTTTGCTGGCGATCCGAAATTATTTCGAAACATTGTAAACTGATGGATCCAAGAATTATATATAACGTCAAGCAGACGAATCGCTGCCAATACAAAAAGTAAAAAAAAATATTTGAGCTTTGTGCTGAGTAAGGAAAAATTTTTGTTAAATAAACGACAAAATTACATCACAACCGTAAAATATACTGTAGTTACGAACTTAAGCCGGGAAGCTATAACTAACTAGAACCAGCAAGAAGAATCGACATCCTCAAAAATATGTACTTGATGAGTCAAGCAACCCTTAGAGCGTCACTTAACTGAGAACGAATGAAGTTCCACACGACAACGGTAGACTTTTGAAGTCGTCGATAAAGCGATACCTTGTAATAGAAAATTTATACGTCAAACTTCAACCAATCGAGGTCTTTAAAAGTGCAGCTATCATTTCGCGAATCTGAAGCGCCAGAATCGAATATAACGTTTTTGGAGTAGCCAGCCTTCACAAAATTTGCGTGGCTCTCAGATGTAGTTGACACTCTTGCAGATCCGTCTTCTGCGAAAGGGCCATTGGTAATGATCCCTCTCTTTGCTTGCATGTGATGATACAAGCTATTGGGGATGGAGCCATGAGAGGGTATTAAGTTTGAGGAGTTAGAAACAGATGTCGGGGAGTATGCATCAGAAACAGACGACAAGCAGCTTTTGGACTTCAATCTCTTGAAACGTGGGATATCTTGGGGTTGTGAATGGTTGACAAAATATGGATTGGGCCCACCATTTGTCGGAGAATAGCCGCTCGGGGATTGAGGTGCAATAGGTGTCGTTGCCAAAGGAGTATTTGGGTTGGAAACTGATTGAGATAACCTGTTCGACGGTTTGGGAAGAATTGGAACATTTCTGGACCGAGAGCTTCCTTGCGATACCGACGACCTATTACTCGCTTGATAGTTAAACTGGCTATTGTGGATGTGAAATTGAGAGTATGAAAGATCTTGAGAATCCCCGATAGAGGCTTGTGATGAGGGTATGTCCAGATATGTTTGATGTAAAAGAGAATTTTGATGATAGGTGTTTATTCCCGACGATAGGACTTGAACGCCAGTACATATATCCGAGTTAACAGATCCCTGAGGACTAGCCTGATATGCTAACTTTTGTTGAGCTCCTATGACCGGGGTATTCATACTAAACTGTTTTCCGAATAAAGTTCCTTGTTGGGTCTGACTGAATGAGTGTCTTTTAGAGTTTCTCTTTTTTATGATATCTGTTTTAAGCGACAACGGTCTCATAGTACCATGAAGCTTTTGGAACAAGCCACAAGCATTACACAGAGTATTCCCCTGAGAGTCTCTGCGCCAAAGTGGGGTTTTAGTTGTACCGCAATTGAAGCACTTCGAAAGAGGTTTAGATGGAGGAGTAACAGAAAACTTATCTGAATGACTTGACTGGTCATGAAAAGATTCTTGTTTAGGAATTTGAATGCTCTTTGAGTCGGATTGGATTTGATTGGTTATATTCCATTCAGTTTTCAAAACATCAGGCTGTGACTCTTCCACTAGCACTGGCTTACTTTTGGACTCCGAATTATGAGAGAAAACGTTCATGTTTTGAGAAGATACAGATGGTGAAGATTTAAATTGTTTTAAGCCAGCGGATTGCTTGTAATTTTGAAACAAATCAGGGTCATGGTCACATAATAGCAGTTTGTCATTTCTCAAGTCCAAAAGATCATCCAAGTTCAAATGCAGAAACTCATTGAGATCTTTAACTTTCTTGGTTTGCAGGGAGTTCGGACTTTCAGAAATTGAGGTTGGTGTCCCGAAATTGCCATTAGAATTAGGAGAATAGTTGCTGTTATGACTTCCACTTTGAAGGTCGCTCGGTGGAGTTATCAAATTCGAGTATCCTTTATTTGAATCGGCCGCTATCTGCCCACCAGAAGAGTTTTTGGCAAATTCATATTTTGAAGAATAAACATGATCACTCTTAAGCCCAATTGGCGAGGTGGATGCTTGTGACAGCGAAGACGGAGTCATCGCCAATACACCATGCTCCGTGGAATGACGCTTTCTCGGAGAAGAGGGGCGCACTTGTTGAATTTTCATCGATTCTTCCCTCAAGCTCCTATTCTCGATTCTTGGATAGAGAGGCAGAATATTCTTAGCTGACTTGTAAATGTCCCATATTGAGTTTGACTCCATCTTCTCATCAATCAACGGCTATGTATTTCTGGATGACCAAAAAGCTGACTCTTAGATCAGCAGGGGTGCAATATAGTTTATATGGGGAAATCACTAATCTCTACTTAGCGTCTGGTTGATTATCTCAAATTATTGAATAATAATAACAATTTGCAAGTTCTGTTTATTGAATTTAATAGTTTTTCTGACTTAGTTAGATTTTGACTAAATTGAAGGAGGCCAAAACGCAAATTTTTATTTTACGTCATCATTCAAATAGCTCATATAGTTTTTACTTAATCTCGGCAATAAAATAAAAAGTTAACCGTCAACATTTTCCTCAAATTGTAAAGCGAGAATGTGAGCACTTCTACGTCTATCCTTGAACCTGTAGTACAACTCAAGGAAAAAAATTCGTGGGTTGAAATTTATACAAACATTCAGATACCGGTAATTATGTGATGTGACACGAAATTCGTTAAATTCATACTATCATATCGTAGCGTCATATATTGGATGATCCACTTAACCCGTAGAGCTTTGACCCTTTAATCGTTCTTTCAATCTACGCTCTTCTTCATCCAAAAGCGATAGCTTCAAAGCTTCCTCTATCATTCTTTCTTCGATACTCATGTGATCACTATGTTCATATCGGCTAGAAAAAGCATTATTTCTAAATCGATTCTCAAACCTGCCACCATAATCATTACTTCTTCGTTCGCCATGATCGTAAATAAGAGATGACGCGTGCAATGCCGTAGCAGCTGCCGATCTCCTTGCTAGCTTAGACTTCGCGCTAAGTAATTTTTGTTCCCAATCCGGGCGAATGAAATCAACAGTAATAACTCCAGGAGCTGAAGCAGGTAAAGAACCTCTTCTTGTCACAGAGGAGGATGCTGCTGGAGCTCTGTTAGCTTGAATATCCATACTGCCTCTCGAGCATAGAGATGTAGCATCTGTAGATTTTTGGCTTGGGTCTACCTTAGAGACAGCAATGTCCAGATTTCCTGCTCTTTTGGGAGGAGTTCCAGAGGCTGAATGAGATTTTGTCATGACGTAGCTGAGCGAAGTACGTCTTCCTGACTCCAAAGACGAATCATGATATTCATGGTTCGCCGAATCTTCGGGTATGACGTGCGTTGAAAATTTAAAATCTCTTGGTGGTCGACCACCAATTCCTGTCCATATGTTAGGAGGTGAATACGTGACACCAAAGTCTGCCATTGCACAAAAAGGGCAATTCACAGGTTCGCTTATGAGTTCGTCAGCATTTTTCTGCAAGTCGTCGGAAGTATTTGGTGCAGTACCCTCATCATGTGGGGGATGAGGGTCTAAACGTTTTAACTGAACGAAGCATTCTGTGCAGATTGGCTGAACACAACAACGTGACATATTGAGATTTTGAGGATAATAGAGGAAACATATTGGACACTCAATTGACTGACGATAAAGAGTCAACAGGAGGTCATCAGAAGGGATATTGGGAAACGTTTTGATTCCACTATCACTCACTGACTTGTCCCTGGTATACCGCGACTCTGCCTCTCGTTGTAAATTGATGGACATTTCAATTAAATGTCGTTTGAAGGCTTTGTGTTCTTTTCGACGCAAAGAACTGGCACTTTGATGTATTTTGTGATCATCAGGATCTTCCTCCTCATCTAAAGATAATTCGGACATCGGTGCATGTAAAGATTGTGACCTCAAGTAAGCCAATAGTTCTTGGTCTGTCCATGATTCATCATAATCTTGAAGAGGGGTATAGAAAGGAGAGAGCTTTCTCTCCACTATAAGTCCTCTAACAACTTCAGTCTTGTAATTTAGCCCACCTTTGTAGTTTCCATATGGCGCCAAGTAGCCACCATCAACATTCTCTTGATAGCGAACAATCAGGTTTAGCATATGCTGCTCTTTTTGTCTTCTCTTCTCTTTATCTTTCTCCTTTTTCCTCTTGGACAGCCCGACTAGAGATTTGGGCGACACCAGGCCATCTCTTGTAAATGGACCTGAAGGTGTGCGGGGCTCTTTGGCAGGTGCATTCCCCATGACTTAGTGCTTAGACAAAAAGTATGAAACCAATAAGACTATTGTCTTGAGTAAGGTAAAAATATCTCGGTTTCCCAAAAGCTAGTTATTTTGCTATTGCTGAGCCACCGAAAATCTGTTGTCGCACAAATATACGACTACCTTCACAAATGAATATCCTCTTTCAGAATTCGGGATGTGTTATTGCAGCTCAAAGCTGTATGGAATCGCAGCAGAGACAGTGATTACTGGTTGTAAAAAGATTTCAAAACAATCGGAAAGGCTCGGTTTTTTTTTTGCTGAATTACAATAGTACATATCCCCACGAAATTTCTGACAACAATTTGATCGGCTGAAAGCTGTGAAAAAAAGACCGATTAGATTTAAGAGAAGTGACCTCAGAAAGCCCATGCTATAAAGTAAGGCTTATATTGCAGGGGTGAAGAAAGATAAGCATATACAAGTGGCAGTGTGTATTCTGCAAGACCAGCATTGGCATTGAAGTCTCCGAATTTTGAACCTTAACTCACTACTGACGATGTCACACATAGCAAAAGCCGACAAGACCAGTATCAGCTATATCATAGACCCAGGATCAAATAATCGAAGTACCTATGGTATGCATTCGTTAGGTGTGAATGTAATCAAATATGATAAAAGGAGAGAGCTACTGATTTCTGGAGGGAGGGATGGACGAATTACAGTTCATAGGCCCTCTGAGGAATTGAACTCGATCCCAACTTACGATATATTTGATGAACAAGAATTCTCAACTGCACAGATCAAATCTTTCATAAAAGATAACCTGACGAATGAGCAAACCATCCTTTCTCTCGAGGACAGCATTCGTCGAGGAATGGAATATATTAGACCTCGCAAAAATTACTATCAAGTGTTTAAACTTGCACAGGCACATTTAGACTGGATAACTGATTTATCGATTGTTTCGGATCAGCCGGTTATTGCCTCTTGTTCACACGATTCATCTATAAGACTTTGGAACTATGATACGGGAGTAGTTGCCACTCTAGGATTTCACAATGATTATGTTAAATGTATTGACTATAGTGGAAGTCACTTAGTTTCTGGTGGGCTTGACAAGTTTGTCAGATTGTGGGACTTACAAAAGGAAAAAGAGACAGCGTCTTGTGCAAATAATGAGGAAAATGGTTCAATTTACGCGCTAAGTTGTCACGAGAATATGGTAGTATCAGCAGGGCCTTCTCAAGTGGTCAAACTGTTTGACAAAAGGGTAATGAATAACCCGATTCGGTCGTTTATAGGACATACTGATACTGTTAGATGTCTGTCTCTGAGAGGACAAGCATTTCTTTCAGGATCTTCTGACGCTACACTCAAAATGTGGGACCTAAGGACCAATAGAATAACGCGGAACTTGGATATTCACGAGTCTTCTGTCTGGTCTCTGTTTGTACCAGAAGACCAAGATAATCTCGACATTTTTTATTCAGGCGACAAGAATGGCCATCTTCTTAAAACAGATCTGCGATCATCCAATTTGAATGAGTTCGATATTTTGAATGATGACTATTTGAACACAAGGATGAATCAAAGTTTGGGAATCAGCACTACAGTGGCGCAGCTAAATGTTCAACAAACGAAGAGCACTTTACCTTATTCGTCAACCAGAAACGGAATTTTGAGTATAACAGGGTCAGGCCATTCAATATGGGCATCTACTGCTAATGCAGATATGGGATACATTACGAACTGGGTTATTCCGAAGACCGATAAACTTCTCTTATATCAAGGTATCAAACTAAATCGCAACTTGTCGATGTTGAATATGACAAGCCGCAACTCGTTTGAGACAAGCCATGGTGAGAATCCCGATTTAGCAAGTCAGTTGTCAAGCGAAAATTTGGATTATATCGATGATGCACTCATATCGCAAATGAAATTACATCGGCCAACGTTCGAAATAGGAGCCCCTATATCTCACGCGGCAAGTGGGCTACGGACTTTAACACTAGGAGATTCTGATAGTGATTCTGAAACGGATGACGCCCATATGACGTATTTTGTTAACTTGAATGGAGGGGCAAGTTCTGAATTTATTATCAGTGACGACTTTGAGGATTCTATACAAAACACCTTGCGTAACTATCTTGGAAGGAAGCCCCTGGATATTGTTTTCCAGAAATTGCCGGAGGGGGCTGTGTCTGTGGTCCCATATAATTCCCGACCATTTGAAACTATTAAGGGGACAACCGGAATTGTCAAATGCAGGATGCTCAATAACCGCCGACATGTGGCTGTTTTGGATAACGGCGGAAAGATAGATATTTATGACATCATCGATTGCTCCCTCACCAAACAAATTGACCTCCAGCAAAGTGATCCAAAACTTATTCACAGTGATATGGACGAGAGGTTTGATCAGGTGATACAATCTGTACAAACACTGGAATCCCTTCCAATGTGGTGTGTAGTGCAGGTTAAGGCAGGGAAGCTCGTGATTACCCTTGAAGACCTCAAATTCACATGTTGTGATATTTATCTTGACGAGTTTCAGACTCAATATAAGGAGTTTGAACTGGATGGTGACGAAACGCTGGATGCAAATTCCACCAAGTTAAACCTGGGCAAAATTGTCGTTAAATCGCTTCTCACAGAAGTTGCAGAATTAGCGAAACAGACGAGCAAATCGAAAACACCTTCTATCGCGTGTAATTCCCCGAATCTTAAAAGAGTGAGTACCAGTTCATCAAACGTACTCACGAAAGTTATCAACAAAGAGAATCTTGTCTCGTTGGCTAGTATTAATGACTCAGTCGGTGAGAAACCATTTGATACGGAGAAGGAAAAGCAAAAACGAAAATTATTCAGTCGACACAAGACTCCACCACTAAACTCGAGCTCAAGTTCAACTGTCGCAGGGAATCCTGCAGACCCAAACAAGCCAGCAACAGAGACCGAGCTGCTACAAAATGTTAATTCATACGACGAATTACACGAATATATTGTTTCTGGTCGAATAAAACCAAAGGAGAGCATAGATCGTAATCCGGTGGTCATCTTGAAAAATGATGTTACGGTTGTGGTAAACAAGAAAGGAAGCACCGAAAATAAGATTTTATTTAGTGCCAAAAGGACCGAACTGAAGAACAACTACGATGAGTTACATAAATTGTTGCCAATCTGGGTTTGGAAATATCTTCTCTGTGGATTTTGCAGTATGAAAGACGTCCCCAAAATCGTCTTTGTCCTGGTACCTGACGAATCGCTTAGAGTAGGGAAGCTGGAGGGTTTTGAATCGCATCGCTTAAATGCAAACCAACAACTAAGAATTGCCAGAGTATGCGAGTTCGTTAAAGAACGATTGCCTGACGAATTCCAGCAAAGTTCAATCAAACTTTCGTGTAAAGGACAAGAGTTGGATCCAAAGATGACGCTTCTAACTGTCAAAACACGTCTTTGGAAATCAAGTGCTGACCTGGAGCTAATCTTCAAACTAGATATGTGAATGTTACCCGGAGTTTCGCGATGTAATTTTCTTGGAAGTTTTTTTTTTTTTTTCCATATATTCATATATATATATATATATTGATATTCAGCTTGCAAATCAGGTCTCATTGAGAACTGAAGTCTAGTTGCGCGAACTCTCACTCACACTTGATAGATATAGCTACATTAGCGTCAATTTTGAGGGAACCTTTATATTCGCGAATCAAAGATGGATGACGTCGAACGAACCACTTCCCGGTTATGGAGAGCCTACAAAACTGTCAAAGAGATGGTGAGAGATCGCGGCTATTACATAACACAAGAAGAAATAGACATATCGCTCGATCAATTTAGAGAGAAGATATGTGATTCAATGGGAATGCCACAACGGAAATTAATGTCATTCCAAGCAAATGCCTCACAAGAGGCAGCAGAGAAATATGGAGACTTGGGCCCCTTGTGGGTAGAATTCTGTGACGAGCCGTCCGTGGGTATTACGACAATGAAGAATTTCTGTCAGCATATTGCGGACAAGAATTTCTCAACTGGAATTTTCATTTACCAGCAAAGCATGACACCCTCAGCAACCAAGGCAATCGCCGTGGCAGAACCAGCTACAATCGAAACTTTCCAAGAAAGTGATATTATTGTTAACATAACACATCATGAACTAGTTCCAAAACATGTTCGTTTATCCGGTGAAGAAAAAAAGGAATTGCTTGCTCGCTATAGATTGAAGGAGTCTCAACTGCCGCGTATCCAAAGGGAGGATCCCGTTGCTCGATACTTAGGTTTGCGTCGTGGTCAGGTGGTCAAGATTATCAGGAGGTCAGAAACATCTGGAAGGTACGCTTCTTACAGAATCTGTCTTTGAGCTATTCGCTGTACAAAAAGTTATAGGTCATTTAAACGAAAACTAATTTTTGACTCCTGATCCTTTATTGATGATATATGTAATAAGACAGTATTACTCGATATGACTACATATTACAGAGTCCTGGATGCCGGACCACCAATTGACGTTTGAGAGACGTATTTCCCCTTCTGGACAAACTTCAACGCCAGCTTTTCCTAAGAAGACCGGACCTATAGTGACAATTAGCGAATTAATAATACTCTTGCCCGTAGCACGGTTATAAAATAACAGGCTATTGATGACGGAAGCGCCGCCTTCGACCATCACGGAACGAACAGATTGTCCTTTTAGATTTTCAAAAACTTGTACCCAATCAAATCTGGAAGCAGTATCATCACCTCCTAGGGCTATCAAAGTTATTTGGTGTTCATCGCAAAAGTTCTTGATAGCTGGTTCCAGCTTCAAAGTTGACAGTTTCACAAATACAATTGGAGGAAGTCCAACACCCTCTAGAAATTTTTGTCTTAGCATTGAGTTGTGATAGATCTCACGTAACTTGAAAGAAGGATCGAGAATCACGGGTCTTATGTAATGCACACCTTGCTGCTGGGGATTTTTGAATCGACAGTTAAGAGCTGGATCGTCAGCCAGAAGGGTGCCAATTCCTACTAAAATGGCATCATGTCTTGACCGGATATAATGTGTCATGGTCTTGGTCTCCAAATGTGATATTGCTGTCCGTACCCCAGGGGAACTACTGATTCTAGAGTCAAGTGATTGGGCATAAGTCAGAGTAATAAATGGTAGCCTCTTTTGGTCAGGATCCTTGGTATCAGGAAGACAGCTATCTTGATTTATCGGGGGTAAGTAGGGTTCCAAAAAAGGAACTAAAGAATCAACAAGCGGCAGTAGTTCAGTCATTAATGAAGATGGTCAGTGTATGAGTTTATAAGTTGCTCCACTTCTCAAGAAGAAGAAATATTCTGCAGAATAAAACTCTTGAAATGAACGTGAAGTTAGATAAATTGTCAGGGTTAAGTCCGAGATGCGCTAAAAACTAAAAGTTAAGTAATACTGTATTTTTTGTAGATCGATTATCTCTTTTTTTTTTAGTTTTTTTCATGCCATAATGATTCTAAGGTCAAGAGTCAAAAGATCGTTGGCCAAGTCGATAAGTAATTGCTTAGTCCACCGCGGGAAAATAAACTTGAGTACCAAGGTGGGTTTGAAAACAAACTTGAAAGAGTCAGACTTGAATGAGTTTCTTCCGAAAATAAAAAGCATGGTATCGAAGATGCCGAAAAAGTCACTGCCATATTATCGACAATTACTTGCATTCGATGAATATCTTTCCCAAAACTGTACTTACGATAATGCTAAAGGTGAAGTTGTCGGTGGTACGGAAGCATTTTGGGGTAGCATATATAAGATCTTACCTGTATACGAAGAGCTTATACATACAGGCGAGCTAAACGAAGACCGAATGGATGGACTTATCTCATTGTTACGAAACGGTTTAAGAATATACAGATATGAACTTACAAAACATAGGAAAAATATTGATAAGGATCACGAACACTCTTTGAAGAATGCAAGAACATTGCTCATTGACGCCTTAGTTAAAATTACGAAACAAATCTTAAAGTACCCGACTCTGAACGTTAGCGCCGCTGGAGTCGCCAATATATTTAAGGCATATCAAGATCTCAACTTCGTGGAAGATGCTGTTCATTTTTGGGATCAGGGTAAGGTCAATCCAAGATTGAAGCCTATATTTGATTCTGAACCTGTTCTGGGCAGCGTCATACAATTTTTGGTCGATACTGGAGATTTTAGCCTGGATGAAGTTACCCAAATTTACGAACATGTCAGAGCTACTAAAGCAAAGGATCGATCTGAAATAAGTGATATACATCCCGAACTAACAATAGGAATGATTAAAGCCTGCCTTGTGAAAGGAGAAGTCATTAGAGCTGGCAACCTGTTTAAAGAAATTACTTCCGATGTCTGCAAGACATACGAGATTCGAAATGAGATTCCTACGGCGAACGCGCTAAGCTACATGACGAAAGCCCATTTCGCTTTCATTGCATATTGCCCTGACATTGCAACATCTCGGATGTTCTTTGAGAGTGCAGTGAAAGAGCAACTACCATATCCCACACCTCTCCTATTGAACTATATTAAGCCATATATGATGAATTTGTGGACTGTGACCAAAGACTTGAAAGAAGTCGAATATGTATGGAAACGAACTTGGGAGTTCAATGAAAGAAATAGGAGGTCTAACTCGTCGATATCTTCTTCACTGAATGACCTTTTTTTCGAAATGTTTTTCCAAAAATATCCGACATGCACCCATGAAGGTATAAGGCATCTCAAACGCGTGATAAGTTGCTATACCCAACTGAAACCTGTGGACGAGCCTTTCTTTAATTGCCTTCTTGTCCATTCAACTGCATGGGGAAACCGCAAAGTCTTTCAAACAATAGTGAAAGCAGCGGAACTTTACAAACTACCTAAAACCAATGTCTTCTACCGCTGCTGTCTCAAGGCCTCCGGCTCTGTGACATTGCCAACATCAGAGATACTTCTTCAAGTGAAGAACTTGCTGTCGGTAAACGCTTTTAACGGACACAAAAAAATTGCAAATGCAGATTGGCTAGCAATCAGAGATGCTACCATCAATTCCAAAGAGCCTACTAATGACAAAGTTGATCTCTACTTTAAATTGTGGAAAAAGTGCTGCCCATATTTCAGCGACAGCTCCAACTACTATTCATACCAATACGTGGATGCTAAACTGAACCCTGCTTATTCTCGCATATTCAGTAACATTAAGAAAATAGATACTGAAGACATACACCTTCCTGCCTTGGACTTTTTTGTCAAAGATGCCGAATTGGAATCCAAAGTCATGTAAAAATGATCAGTTAAGAACTCATTAAGGTCCTGTTGATAGAATTTTTTTTAATAATAATTATCGAATATAGATAGTCTTTTGGGAGTGATAAGTGAGATTAGGTTAATCGCTCTTTTAAACTTTCTACTTACTATTATTTCGAAAGGCTATGGGTATCTGCGGATCGAAAGAGACGAATTTAAGGGAAAGCAAAGCGAGACCTTTAGCATCGACGACGAGCTTGGCAGTTAAACCTTCCACAGCTAAAGGTCAGAGACTAGGGAGTTCAAATGAGGCACAAGAACATGAACTTAGTGCCAAAGATCTAGCCGCTAAAGCTGCGCAGGAGAGATACCAACAAGAGAAAAGTCGCAATGAAAAGGGTGAACTTGGCAAGAAACTTGCTAAAGAGGCTAAAAAGACGCCCAGAGATCACGCACTGGAAAGTTATGAAACCAAAAACAAACAGACTCTGATCTACGACTAATAATGCGACTATTATCCACAGAGAAATCTAGAACTACGATTCAAATATACGATGCCAGGGTGTGCCGAAACACGCAATTCGTTGTCAATAAAACCTAAATTCAGCGCGTTAGGAAGGCTCAAACATTTTTGTAAAATGATAAACAAGATAATTTAAAAGATTTACATGTAAAGTCAATGATATCGCCCAGGAGAAATTCTGATACATCTGTTAGATTACACGAAACGGGAGAGATCAACAAAAACGGCGAGTGCTCTAAGCGGTCAATTGTAGCCTCCCAAGATCAGAAATCTCAAGCGAGCTATCCTAGTCCAACTGTGAACAGAGATTTGAAAGATTACGCGAAGTACACTCGATTTAAGAGCGAGCTTATTCACGATCAGAAAGACAACAGCAAAAATGGAGAGCTCACGCTTTTCGCAAATACTACTTTGAGTGCCGCTCCTTATAATACAGTTGAAGAAACTGCGTCAGTTTATCAAACCTCTATATATTCAAGTGCTGATTATAAGAAAAATGGACATAAGCCAGGAGAGGAAGAGTTCATCTATGAGAAGGGAGTCACAAGCGAAGATAATGTTAGTTTTATACATCCTTCCTCAATTCCCATGCTTTCTTCGGATATGCAGTATTCTAGATTATTGCGAAAGCTTTCTGCACACAAGCATGCCGATACCGATACCGAAAACCATGACATGTACTCTATCAGATCGACGAACAGGGACTATCCACCCGTTTCTTCATTTCACGAGCAACCAAGCGCTTTAGTTTCTCAGGCTTTGCCCAAGCTTCCGAGACCGAAAAAGCGAATAGCCAACGATCAACAACCAACTATTGTTTCGCAGGTAAGAAAGGTGTCCCAAAAGTTATTCAGCAATGGGAATAGAGCTTCCTCCTTGAGTAATCATGATGCATCATACCAACCAAAGTCTAATGTGCGTGGAGAAATTTACACGGCTGCTAATTGCGTTCTCAACACAATAGATAATTACACCCTTGACGAGGACGACGAACTGGCCGAAGCAGAATCACTTTTATGCAAGCCATTTGAGCTTTCTCGTCAATGTGACGCAAGAAATATTGATAATACACCATACATTAGTAAATACGAGGACAGCAATGACATATTAAGGCATTATGGCTCTATATCATCTAAAAGACAAGATGATAGTGGATATTATTTTCACTACAGCTCTCCCCATGATTACAAGAACGTGCACTATAGACAAAACATAATATTGCGTGCCATATGCTGGATCCTCTATAGTTTTCTGCTCTTGTTATTTTCACTAGGTTTATTTCGGTTTTTCATTTTGAAGAATTGTGATAATCACCTGACTAGTTTCCAAGTCAAAAGCATCAACAACATTGTGGTAAGCAATGATCTACTGGTTTTCGAGCTGGAAAGCATAGGTATCAATAAAAACATTCAGGATGTTACAATATGGAACATGGACCTGGACGTGTTTATTCTTACAGACAGCAAAAATCTCGATGGCTCAAACCAGCTGCTGATTGGTGATGTTCAGCAGAAATCGGAAGTTACCATTCTACTCGGTAATTCTGCAAGATTTGTTACCCCCTTGGCATTCCAAGGAATATTAAGCAGCTCTTCAAATGCTGATGGTATGCTAGCCACCATACAGGAGGTAATCCGCAAAATGAAGCACAAAGACCAACAAGCGACCAGTTTCTCTAAAGGTCAAATAAAAATTGTGCACCCTGGAAATAACTACAAGTATAACGGAAAACCATTGGATGACGAACAATGGACCAGCATTTTGAATGATCGTTTTAAGTTGCTGCTTCGCGGATCTTTTAAGTACCATTTGCCGATGTCCTCACATGATGAGTTGATAAGTGTATCTGCGGATGTCGAAGTCATATCTAAGATTCCTAGAGACGATATAAATAAAGATTGATGAACACACAGGAACTTATTTTGCAAGATCCTCGATGTCTTGGATTAATATCGAAAGGTCGCCTCGACTCTTAGTAATTAGTTTAATTCCATTGGCCCTGTCCTGGTCAACCTTTTTCAAAAGATTAACATCGACGGCCGGACAAATCCCACTTCTGGACAATGTACACACATCGCAGCGAGGCTTCTGTGGTAAACATACAACTTGCCCAAATCCAACCAGAATAGGATTGATTCGCGTCCATTCTTCCTTGTGGTCCGATAGCATGCTCTCGAAACATTTTCGAACGTATTCTGGACTCATGTTTTTGGCTGGTGGGACCCATTCGAATATCCGTGCCATTCGTTGCATGTGAGTGTCCACCCCGATGCCAGTACTCAGATTCCAAGCTATTTGTAAAAGAAGGAATCCCATTTTTGGCCCTACCCCAGGAAATGCAGTTACCTCGCCAATTGTTTTCGGAATATCCCCGTTATGTTTTTCGTGGATGATTGCTGCGGTTTGCTTTATGTAGAGCGCTTTTCGCCGATGGAAACCAACTTTGTAGATAAGTTCGTCAAGTTTTTTCTCGTCCGCGTCCAGGATTGCCTCCAAAGATAAACCGTCCTTGTATCCCTTGTCAAGAAAGTAGTCTTGGAGAGTTTTCATCACCTGAAAGTTCACCTCGTCCTTGGTTTGGGAAGAGAGCATCAGTGATATAAGGCACTGAAACCTGAAAACCCGTCCGTTTGTCAATCCGGAAACACTTGAGGCCACATTTGCGCAACCCATAGTATCAACTGGGGCATTGATCTTGGCCCTCATCTTTTTAATTTCATCATACATCGGCCAGAAATGAGGCGGAGGGTGCTTAGGATAGATACTACTGGTCTTTTCTTGAGGCAGTGATTCCTTCTTGATATCAGGTCTGGAAAGTGAATCAAAGACCTTTGATTCGGCTTCCACTTTGATCCTTTTATGCTTGTTTCTGGCCGTGCGTCCTATCTCATTGGAGTCGGTCGACATCTCTACTGGATTCTCCTTCTTAACCTTGGGACTCTCATCATGCTCGATGTGTTGAAAAGCTGCTCTCAGTGCGGATTTTTCAAGTCTTCTGGCTGACTTCCTAGTATTCCTTTCTTGCATAGAAAGATAAGAAGCAACCTCGTTGTTACCTTTCCTTAAAACCATGTCGACAAGATAAAAAAAAGGTCTAAATTAAACCTTGACGACTAGAAGCCTTAATAGACTTTATCAAGAAAGTATTTTTTTTTTGGGTCTATCAGTAGCAGCGGTGCGCACCTAAATTAAATAATGTATACTTAGCTTATTTGATCTCAAACCGAGCCAGCATAGGAAGATGATCACTTGGATAGCTTCTGTTGGGAAACCACTCGTAGTCTACCAAGCGGTCGAGATCTATGTCGCCTAACACGCTGACAGGCCTGAGATTCCTGCTGTTTTTGTTCACCCACACATAATCTATGAATCTTTTGAACGGCTGACTATGCTCACGATGCTGGAAGTCTGGAGACGTTACCAGATGTTTGTACTGGGATTGAAATCCTAGTAATCCTGTTTCAATAACGGAATCTTCAGGTTGACCGTAGTCATACACAAATCTTGAATCTCCGCTGATATCTAAGACACCGTTCTGCAGGAACTTATACACCATCGAATCAGGTGTCGAATTGAAATCTCCAACTAAAAGCACATTTGCATCTCCACTTTGCATGAGCTCTTCAAGGCCTTCCTTGCTAACGTGGTAGAACTTCTGCATTTTCTTCCTGAGTAGTTGAACCAGCATGTACGTTTGCAATACCTTGACGTCTGGAAAACTCGGAGACCAGTAAAGGTGTGTATTTGTTAGAAATATGATGTTTCCAGTTTTCAGATGGCGCAAAGTTGTGATTAGGGCCACTGTATTTCGGGGAATTACCCGTTCTTTCAAAGCCTTTGTTGGAAGGAATGATTCGGAATCTCGGAAGTGATCAGAAAACTCTACATGTTCACAACTAAGCAATTCAAACCTTTTTGAGTTCACAAAGATTGACACACCATCCATCTGATCCTCAGTTTTGTCCCAGTAGCTAGGTGGGCGTTTTTTTTGGAAAACAGAGTCAAATCCCTCTTCCTCCAGTAGATGTTTCCACGTTTCGTTATAAACTTTAAATTCCATTTCTTGGAAGCACATTATATCTGCCAACTTTGCCAAATCTAACATATTTTGGTTCAGTAGTGGTAGCCGATACTCCCAGCTCGTGTACTTGGATGGTATATGGTCGTAAACATTATTCCACATATATTGTTGAGAAAGGAGATTATATGACGAAACACAAATGGTGTCAGTGGCTGTCCCTCGTTCAAGAGCATCAATATTGAACCAACTTCTTCTAGAAGTTATTGAATTTTGGACTCTGGTACAGAACATTCGTTTCGTCCACATATTGTCGACTCAAAAACGTAATATTTAGAAGATAAAAAAAAACGTCAATAAAGTATTAATTCCCCAGATTTTTTGCTCGATAAGCTAGAGTAGTCCCCTAAATAATTACTGAAACAATAACATTTATATAAGATTTTTGACTATAGCATAAAATTACTACCACCAATCAATGTACATACTTTTAACATACAGCCCACAATCAGGTCTTTCTAGAGAAGCTCCCATCCCTAAAGTCAACCTTGACTTTTTTATTTTGGGAAGATTTTTTAAACTCGAACCTCGTAATCAATGGCAAATGATCAGAGACGAAGTCTGCACTAGGTAGACCCACTACTCTTCTTGCATATTCTGGGTCCATCTCTCCTAATAGTCCTTTCACTGACAGAGTTCCGGTAGAATACCATATGTATTCAATAACCTCTGTGTACGTAGGTGTGAAATTAGTGAAAGGAAGCTCGTTGATTGCGGAGTAGGCAGATTTAAGATGGAACGGATGATTAAAACCTTCTGAAGTAAACTTCCCGTAGTCCCTACCCTTGAAATCATAATGTTCCTTGACAGAACCCTGGGCAAAAAGTTGATACACAGCCGAGTCTGTTTGAGAGTTGAAATCACCACAAATTATTAGTGGAATTTTGTTTAGCTCATCTTTGCTATTAGTGTATTTTAGCAAGAGCATCCGCAACTCCTCCAGTAGAACAGCGACCTGCATTGTCTTGACGTCATTGAATTCTGGGTCCCAATGTAAATGCGTGTTGGCAAGCACGATCTTATTTCCCGTTGACACATGCTGCAAAATCGATATTGACGCAATGTTGTCCTTATTCATAAACCTGTTAAAGATATCTTCCGTCTTTTTATATTTGTCTTGGCTCATGACAACCCGTCCAAACTCAAGGATCTTTTTGTCAATCAGCTCAAACATAGACGTTTTGAAAAATGTGGCACAACCATCAACTTTCTTCGCATTCTTTTCATTCATCGTCTTAGCTCTACTTTTGCAGTGGAAGACACCCTTGTATCCGTTGCTTTCCATCAGAGGGACCCAGTACTCCTCATACGTCCGAGTTTCAACTTCCTGTAAGCAAACAATGTTAGTTTTGTATGAAAGTATTTCTTCTGTAAGCTTTTGTCTTCTGTAGTCCCAAGCCAAAGCCCACGAAGGAGTATACTTATACATCTTTGGCGTGGCATAATGCTGACACAGGGTATTGTAACTCATTAAGGTAAAATCATTTGAGTTCGAAGCCGACAAATCGTACTCCAAAGCTGGTCGTTGTTCCTCTACCTTTAGATTTGGTTCACCATCATCATCAATCTCAATCCATTTGCGTGGTTGCGGTGGAGGTAAACGAGGAGCATCATCTCTCAAATGGATAATCAAACCTCGAGTTCCTTTTTTGGCTATGATGTTCACCAACTCTTCACTGAAGTTCTTGTTACCTTCAACTCCAAGGAATTCTAGCTGATAAAGATTTCCGAATTCGTATGGAACCTCCTTTAGATCATTACCAAAAAGGTATAGGTATTTTAAGTTGTAAAGCATTCCCAATTCCCCTGGCAGCTCTGTGAGAAGGTTGAAAGAAAGGTCCAAAACTCGTAGTGACTTCAGCTGTAGAATGGACTCAGGAACTTGTTTCAAGTTATTCCCATTGAGATAAAGCCGCCTGAGGAATCCATAATGAAAGAGCTTTGGAGAGATAGTAGTGATCATTTGACCACTCAAATCCAAAGCGGTCCATAACTGTGTATTATTTTCCTTAATTCTTATGCGCTGGTCCTCTTCCTCCTCATCAATTGAAACATCATTTGTAGTCTTCTTATGCTGCATTAATCCTTCATTAATCTGTTGCTGGTCCTGACTTTGCTGACTTTCCTGAACATTAACAAGTAAAGATTTTGTTATATCAACTAGCGAAGATCCTTGTTTTCCAGGCGCATCATTGATACTGAGTGACTTTCGGGAAGACGAGGCTGCTTGACGGGCATAAAAGTGTGGTAGATTTGAATTTTTTGCCACCAGGGCCAACTGCATCTGATGCTGCCAGTGTATTTGGTTCGACACAGCGGCATCGACTGATATAGGAGTCAGCTGGGTTTGTGAAACCAGCTGAGCGCTTTGGAATTGAGAATGTGCTTGCTGCATTTGGTGTTGTGGGTGAGCTGACAACGAGAACAACTGTTGTTGTTGTTGTTGTGGGGTGGTAGGCTGTTGCAATTGTTGCAGCTGCTGATGTAAATTCTGTAGCTGTGTTTGCTGTGTCGCTTGATTCGGCCTATAACCACCCTGATATAAAGTTTGAGCCAAGAAACTGGATGGATTCAAGCCCTCTGTTTGCTGCAAACCCTGTTGTTGGCGTTGCATGAAACCATCTTGCAAAGAAGCGAAGGGTTGTTGTTGTTGTTGTTGCTGTTGCTGCTGCTGTTGGGGCTGTTGAAATAAATAGGGAGCTTGAAAAGGCTGCTGAGATTGTTGTTGATGTTGGGGTTTCTGTTGAAATTGTGATGCGGCATTCATAATGACACAATTGCCTTATCGGAAACTGTAATTTGAGCAACTAAACCAAAGTGACTTTGAGTGGCCTGTTCTTTTAGCACCAAATAAATGAGAGATACAGATCCAGATAATGATATTGTTCAACGCAAGCAGTGTTTGGTTTTCTACCCATTCGCTAACTGTAAGAAGTAGTGAGCTTATCTAAGTAGTTTCTTTGAATGAGCCTGCTTTAATGAATGGAGCAAGACCCCCTCTGACAAGTCTGATAAAGTCTATAAGACAATCTGTTTGCAAAATATTGTCAGCAAGATTATACCGGCAGACAATGAGCAGACTTGAGTTGTTAGTTTTTTTGTCGAAGTTAAAAACACTTTTAGAGACCGACCGTTACGTAATTGTTTATTCCTGATCAAAGAAAAAATATATTTCATGGCGGTGTCAGATGAAGAAAAGATTTTTTTATCAGTTCTCTCGATCACTTTGTTACGCTACAAGTTTCCTGGCCTCCGAAAATACACTTTACAAGCTGAAGCTGACTATACTGAATAATGGAAATTTCTCTATCCGCTAATTGGAAGCAGCTGCAGAAGAAACAGAAATCCAAGAAGACATCGGGGGGAATTGAGAAGAAACGACCCAAATCTATTAAGACTACTTCAGAGGGGTCATCAGGTCTTTCAAAAACAGCCGCGATTACATCTACACCTTTAAAACAACTTGATCTTTCTGAAGTTAAGGCCAATATATCGCTTCGTAAAAAAGAAATCGGAAAGTATTTAGCAATGGATTGTGAGTTTGTTGGCGTTGGAGAGGAAGGAGAGTCATCTATTCTTGCCAGGGTATCTTTGGTGAATTATCACGGAATTACTGTCTATGACACGTTCGTACTCCCCACAGAAAAGGTTACTGATTGGAGAACCCACGTGAGTGGTGTTACTCCTGCACACATGAAAACGGCAGTTCCTTTCAAAGAAGCTCAAAAAAAAGTAGCTGACCTACTGGAAGGCAAGATCTTAGTTGGTCATGATGTGGGACATGATCTAGAAGTATTAATGCTTTCCCATCCCAGGTTCATGACAAGAGATACTGCGAAGCACACTCCTTTCAGAAAGAAATACGCAGCGGGAAAAACTCCCTCGTTGAAAAAGCTGACCAAGGAGATTCTCGGAGTTGAAATTCAAGGGGGACAGCATTCCTCTGTTGAAGATGCAAGGGCTACAATGATGATCTACAAATCGGCCAAGAACGAATTTGAATCGCAATTCAAGAAACCGAGAAGCAACCTTATCTAAATGTACTAATTGATCGCTGTTCGCATAAGTTCTATATAATTAACGCCTAGGTGCAAGAATATCAAGCATAGAAAAGTTAAGAGCTATTGCTAATCTTCCTGTAGGTGGGCGGATGCAACTTTTTCAATCATGTTTCGTATCAATTTATCTGTCCGGAGTTTTCTTTCAATGTCAGCTGCCGCCTGCGGCTCGGGAACTCTCTTTGAAAACATAAACTCCCAGGCCTTGATTCCGCTTAGCCCTGTCTCGTCGACTTTAGACAAAAGCTGGTTTTCGTAAACATTTCTGTCGTTGTATTCAGGACGGGTTATCATCCCTGATATGGTACTCAATGTTGTATGCAATAATCTTGTCGAAGACGAAGTTTCTGCAACTTTTCGCATTGTCTTAATCATCACGTTGAAAGCGCGCCAAGCAAGAAGTGGGTACTTCTCGATTATCAGATCATACAACTTCAGGCACTTGTATATGATAGTCTCATCGCCCTTTTGAGCGTTGAAGCATCGGCATATGTTCAATGTGTTCAGATAAACGTCAGGTGTATCAAGCTCGTAATAATCCAGAAACACTTTGGGAATATGGTACGTGTCGCATATACTGACCATCTCAAAATCTCTCAGTCCACACTCGTATAGGGTGTTTATCAGCTCAGAGTCATTTTGAGAAAACACAAACAGATAGAAAGCATAAGAGATGGTGTTCAAGTCAAAAGGCTCGTTATTCAATCGTGCAAACTTGAGACTCTCATTATATCTAACGGACAGGAGCGTTTCGAGACACCCAAAGGTCGGGTCTGTTGCAAACGGAATCTGTAGCCCTTTAGAGCATATACTTGTCATGAGTACATCAAAATGCTCTTTGGTGACTTTTATCTCGTGCATAGATTCTAGTGCTTCTAGTTGTCCTTCAAAAATGTATCTGTGGTTGAAAAGATAGTCTCTGATTCCGATATTCGTGTCTGAAAGGTGCACTGATATTTTTATCAACGCCGCGTTCATGATCCTAATGGAATACTGGTACAAGATCACGTTGTCCGATAATGATAAGGCAAATCCAATCCAGAAAAACTGTGGGACAAACGCAGAACCTGATGGCAGTCCTTCTAGAAGCTTTGTGAAGGAATGCAAAACACAGATCACCATGTAGAGCCTGTCGGTCTGCTCTTGTTTGACATTGTTCTCATATACCGACATCATTTCTGTCAGGACTCGAAGAAACTTGGTCACAATGCTATGGCTCACGCCCTCTCTCACCAGACTTCCCAGAACCAGCATTGCCCTTCCCTGGAGTTGAGCTTCATCAAGAAAAGCGATATTGAGCACGTATGAATTCCATTTCATGAGATGGACTTCGCAGCCAGCAGGATCGCTAAACTCTTTCAAGAAAGAAATGAGCGACTCAGTGACGGTCGCGATGGAGTGCGATTTATTCACCATTTCAATGCCTGCTTGCTCAGTAGTACTAGACAGAATACCATCATGGCGAGTGAGGCCAAATAACATTCGATATCTGGCACCTTCGAACAAGGTAATTCTGCCTCTGATCAGTTTGATTTGCTCGGGGGTTAGGTCTTCTCTAGACAGAAATGAATGGAATGCTCGTATTGTAAGCCGCAAGATAGAAGTCCTGAATTCCAGCGGTCCTTGATCCATATAGATTGTAACGAGATAAAAAATGTCACTGATGTACATCTGAACAAACACAATTGAATCAAAGACTAGGAAGGTTAAAAAGCGAATCAGGACAGTAGTCTCGATCCATCTTGTATGTTCCTCCAATTCAGACTCCTCATTATTGATGAAATAGGATCTCTCGCGTAATCTGTGAATTAACAATCCGCAGATCTCAACAGTAGGAGTCAACGGCCAATACTTGGTGATTTCTTCCCAGCCATGACCTTCTGCTTCGTGGTCAATAGCGGCAGATATTATTTCGTCAATAACAGTTTCGGCTAGCCGGTCTTCCAAGCACAACTCGCCCCAAATATGAAGTGCAAAAGAGAGAGTAGTAGACTTTGATTTTCTGCTTGCCCTGACAAACTTTCTTATTAGATCAGATGTCCGTTTAGGTCCCCTGACTGGATCTGCAAGATACACGTGCTTGAAGATGTTCTTTACCCAAGGCGAAGTATAGATGACATAGGCATCCTGTTCTTGGTCAAGACAATAATCTAGGGTGTCAAAAAAGCCCGAAAGAAAGTCATAGGTGAGGGAAGGATGGTTCGTGGCGAGCTGATCCGATAGCGCAAAAACGTATTGCACGTCACCGTATGGAAAGTCCATCGCGTTACTGCTAACAATTTTTTTACCCACTGACAAATCGAAACAGTCCGTCATAGCAGTCAAAAGACGGAAGGAAGAGTTGCGGACCTGATCAAACTGAGAAAGAAGGCCTGTGAGCGTGATGTTTAATAATTTTCCAATGGATTTGTCCAGAGATATTTCATCATCTGTGTCGATCGTCTCTGACGCGTACTTCGACTTCGAGAAATAAACAGTTCGCATGATTTCTGACTTCTTTGTTGATGTCATGATCAGTTTGAAATTGGTAACTGTGTCCATTGTAGAGATCTCATTTGATACGCCAGTATAATTTGAGGGGCTCATGGTTGCTAACGTAGCAATCGGATAGATGTCAACAACATAAAGCGTCTTCATCTTCTGTCCGAACTTGAGCCTTTGAGGCTGAGCCGAAAAAATCTGTAAGAACTTGTTGCCGATCTTTAGCTTCACAGGAACAAACCGTTTGACCGTCTCCTCAAAAAGGCTCACGTCATGGAACGTCACCCTGGGGTCTTTACTGACTGCGTTGGTATAATTTGTGAGCCCGTGTTTAGCCAACGATTTCTCGTCTTCATTTGAGCTGACAAAAAACACTTCACAATCTGCCAACATATTTGAGTTCTCAAAATGATGTTTAGCTTCCTTTAAAGAAATGAGATACCGGTGAGAAACATTGAAGAAATACATCCGTTTCACATTCTTCCTGTACTTCTCCGCTAGAAGCGTGAACATGATATCAAGCACCGGGCTTAGAAGAGTATCGCTATTATATGCAGTGCAGTCGACCAAGACACAATATGGGTATTCCCAATATTTGCTGCTAGTCAAAAATAATTGATAGCATAAAATCTCCGCGGATGGTTTCACTTCTTCGCGGTCGATTTGGAACATATCAACAATGACAAGAGGGAACCCATCTCTCGTTATAGATTCCTTGATCAAAGGTTTGAATTGCCTGTCCGGTAACGAGACTTGAGACATGAAGTCATACAACTGAACACCCCTTTCGGACTGATCTTTTTTGATAGACTCGGGGATCTCGTACACAGTAATTCTTTCAGGCACGCCCGACCTTGACAGGAACTTATCGACTTCCCTGATCATGATGAACTTCTCTTCCCTTGGAATATCAAATATTTGGGACGGTTTACAATAGAGTTTTCGAACATCAAGCCAATGGTCATACAAGAAATTGTGGAAGAAGCTGAATTCCGTTTGTGCTCTAACTTCTTCCATCCCGAATTCGCGCTCCTCGGACTCTGGTATTTCATCAGTCACCTTTGTGACCTGAACCATGAAATGGTCTAGCTTCATTTTCTGTTCATTAAGTTCTTCCAGCTTGCTCTGCAAGAGCGGAAGCTTCAACGAGACAGAACTTTCATTTGCGAGTAGCTGCAAAATCCGAGCAATTTGCATTAAAGACCTTTTCATGGGAATCGTCATTGAGGGAACAATACTCAACCCTTCAGGGGAAACTATAGCTGGGTTGAATAGTCTGAGAAACAGAAAAGCCCCCAAAACGGAGAGCTTGGACTCAGGGAAAGTAATCGAGGTCGTGTCATATATTGTTTTCGAGATAAGCCTCAGACCGCGCGGTATTTGGTCAACTGAGTTCGTGATGGCGTCGACAACCAGAGTGAAATATTTCATGAAAAGCGAAAGGTTCTGTTCACATTTATCGTCATCCACCCGGATTTTCTCGATTTCAAAGTATTCCTCAGAATTTTGCAGCTGAAGGAATATGGGCTGGAACAGGGACATTAGATAATCTTTAGCGACCCGATGAGAGTACAGCGCAACCATCCGGGTGGCCACTGTGTTCGACCTCAAAATCTCCACATAGTCGCTAGTATCTAAAATATCGGCCCGCAGCAAAGACGTAATTAACGAAAGTTCAAGACTCTTGTCATTGGTCAGTGTTAGCAGCGACTTGGCAAAGTCATCAACTTCAGAGGTGGGACACACCTGTGTACATGAATATAGAAGAAGCCTATCAGTTGCCACCAGTCCTAAACCTTCGGCCATTATCTCCTTTTTCTCCTCAATATATCCGGAGGCAGTCTGTGGGCTTAGATTTTGCATAATACTGGAGAAAACATTGATGAAAGATGATCTCAAAAGCACATTCTCATGATAGCCCAAAGGTAAAGAATGCTTTAGCCCCAGATCAAAATTAGATTTTAACAAGTTGATCAATGCTTGAATGACGTTCTTTACGATAATAGAAGAGCGGTGTCTGTCAGCCATGTTTATTCCCTCTGGCTGATCCGACTCGTCTAAATGCTCTAGAATTCTGACAAACAGATTGAAGTAATTGCTGAACGCAACTTCATTCGCCAAATTCCCGTTGACCCGGCCATGCATTCCGCCGTTTGAAGCGTCAAGAGGTAATCCATAGAGTATGATCTTGAGCAAGAGTGATGTTTCAACTTTTATATCATAGTGGATGTCATTTATGTCCTTCTGCAAGGCTTTCTGGATTCTCGACCTCGCTGAATCGGTTACCTGCGAGTCAAACTTTAGCACTCTTTTATTCTCGTCCTCTTTTTCCAAAGTGAAACGGTAGTTAAAAGAGTTTTCGAGGTAATTTGCAACCACCTTTGCGTACTGATTTTTCCTCAAAATGTTTCCATTCAAAGACAAGTCATCAAGACGTGGCAGGAACGTCGACTGCACCTTACAGAGCTTCAGCTTCAATTTCAGGAAGGAGTAGTCGTTGTCTATATCAGAATCCATCATAACCAAAATTCTCATGTTCAAGTCACAGAACTCTCCAACGCAAAAGAAGAGCGATTCGTAGTCAACATGAGTAAGGGTTCTCAGAACACTAACCATGACCTCGCAAATGTGGTAATCCTTATTCGCAAAAGCGGCCTCAAACCTCCAGAAATGCTTTGTGAGAAGCTCCAGGTAGGTCTCACAAAGAAATGGATGCATTGAAACGCACAGCACTTCTCTTGCTTCTTCCCTTTCTTTGGGTTCAGTAGAGAATAAACTGATAACCTGGGAATTCAGAAACTTCCTCAACTTGTCCTGATACGCATAATGGCGCGGATCTTCTTCAAACTCGGGGGACATTATTATACCACCCAAAGATGCCAGGTAGTCCGAGTATTTCTCGTACTGGTCAGATTCGGCGTGAGAAATCGATGAGGATGATTTTAAAGAGCCTGTTTCAACCATGTTGGATAGCTTGAGCCGTTCGTACATGGTGTTCCAGATGTCCAGCATGGTCTCATTTGGCTTGTCGAGATTGGCAAGATGGTCACGAAGCTTTTTGCGCATTGCCATGGTACCCGAAGGAAGTTTATCCGATAATATGGCCTTCGCTAAACCAGCTGCAGTGTCCTTGAAACATGTTGGAAGATGGTGACCGCCTGTCACCATTTGAAAAAAGTTACTGAGAAGATAACGCGATTGTTGATGAGTCTCCGCATTATCTGAGAAAAGCCCCAAGTACACGGCTTTCTCAAAGTTCTGAAGCAGTTTTGAGCATTTGCCAGACTTGTGGAACTGGAGGATCAAAGGGTTGGAAACGCTGAATTTTTTGTAGTTGAAGTACTCCATTCTCAAGTTTGCGAAGTCTGCGAGAAGATCAAGCATTTTCTCCAACTCCTCCCTGCTCGTGTGTTTGGAGATGCACATTTTGGAAATCAGGTCAAGAATGGCCATGGAAGCCAAATGACCTAAATAGGCATTTTCATCACTGCTGCCAGCAGCAGTTTTAGGAAAACTGAGTAAAAAGTCTCGAAGTGAGCTTATCACATGGTGATCCTCACTTAGGATCAATTTCACCATCGGAGATATAACCAATGTAAATTGGTCTTCAAAAAGCGCTAAATCATCCTTGGAGCCAGGAATAGCAGCATCAAAAAATATGAAAGGGCAGAACTTCAATGTTTGCAAGATGTTGATCAGGCTTTGTCTTGTTGCTGCTAGAACGTTAACCTTCATCTTTACCAAATGGGCAGTTTCGTCGCTGTGACTGGAAGAGCTGCTGCCCGCTGAAGAAGAATGCATCGTTCTTCGTGACGAGACCGCCGTCTTCGAATCTCTTGCAGAGACTGGTCCTGATGTTGTGGAGTACGTAGAAGGCGCGGAGGATGGTGTCGATGATATTGATGCCATCGCCAATGACGAGGAGGACGTTGACAACGTATGTTTCAATGGAGCAATGACTTTGGATGAGAAGTTCTTAGACTTGTGGGCGTTCTTCATCACTGGGGTGCCGGGCTCGAGAACGTGCGCCGGACTCTGGATCGGCCGTATAAGAAGTGCCTCTTTGTTGGCAGCAGATTGTGTACGGGCAACTTCGTAGTCCATGCTCTTCTCAGAAGTTGGCGTAACCTGCTCATCGGCCTTTAATTGTGCATTGCGCGCAGCAATACTTTGTTGAAGAGCATCTCGAATATCAACAACAGATTCGTGGGAGTCATTGCTAGTCGTAGAGTCGGTATCAAGCAAAGAATAGGATGTAGTATTTTGCACAGAGAGTTTCTGTAGGGTTGTGAGCATGTATGGGAACAAAGTCTGCAGGTACGCCATGAAAAATTGACCTGTTGATAACTTATTCACTAAAGTTTTTATTCCTCCGGTGATATTTGAGACAGATACCGGCTTTGTTGTGTAGTTTTGAAATGCGTCTATGGCCTCTAGCGACAGTTTTTTGGGCCTTAAAATAAACCCTGCCGCATATACTTCCATTCTGTAGTTATCAACAAGCTCCGGATTAGGATTATTTGGGTAGTATTCCATGTTGTCCATGCTTAAGTCCAAGCGCAACTGGTCATATGTCTGAGTAGCGAAATTGACCAGGGCATGGCGTGGCTCATACAGACTGATCGATGATCCCACCAGCATCACCTTGATAAGACTATCGGTTGAAGAAGGCGATTTCTGGAAAATCTGGCTCAAATCGTTCAGGAACTTGTGCTTGGAGCTTAGGCGTCCAACTGATCTTTTAATTGTCAAGGTGGAAATTCTTGACTGTTTCTCTTCCATGAACTTCTCATAGGTAGAAGGAACCAAAAGCAAAAGCATCGCTAAGAAGCGGTACGTTGCGAGCGAGTAAGCTTTCAGCTCGGCAAACTTGTAAATGTAATCAAAAAGCGACTCTGCAGTCGCATTGACTAGGGAAGACTTTGTGCTCTTGAGAAAATCACGAGTGCGCGTAACAGCCCAGCTATAAACGCTATCAGAGGACCAGTACAAAATGAGGTTTTGCTGCGACTGGCGTGTTGTCAGTTGAACTATGCTTTTCACTATTTTCAAGTAATCAATAATGTTGTCGGAGTCAAGGTAGGCAAAACCGATGAAGTCTGATCTGGGCATGAAAAGTGCTTCCACTCCGGCCCTCCTGTATTTTCTCTCCAGAAACTCGAAAAACTCGCTTGGGTTACTGGCCGCAAGAAACTTGACTATTTCGTCACAAAAACCGTCGATCTTCTGAATATCTTTGCGCTCATATTCGGAAAACTTGGTCGTGTATGATTGGTTTGATGATAAAATTTGCACAGCTTGGATACAGGGTGTCTGCGTCTTCAGGTCACTAATAATCCGTAAGAGGCGCTTTGTAGTTGGTCTTGATATGGCTCGTGGTCTAAAATACAATTTCTTGGATATGTTGGCTTGTTTGGCAACAAGTGCCAAGTTTTCAGACGAAAGGCCCTCAAGGTCGTTCTGGTCGAATTTGTGATTACTCCAAATGACGTCGATGAACTCTACCAACAGCCCCAAAATCAACTCCAGCGACGAAATGGACGCCAGTCTTCTCTCCTCGATAGGAGCGTTGTTGTCAAAACTATTAATGTGTTCGAGGGTATTAGCTGTGCAGGCAGCAATGTCATCAATCCATTGGCTGTCAGCCACCTTGCACAGATGGTTCTTGGTCTCCTTGAAATTGTGGTCTGATTCTATTTGCGACACAGTCAAGCCGGTTTTGTTAGGCAATATGCTTTCTATCCTCGAGTAAAGAGCCGCAATAATTGACTCAATTGGCCCCTGGCTGGATGTCGCTTCCCGTATCGAGGAAGTTATCATGACTGGTTCGTAGTATCAAAATCAAATTGGTTACCTCTATCTTGAACAGTGAAAACAGGCGTGACTTTATTAGTTATAGGTGAGGAGACTCTTTGATTTCTGTTTTTAAATTAATCAATCTGCAGTTTAAGCTAACGTTTTTTTGGGTTTCAACACTAAAAAAGTCCCAAACGGGAATTAAAACCACGAGGACTGGCAGCGTCTGGCGACAACACAAAGAACAGGTCGATAATTACAGTAGTTTCTCTCGACGCTAGTATTACACAAGGCGTTTACTAAAGTTTCCTTCCCGATAAATGTGGTTATGTGGTGATCATGTCAAATTCGGAGAACTCTCAAAATCTTGACATAATTGCGGTCCATAAACGGTTTTGATTCTTCAGCAAAGGTAAGGTTTCTTTTGAAAACACCCTTACACCGCTGAGAAAGCTTGAAACTGCCTCACCCCGCTATGAGCAGTGGCTACTACAACGGACTCCCTATTCAGGTCAATGATTAAGCACTATTTAGTATGATTTTAGAAAGCAAGCTTGGTGAAGAACCACTTGTTCTTACCAGCTTGATGTCTCTCCTCAAATGCCTTCTTGATCACCTTCTTAGCCTCTTCTCTTTGGGATGGCTCGGACAAAGCCTCCACGGAAACAGCGTTCTTGAAAGACTCAACCTCGAACGAGTATCTGGTTGGCATCAAGTGGTTGTAGTTGATGAGTTTCACGAATGGCTTGATCTTGGTTCTCTTAGCAACTTTCTTGTTTCCCATAGATTTGGTCACCTTCAATGGTTGTCTCTCGACACCGGCGACAATAGCGTGTGGGAATTGGTGGGACTTGGTACCCTCGTCGTGTGGCTTCACGATGACGACCTTCTTACCAGCGTATCTGCCTCTGACCACAACGGCTAGAATGTTAGTATTTGATACAAGAACACAGCAGACAACGGAGACCTCGGGCTTGTGCAATAGCCGTCGTTCGAGAGAGCGGGAGACAACAATTTGCAAGTCATCACTGCTATTTTACATCAACATGTGAAAGACGTTGTTTGTGATAATGTGTAGATTAACTCCCACCGGGATCTCCTATATCTGATGGAACTCAGCTTGAGAATACATACCAACTTTGCCTGCTTTGATGAACTTAGCCATTTCTATTCTCTTCTTGTTCTAGGATTAAAGCACAGATACAAAAAGTAGCTAGGAAGTGAAAATTCTTGAATTGAAAAATTTTGTGTTTCTTGCCTGCAAAAATTTTTGCCCGGTATGGCTCCCCGGTAGTGTGTTTTTTCTATCGGGCTCAACAGGTTTGCTGCCGGGGAGTCCAAGAAAAATTCCGTGGTAAGTTTTGGAGCGACACGACCTCTATTGTTTTATCTACAGCCCCAATTGTTATGGCTGAAGTTTTACAAAAACGCAGTCACACTTTTTCTTAGGACCGGTCTGAATTTGTAGGTTACGTAAATCTGGGGAAGATAAATGCACATTCAGCTAAAATACACTAACGTTTCTTTCTGGTTGTCCTTGCCAACATTTTGGAGTTCATAGATGTCACCGTACGCGAATTCGAACCCTGGTTGCTATTGGAATTCGATGAATAGCCGGCTGTCTTATGTGTAAAACTTGAGGTACCCGTAGTGCCCAATCCTCTGTAGTCAGTGTCAACCGAACTCGTTGCATTCCTTAAAGCATTACTGATTGCAGCCGATATCATTGGAGAATTCTCATATAAGATTTTGCGTGTGCTTGGGTCTGAACGCTGTTGGGACTGTGCTTTGTTGGGATTTCCGTCGTTGTCCGCCCTCATGGAAGCCGGGAATTGACTACCGTTTGGTGGCGGCTTCCGGCCAGCCTTTGGCGGCGGTGGTGTTACCTTGGGTGAGTCCACAACGGCGCGGCCTGTATGCGGACTGGTAACTGTCTCATTGCCATAAAACAAGCCAGGCTCCAAAGGAGGAGACGTTGGTGGCAAATCGACCAGAAGTTTCGGGGACGATTCGACTGGTGACGACATCGCCATGTTGGCAGCACGTGAAGCTGCTTGATTTCCTGTTGCCATTCCTGAATCACCCGCGGGATCGTTATCCAAAATCATCCTTATGCTGCGTTCTTGCTGCATGAATCTGGCTTTTGCCAGAGAGTTCGTCCAGGCAGAAAGGTCCTGCTTGTCTACTTCAAAAGCCAAACTTACGTTGGTGGAAACGATGGCAAATATTCCGGAAGCAACATTCTTCGACCTGCGATCTCCTATAACCTCTCTGAAATGCACAAAAGAGTTCACCAGGTCTATCTCACTGACACACTGGTATTTCTCTTTTCTGCGGTCGTGATTCTCCACAAACAGCATTGCGCGTCCAAAAGTGGTGATCACCAAAGTCCTCTGCTTTGCAATCGGTTCTGCAGGCGTCTTGTGAAACAAATTCTTCAACTTGGTGATTCTTTCCGACGAAGTACTATCTTTTGCCGGCTCTTCTTCCTCGGGTTTTTCTGCCGGCTCTTCTTCAATAAAGGTGATCGCATCGTCAACACTTTGCGCGGATGCCACCGACTTTTTGCGAAGCGAAGAAGCTTGGCCCAACATGCCTGGGTTCGAGGAGTTTAAGAGCTCTTTGTTTTTGTACCCGAGAGGAGACTCTGCCAACATGCCTTTATACTTTTTCTCGAATGACTCTGTGGTGTATTTGCTGACATGCACTATTCCTGCCTTCAACACTCTTTCGTCATGGTGCACCAAATAATTGACCCATGTCATGTCCAAAACAGACATCGGAGGCACTTCGTCCGTCTTGGTGGCTGTTATTGTCGGTTGCTTGGACTTGGAACCAGACGAACCTGATGTTTTGCGGAAGCTGTTAGAGGTGTTTATTCGTGTGTTGAGTACCGGTCTTGGAATGTTGGTGCCTGGAATCACATCCACATACTGATTAGAAGACGGCTGTTGTGCCAATGACGAACTAGACAGGGTTGATGCCAGAGAACCTCCATTACCCGCTGATGATTTGAAAGCAGCGGGCGGTGCAAGTTTGGGAGAACTTCTACCCGTCGTGTTCTCTTGTAAAGACGATGCTGAGCCACCCTTAAAGCCCTTGGAGCTCAGCTTATACCCTGAACTGGATTGCGAGATGTTATAATGTGGCTTGAAGCCATCGGAGCGTCCAGGCTTACCTTGACCCTGGCTGGTACCGGGGCTAACGGGGATATACTGAGACGACTCTGCTAGCAGCTTTTTAGTAGTCGCAACTGCTGCGGCAGTCGACAAAGGTTGGTTGAATGATTTTTCCGTAGGCAAGACGGGAGACGAATTTGTTTTCTTGGGCTCTATGGGGTTCGGCAAGCCAAAGATTGTACCGTTAGAGCTTCCCAAAGTAGATCCGGAGCTGTTAGCTGAGCCGCTTGTGGTTAGGACGTTGGTTGCAGATGCGCTTCTGTTTCCGGCACTCCCAATTCGTTTAACGCCAGCTGGAGCAAGATATTGCGTGTTCTTGTTCAAATCCGGAACAGGAAGCATGGACTTGGCAGACATCCTGTATGGGCCAAGCTCGGGAGGAGGTGCCACCCATATTGCATCCATGTCTTTCCAGTCAACCTCTCTAAAAAAATAGTGCTTCTTGATTTCTGGGATTGTAATTCTGTCTCTAGGCTTCAAAACCAGGATCCGCTTGACTAGATCCCTGATCACCATTGGAAAGCCTGCACTAAAGGCGTATTGCAGCTTCAGAACTTTTTGGAAGGTTAGATACTCATTTGTTGCTTTGAATGGTGGCTTTCCTGCAATCATTTGATAGATTATGCATCCCAATGCCCAGACGTCTGCTGCCTTCCCACAATATTTGTCATTCAGCAATTCTGGAGAAACATATTCGGCAGTGCCGACAAACGAGTTTGCTCTCACGTCTGCAGGATATAAGCCATTGTCATTTTGGTCAAGTATCTTAGCCGTCCCAAAATCGGTTATCTTGATCTTCATGTTGCCGTCAAGCAAAATATTCTCTGGTTTGATGTCTCGGTGAATCACACCATTGCCGTGCATATAATCGATTGCATCAACCAATTGAGTGGAGTAGTATCTGACAGATTCTTCGTCCATCGTGCCATGTCTTTTGATTAAAGACAAAAGCTCGCCATTGGATGCATAATCCAGAACGAAATAAAGATTTTGTTCGTCCTGGAAGGTGTAGAACAAATGTATGACACCGTGGCCTTTGCTCAACCGGTTTAATGCGTTCTTCTCGATATTCACGTACTTGACTTTTTTCTCCTTGATTATATGTCTTTTGTTCAAGATTTTAATGGCATAATCACGTCCAGTAGTCAAATCCGATCCCAATACGACTGTCGAATAAGACCCTTCACCAAGCTCTTTCCCCAGACTGAAATCCTTGATCGACTTTCTGACAACTTTGGTTGCCACTGAACCATTTGCGTCCCGAACTTTCTGAAGGATTTGAGCGGCACCCTTCTCTTGCCATTCTCGAGAGGATTCTGGGATTAATACCCGATCCCGTGCTGGGGTGGGCGCAGGGAGCTCTTCTTCGGAAGAGCTCTCTTCATCATACTCTGGAGTTGTGTCTGCATCCCTTGCCACTTTGTACGACGTCCTTTCTAACAACTGTTCTCTAGTGTACGGAATGAAATCAGATCTTTCTGGCTGGATGCTTCTTACCTTCTGTTCTGCGTAAGAGCCTAAGGTCCCGGGTCTAGACTGACTTTCATCGGTCATATACTCGTCATAGAGGTCGGAATAATCAGAAATTGCAGGTTGATTCGGAGATATTGTATTTGATCGACTTGAGTTGAAATTAGTAGACGTCATTTTCGCGGGGCTTTTCAATCTGTCAAGGTATCCTTGCTGTTTCACCTACTGACTCAAGTTGTTGTGCTTTTTAAGATGAGGCAAATCACGTTCAATTGTCGGAATAGGAGTTGCACAACTGATTATTTTTGTTCATCTAGAATGTCGTTCTCCGGCTAGTCGTAACTGTTGCTTTCCACTTATTGGTAGGAATACAATCCCAATCCTTTCAGTAATCTCTAATTAAGGTTGGGGTAAGCTTCCTGGTTCCCAGTATGCTGGCTTGAGGTAACGTATCGTTCCAAGGAGGTGGTGAGCGACAAGGAAGTTTATTTTATGTAAACTGGAATCCGCAGCAGGATATGCAATGGCAAAATCTAAACACCGGAAGCAAGTTGTTACCTAATCAATGACATCATATTAACCATGTTTTTTTTTGTAGATCGACGAGACTATAAAGGATAGCTTGTACTTAGAAGAGACCTCGCCTAGTATGCGATGAGTAATGTACTGACTATCTGTGTGCTCGCTTGATTTTGTATATGTGGAAAATGTAACCCACCAATCGAAAGATCCAAATTTAAAAATATGTTTTTCTTAAATATATGTTTGTTGATTCAACCTATCGAATTGTGATGTGGAACTTTCACTCTTCAGTCATCAATTACCTATAGCCAGCGCCGAATGTCGATCTCTTCCCCCCTCCCCATTGCACGCCACCACGTAAGTAGAACGTCTTTTTCCATTGATGTCACCCCCACACCCAAAAATTTTGATCCTTGCCCATTTTAGCGGAAGCGTTTAGAAAACGTATTTATTACAGGCTAGGATCCTACATCCAGAATATGTTTCAAGGATCTATATCTTTGCGGTCTACTACAATCACCGCTGATTTGGAGGAGTTTAAAGAGTGTTTACAAAATCTACAACAGGATTTGGAGAAACTACAGTGCATAGACGAGTACTACACACCCGTTCCAGACAATGACTCCTTTGATGCACAACATTATCTGCAACAGCTTGAAACAGAGTCCTCTAAGCCCCCAAGGAAGAAGTCAAGAGAGCACAGAATGTCTCGATTTTATTATAAACTACGAGAAAGCCTAAAGGTTCCTTTTAAAAAGCAGGTTACGGCGGAACGTGGCCCCATCGCAGAGAGTAATGAGTGCAAAAGCGACAATTCAGCTAGTCACTGTGCTCGGATACAGACCGAGGAACCGGTAGCGGATATTGAACCGCGCAATTTGGGCTCTCTAGATCATAGACTTAGCAGAGTAAGTCGAACTAGCCGCAGAAGCGACGGATCGCCACTGCTTTCCCAGCGAAGGTCGCTATCAAGGTACAGCTCTGTGGTACGATACCCCTCGTCTGTTGTCGAAGTCTACATTGGTGGAGATCTGTTCGACAATAATAGCGACTTTAATAGACAATTCAGTTTTGCACGGCCCAGATCTACCAACGGCAGCGATGATAATTATTCAATGGCTTCAATAGTGGTTCCCGGCTCTCAAACGATACCAATACGGCGAGACTCCCTCTTGGTACTCAACGCCGCTAGCCGCAGAAGTAGCAGACAGCACCGCAGCATATCCAGGACCCTTGCTGACATCGAACAAGGATCGGAGTCGACCTCAAACGAAGACGAGGAATTAATGACTTCGCCGCAAGGCGGTGCTCAATCTACAGAAGCGTACTCGTTCATTTCCGACACAGCCTCGAGAGACCCTGCAGCGGAACTCGCCGGACGGCCAATCGTAAACGAAGGATCTGCGCCTTGTTCGACGCGAACATTCAACTACATGTCTGCATTGACCAGCGTGTCGTTGGAGCGCGCAAACCAAGTGGAGCCACATTCTAGCATTGAGTTCTACGACGACGACGACCAGGGATCATACTACTCTATCTTGCAATCTCCACCGCACTTTCATCAATAGGCTTAGTGTACCGCCCAGAGTTGCCCGGATTAAAACAATAACATTCGAAGCGCACCGTTAGTTCAGAAAAAAAATGTACAGGAGTTGCAAAACACTGACGCGCTTTGCGAGCTGAAACCGGCCTAAAATTCGAAACTTTCCAACATTAGGCACTAGAAGGGAGGTCTTTAGTCCAACTGTAGTATGAAAGAACGGTCCCTTGTATATAGATTTGTATGTGGGCGAACACCTCATCGGAAGGGTAAACCTGGAGTTATTCTGGTGTTTAAAAAGGGACCCCTTTGAGCTGCAATTCGCGTTCCCAAAAATAAATTTCCAAATCGAGTGTTTCGAACAAGGTTTCTAAAAAATTAAAACATATTTGTTTTCGTTTTGTTTTAGCGTTGCTATAGTCCTTGAAGGCCAACCCTAAGAACTCGTTTGCTTTAAGAAAAGCTGGATCTTTTTTAGTATAGTCTTGTGTCGCTGAATTCATTTTGCACAAGAAAAAGGCAACACCGAAAAAGCTTTTCCAATCAACTTCGCAAGAGACTGAAGACGTTTACTCGCGTTTTGAATACCTAGAATTTCGATGTCAAATATGACCACCGAAGCAATGGGTAGAAACGCGTTTACCGATATTGGGCATGCGCCCCAGCGTCCCCAGCTGATGTCGTCGTCCAGTGTTTCGCTGCACAGCAAAAACTCAAGTGCCTCGTCAAATGCTAGCTCCGCTTCCAACGCAAACACGCCAAACGATCTGTCCATGAGCCGCCTCCGCATTCACGCCACGATATACCGAAAGAGCGGGTGGGTGCAAATTAAAGAAGATAGTCTGATTTCTTTCAGATGGCCAAAAAAGTTTCTTGTGCTGAGCGAGTCAAGCTTGGACTTTTACAAGAACGATGAGAAGACAGAACTGTCAATGCGTATACCGCTTCTTCATATATCTGGGTGCTTCAAGAATCAGATCAAGACTTTTTGTTTTGAAATTGTCCACAGATCAAAATCGACATTTGTGTCAGTTAAAAGCGAAAAAGAGCTCAACATGTGGGTCGACTGCATTCTTGCAAAGTGCCCCAAAGAGGGCTTCTCCAAGCCATTGACTGTGACCCATGAGACACACGTCGGATATGATCCCTCCAGCGGACAGCTGACAGGAGTCCCCCCAGAGTGGATGGCACTTCTGAAAGGCTCCAATATCACATCAGAGGACGTGGCAAATGACCCTACAGCTGTCATCGACGTTCTCAATACCTACACAGAGATGGTGAGTCCCGACCTGGCTATCAAGGACAAATCTTCTACTGCACCATTTGGAGATGGCAACCTGTCCGCCTCTTCCAGATTGATCAATGACATTACCAAACCATATTCTTCTACAGGGGACGAAAAATACCTGCAGCCAAGAAGAGTCCCGCCACCACCACCTTCGGCACAGGCTGCAAAGGAAGAGGTGACAACCCAAAAATTCATCCCTATGAGAAAAGCTCCGGAAGCACCGTCTGTGAGAGCCAAAACTCCTCAACAGTCAAACTCCTCGTCTCCTACTAAACCGGTTGGACAGGTTCCACCAACTCCGCCTACGTTCAAAAGCAATGTCAAGAACCCATATGCTCCTGCTTCCACGAATGTGACCCCATCGAAAAATATAAATCCAAATCTGAGGTTGAATACCAACATCACCACTCCAAGCCCCTCGAACCCCTACTCACCATCTTCGTATAAACAGCCGTCCCCCGTGAACTACTCTCCTGCTCGCCAGCTGCCGCAATCCTCGCCTCGTTCGGCATTTTCGCAAGGCTCTCCGGCATCCGACACCCAGCCAGGCGCGAAGTACAACACCGAGCATCAATACTCACCTCAATACCAACGTCATCATCCTGCAAACCCTCGCCATCATCCGAAACCATATCCTTACCAACACAACACGCCGCCACAGAAGAATCAACTGGCCGTTGCCGCAGCTTCGTTGGCTACCACTTCAAGTAAGACTCCGTACAATCAGCCCTTGATAACCAAAAACAAACTGGCACAGGGATCCCCCGCTGCGAAGCCTGGCTTGAAGGACAAAAGAATATCAACAATGACCGATTCCCAGATTATGGCGAAATTGCGGAGTGTCGTCATCAACACTAATCCTGCTCCTTACTTCCAGGTGATTGAGAAGGCAGGACAAGGTGCAAGTGGCTCGGTGTATCTAGCCAAGTCTTTGAAAATGAACAGCAAGCAGGTTGCAATCAAACAGATCGATCTCAACAAGCAGAGCAGGAAGGAACTAATCGTCAACGAGATTCTCGTGATGAAAGACTCACAGCACGACAATATTGTCAACTTCATTGAGGCTTATCTCAACGGAGCTGCCGACTTGTGGGTCATAATGGAATACATGGAAGGTGGCTGTTTGACCGACGTTATCGACAACAACCCTGACATAAGCGAAGAGCAAATTGCAGCCATTTGTTACGAGACGACGAAAGGATTACAACATTTGCACAAAAAGAACTTCATTCATCGCGACATCAAGTCCGATAATGTTCTTTTGGACGCCAGAGGCAACGTCAAGATTACTGACTTTGGCTTCTGCGCCAAGCTGACCACTGAAAAGTCGAAAAGAGCCACTATGGTGGGAACACCCTACTGGATGGCCCCAGAGGTGGTCAGACAGAAAGAGTACGACGAGAAGGTCGATGTGTGGTCTTTGGGGATCATGGCAATTGAAATGGTCGAGGGCGAGCCTCCGTATCTCAATGAGGAGCCTCTCAAGGCTCTTTATCTGATTGTCTCCAATGGAACTCCTACGCTGAAAAATCCCGAGGCTTTGTCTAGCGAGTTCATGGACTTCCTGAGCGTCTGTCTATGTGTTGAGGTCAAATACAGGGCCAGAACCGATGAATTGCTTCAGCACAGATTTTTCAGAAAGGCCTGCAAGACATCGGAGCTGGCCAAACTACTGGAGTTCAAATATGATTCTAGTTCCATCAAACATTAATTAACGAACTTTTGTGCATTTGGCTCAATATTAAAGACACAGTATATTACCATTAACGTCAGTAATTTTTTCGAAATACTCCAAGCTGACAATACCGTTTTGGTCTCCTGGAGTGAGTATCACGCCGTTTCCGCTTTCGTAGAACACCAAGTCGCTCTTTTTCACCTTTTCGATGTCCAAAAATATAAGCATGTCACAATTTCTTCGCATACCACTGATCACCTCGCTGTCCATTTGGTCGCTCAACCAACTCGGTAGTCCCTTGGCAAAATGGACATGGTTTCTGGCCATGCGGCTGAGCCCGCCGCTCTCTTTTATATGCTTCCAGTTCTTTCTGTAGGTCCCGTGAACAACTGTGCTTGGAAATTTTTCACTAGTCAACTGAACCATATCATAGGACTGATGCACAATACTGATGGAATGGCCCTGTAGAGCGCAAATATAGTATATTGTACCTGGTTCGTAGCTGCTAGCGTCTACAGGGCCAGTCGAAGTCTGTGTAACTATTCTGAATCGTTTCTTCTCGTTCTCGTTAACGACAGAGAAGATATCTTGGTATGTTGCTTTTAATGATTTGATGCGATTGTGATGAAGGATTTCCTCAAGAGGAACAAATCCCTGCTCATCGATATGTAGATTCTCCGTCACTGCCTGATGTCTAAGAAGCCTAGAAAGACATTTGGAAATTAAAATACGACGTTTGTCTGTGGTCATCCGCAGCCATTTATTTATCTTACGAATTACTCAAAATAGGGCCGATTTTTTTTGAACATCAGAGAAGCTGTTCCAAAAATCTGGATATACGTGTTTTTATCACTGTCAACACGCTGAAGGTGGCTTACAAGTGCAGAGTGGTACTAGCAGGTAGGGTATCGGATTTAGCAAATTTCCCGGAACCACGGCGTTTTCGAACGCAAGCAATCCAGGCATTTCAGCTACAAAGTTCATGTGATGAGTGGAGGACAAATTCTCAAAGACCCGATTCGCTAGAAATTGCCAGGCACAAACTTAAAACTTCTCCGGATCGGCTCTAGTAGTCGAAATTTCGTAATATAGGAGGCCGAATCCAATCGGTGCCAATATGCAACATCACCAGACTCTAAAGCGAGCGCGGAGTTGCACTCCGGCCACCTAAGCTATTATGTCAGAGATCGCATGTTCCTTCGAAACATAGGCTTGAATCTCCTGTACCGGACATAAATAATGTGTTTTTCACACGACTATGTAGGCGGATAGCGTTCGTGGGGGTATGGACAAACGGAGCTCTTAAAGTGGAATACGGCAGAATCAAGTAATTGTCTGAACGTACACAAGAGGGGTAGGTGAGGGGTTTCGCAAACACTTTCATCGGGGAGGCCGAAGAGGAGGAACAATGTGTGTATTGAAACACCACCACTGTACACCCTCAGAGAGCGTGCAAGGAGGAGAGATTCTTCCGAGATAATCCGCACTGCATAAACCTCTACACAGCCTCAATTTTTGTTGGCGCCGCGTTGTGGCGTCTAACACGACGACATGGGCCAACAAGTAGCGCGATTGCGGTATTTCATCGCACGGATCTGGGTACTGGCAATGCAGCGTGGAGGGTGTTTGATAGGCGGTTGTATAGCGCGGCCAAGAAGGCCGTTGCGGAGTTTCCTAGCTACGGACTTTACACCGTGTTTTTACGGAAGCAATGCATAATTTTTTCTGTGCGGCTCCTTGTTTTTGGCGATATTTTTTTTATTCACCTGTTTAATAAACCTTAGATGGAGAATACTTGCTCTTGGTCGCTCCAGTGTATATTATTTAAGTAAGGCGATATCTGCCCCTAAAGTGATTTTTAAAAATAATTCTCTGTAAGCACAATGATGTCTGTTCGTTTTGCTCGAAAGTGGAAGCCCTCAAGTTTCGTTAGATATCAATCAGTGATTAGCGATTCCGTGACATCGCATGTTCACTCGCACACAATCAAGACGCCGGTCGGTGAGCAGGCCAAGCTCAGAACGCCTAGGTACACAAGACTGTCGGTTGACGGCCCAATTGAGTGCGATCTGCACGGATTCCAGCTGCTCAATTCGCCGTTGTTCAACAAGGGCTCGGCGTTCACTTTGGAAGAGAGAGAGGCGTTTGGCCTCACCGGATTGTTGCCCCCTGTCGTGAATACGCTGGACGAACAGATTGAGCGGGCTTACAACCAGCTCCATTTTCTCAAGACGCCTTTGGCCAAGAACGATTTCTGCACCTCCATGAGACAACAGAACAAAGTGCTATTTTACGAGCTGGTCAGAAGACACATTAGAGAACTATTGCCAATTGTGTACACGCCCACCGAGGGAGACGCAATTGCCGCCTACTCTAACAGATTCAGAAAGCCGGAAGGATGTTTCCTGGACATTACGGATCCCGACTCCATTGACGAAAGATTAGCTGCGTTCGGGGAGGCAAAGGACATTGACTACATTGTCGTTTCTGACGGTGAGGGAATTCTGGGAATTGGAGACCAGGGAGTCGGTGGCATTCGTATTACAATTGCCAAGGCCGCGCTGATGACTTTGTGTGCAGGTGTCCATCCAGGAAGAGTGATGAGCGTTGTTCTGGACGTTGGAACCGACAACGAGCGCCTCTTAAACGATGAGCTGTACATGGGCAACAGATTCAAAAGAGTTCGCGGCGCAGAGTACGACGAGTTCGTGGACAAGTTCATCCAGGCGGTCAAGAAGAGATTCCCGAGCGCCGTGATGCACTTCGAGGATTTCGGTGTCACCACCGCCAGACCTATTCTAGAAAGATACAGAGACCAATTACCGTGCTTCAACGACGACATCCAGGGAACCGGAGCTGTCGTTATGGCTTCGATGACGGCAGCCCTGAAGCTCAGTCAAAGAAACCTGCTTGACTCGCAGATCATCATCTACGGAGCCGGCTCTGCCGGGCTCGGTGTGGCAGACCAGATTGTGAACCACATGGTTATCCACGGAAGCTCCGTCGAGGACGCCAGATCCAGAATCCACTGCATGGACAAGAGAGGACTCATTCTTGATTCCATGCACAAGACGTCCACGCCTGCACAGCAGCTGTATGCAGACGCTGCTGACGAGTGGGAGGGTGTCAACACCAGATCTCTCGTGGAGGTGGTGAAAAGAATTAAACCGACTGTTCTGGTGGGCTGTTCCACGCAGGCCTCGGCGTTCAACGAGCAGGTCATCAAGGAGATGTACAAACACAACCCTAAGCCGATCATCTTCCCTCTGTCGAACCCAACCAGACTGCACGAGTGCACGCCGGAGGACGCGCTCAAATGGACAGACTACAACGCGTTGGTGGCCACCGGGTCTCCTTTCCAGCCGGTGAACGGCTACGTGATCTCCGAAAACAACAACTGCTTCACCTTCCCCGGCATCGGTCTCGGAGCCGTGCTGTCCAGAGCCACCACGATCTCGCACTCGATGATCTCTGCTGCTGTGGACCAGCTGGCAGACGGGTCTCCAGCAAAGAAAAATTCCAAGGCCGGGCTTTTGGCTCCATTGGAGGTCATCGACGAAACGTCAGCCAAGGTCGCTACCGCGGTGATTCTGCGTGCGCTCGAGGAAGGAACCGCCCGTGTCGAGGAAGAGGAGTCGCCGGACGGCGGAAAGGTCACCGTGCCTAGAGACTTTGAAGAGTGTCTCACGTGGGTGAAGTCCCAGATGTGGAAGCCCGTGTACAGACCTATGATCAAGGTCGAACACGTCGACTCCATCCACACACACCAGTACTGAGCGCTGCACCGATAAACTCGATTGTATAATGGCGTGTGCCGTAATAGACTAATTTTCTTTCTCCGACGGCTTCCGTAGCACAGCCTTGTTTTCTGCGACCGATCACCGTCGGTGTTACAGAAACGGCCCTCGATGGGCAGCCCCACGGGCCAAATAGGAATATGCGGAAACAATAACACCCATTGCGATAAGATAACGCTGTGTGCTATATAAAGTGGAGCTTCTCCGAGATGGAACCCAGAGTGAATTGCGTTGTTTAGATTTCCTACTCCGCAATAGATAACCGCTTATTTTTTCACTATGGCACCTGTTTCTCTAGTTGCAAAACACAGCTGTGTGTGCGAGCCGTCCTCCGGCCACTCCCACGTTGCCCAAGTTCCCGAGACTAATCAGGAGCAGATTAACCAGGCCCTGGCCCACATCTACGGCGACCAAATTAGGCTTGCTACCGTTTCTGGGGACGCCGACCTGAAGCCCATCAAACTTGACTGGTACAACCGCGACTGGAAACAAAGAGGGCCTATTGTGTGCTCTCGCCGTGGAGACGGTGTGGCCAAGCACAACGCGATAGGCGCCCATTCCGGGCCTTATTCCGTGTACCATGCGCTCAGTATCGCGTCTGGCCAGTTAGACCCCCAGCATGTTGCTGATTATACCAATGCACAGCCACCGGTGGATTTCGCTCCTCAGCCACAATGGCACGAAAACGGCAAGATTGTTTCTTTGGACCCGCTGGGCCATCTGGCCCCATGGCTGTATGGAGATGTTGCCGAGTCCGAGAACGTGGAGGTGAGACCTTCGATGTCGATCACCAAGGCTATTTTGTCTCTGCCGGAAATCAAGGAGGAGGTGAAGAAGGGTAATTTGAAGCCAGACGGCAAGATCGTGCTCAATGAGGACGGCGAGATGGCCGTCACGAAAATCGCGGTCGACCCCGTTTGGCACCTGCCGGGCGTGGCCAAGAAGCTGGGCGTCACAGAAAACGAGCTGCGTCGCGCCCTTTTTGAGGATACCAATGGCATGTATCCGGAGCTGATCACCAGACCCGACATCAAGACGTTCCTGCCCCCAATCGGTGGCACTACTGTGTACATATTTGGAAACCCTGCAGACATCCCGAACCCTGACAAAAAACTGGCTCTGAGAGTGCATGACGAGTGCTCCGGGTCTGATGTTTTTTTGTCGGACATTTGTTCGTGCAGGTGCTATCTGATTTTCGGTCTTAGAGAGGCTGCCAAGGAAGCACAAAAAGGCGGCAACGGAGTGGTTGCATATTTCCGCAAAGAGGGCAGATCGTTGGGCGAAGTCACCAAGTATCTTGTCTACAACGCCAGAAAAAGAGCCGGAGACACCGCAGATGCTTACTTCCAGAGAACAGAGTGCATTGCTGGAGTGAAGGACGCCAGATTCCAGGAGCTCATGCCTGATATCCTGCACTGGCTGGGCATCACCAGAATCGACCGCATGCTGTCGATGAGCAACATGAAACACGACTCGATTGTGGGACAGGGAATCGACATTGTTGAGCGGGTCGAGATCCCTGACGAGCTGCTGCCTGCCGACTCGCGAGTCGAGATCGACGCCAAAATTGCTTCTGGCTACTTCACCAACGGACACGTCTACACACAGGACGAATTGAAAAACATCCATGGGCGCACATGGGACGATCTTAAGTAAGCGGCTTGTATAGTGTCTAACCGATCACGAATTTTGTTTCCCAAAAACGCTGCTTCCAGCAGCACACTTAATCAGATATCTGCGTAGGGGTTTTTTTGGGGTGGTTACGAGCACGGACACGCGTATTTTTCACAGCAGGGGCGCATACGAACCAAGCACATAATCGCAGACGATTAAACACCGTGTTGATATCCCGCTATTTTATTCGGAGACAAGACTAACGACACTCCATCTAGTTCCAAGTGATACATCTTTTTTGCTGACGAATTATCAATTGGGATCCCATCGCGTCTTGATTCTCTTACCTGTGTGTTGTCAGCAAAGACAAGCTCACCGATTTTATTAACCACTTGCCGTGAAACATTTGTGATCATCTGCCTCCTCTCACACTACTTCCACATTTATGAGTGAACCTGTAAAAGACGATACTACAACACCAGCGCCGACCTCGAATCCAGAAACTTTTCCAGCCGAAGAGGTTGGGCCGGATGCCCCGTCCCAGGCGACCGTGCCGGACGAAAACGAGACTTCACAACTAGAGCATAGCAACGATGACGGGGACTCCGTTCGCGAGTCGGCTTCACAGCCAAAGACAAATGGATCGCACGTTTCCAATCCCGCTAGTCCTGCGCGGAGTCGAGCAATAAGTACCGCGTCCACGGTGAATCAATCGGCGACCGTCTCATTTATCAAGTCCTCATTCGAGAAACTGGGCCAGATCAAAGAGATCACCAAGAAGCACAAGCCACTAGTCGAGCTGCTCAACAGGGCTCTTGTAACTCTGAATACCGGAGAACTTCCAGGCGAGAACGATCTCTTTGACGTGCTCAAAAATGCTTGTGAGGTTTCCAACGTGGAGGCTAAAATTGTGGCGCTCGATTGTTTGAGCAAGATCTTCACGTTCAACGTGTTCCACCAGCCATTGACAATCAACTACAAGAAAACCAAGCCCGACATCCATACAGACGCAGATCTGGAAACTAATACAGAAACAGAAGTCGGACGCGTCCAGACCATATCCCTGATCGAAGCTGTCGTCCAAGTCATCAGTTCTTGTTTCGAGGGCGAAGGTACCGACGAAAGAGTCGAGCTCCAGGTGATCCGTGTTCTTACGGGTGCGATTCTCAACGATACTTTACCGCTTCACGGAAGAGTTCTGTTGCAGGCAGTCAGACAGATTTATAACATTTTCCTGTTGTCTTTGTCGCCGGTCAACCAAGGAATTGCACAAGCAACTCTTACGCAGGTGGTCAACGTTGTTTTCGAGAAGGTCACCTCTGCCAGGAGAAAAGGACGCTCCGATGTAGACGTGGTGGATCAAGCTGAGGACCTGGCCACCACGTCTACATCTGCAGTCAATAGCTCCCCAACAGCCGCCCAGACAAAAATGACACTGCGTGAAATGGAACAAAATATACAGAATGACGACGTCCAGATAGGCTCGGACGAACTTGCAGGCAACGAAGAAGAGCTGGCTGTCAAGGACGCGTTTTTGATTTTGAGATCAATGTGCAACTTGTCAGTCAAGGTGATGGAGAACGAATCTATCGATATGCGATCGCACGCGATAAGGTCAAAGCTATTGTCACTGCACATTATTCACTGGATCTTGAAAAACCATATCGAAAGCTTTCTCGATAAAGATTGCACCATTATCAACAGGGCAACAAACGAGAGGACTCGTCTTGTTGACGCGATAAGGAAATACCTGTGTCTGGTGCTAGCCAGAAATGCGGCCTCTCAGTTGGCTCCCGTTTACGAGGTTTGTCTGGAGATCTTCTGGATCATGGTCGACAAGATGAGGGATCAGTTCAAGTCGGAGATTCCTGTCTTCCTCGATGAAATCTATTTCCCTGTGAGCGAGATGAAGACCTCGACAGCACATCAGAAAAGATATCTGCTTTCCATCATCCACCGAATCTGCAAGACCCCGAAAGCTTTGATAGAACTTTATCTGAACTACGATTGCGACACCACAATGCCGAACCTTTGTGAGTCGATCATGGATTATTTAGCCCGATTCGCGCTTACAAGAGTGGATGCAACACCAACCCAAAAAGTCAGTTATAGAGAGAGCTTGACCAGAAACCTAGCCACTTATAACTTGTCGGATGTTCCACAGCTGAATGTCTCGAAGATGAGCGGACATCCTCCTAATCCTGACGCGTCTCTCAACTTCCCTATAGAGTATGCTTTGAAAATGACCTCCATTGACTGCATACTTGCGTTTTTAAGATCGCTCAACTCGTGGAGCGGAAAACCTCTTATTACCACGACGGGCGTTGACGGGGCCCAAACGCCATATTCTCAACGCGATCGTGCTCTGACCAATAGCTCAGTGATGTCGCAGGCTTCCGCTGAAAATTCAACGAGTGTATCTGTGAGCGACACGGTCACTTCCGCCAATGACGAAGCCTCTGCCTCTCAGTTTGATAGCATAAAACAGAGAAAAAACGTGTTTTTGGATAGCATCAAGCTGTTCAATTATAATCCAAAAAGGGGGTTGAAAAGTCTTCTTGATAACGGTTTTATTCGCTCGGACTCTGCAAGAGACATCGCTAAATTCCTTCTGGAGACAGAAACACTTGATAAAGCTGCTATCGGCGAGTTCCTCGGAGAAGGAGACGAGAAGAACGTGTCGATAATGCATGAGTTTGTTGATTTGATGGAGTTCAAAAACAAAAAGTTCCTAACTGCTTTGAGATATTTCTTACAGCACTTCAGATTACCTGGCGAGTCGCAGAAGATTGACCGTTTCATGCTGAAATTTGCTGAGAAATATGTCAATGACAACCCGTCCTCCTTCGCTAATGCGGATACCGTCTATGTTCTGTCGTATTCAGTTATTATGCTCAACACCGACCAACATTCACCACAGGTGAAGAAGAGAATGACTTTGGAGGATTTCATTAACAACAACAGAGGCATTGATGATGGAAAGGACCTGGATCCAGCAATGCTGCAGCAAATATATACCGACATCCAGAATGACGAAATCATTTTGAAAAGCGAGCAGCATGCCGCTCTTATCTCTAATGAGCTACAACCTATGCAGCAATCCTTCTTTGGCGGACGCGACTTGGCAAAAGAGGCCTACGCCAAGGCATCGAGGGAAATGTCTTCCAAGACTGAAGAAGCTGTCAAAAGTATCAGAAATACCTACAAGAAGAATTCCAAGGTGATTTTCTATGCCGCTAATGTCGGAAACAATTCGGACCACGTTCGGTCTATGTTCGACAATCTTTGGATGTCTATTCTGGCTGGTCTTACGCCTCCATTCAAGGAATATGATGACGATGATACCTCCAAGCTTTTGCTTGAGGGAATTAAGGTTTCGATCCACATTTCTTGTATGTTCGATCTGGACTACGCAAGAACGTCGTTCATCAGGGCCCTCGTGCAATTCTGCAACCTGAACAACCCGGAAGAGTTAAAAGACAAGAACATTGATGCAGTTTACACTTTGCTGGAAATCGCCGTGGAGGAAAACTCCAAGCTCGGGTCTTCATGGAAAAGCATTTTGACTTCCATCTCTCAAATCGAACGCTTGAAACTTTTGTCTCAGGGAGTGGACTCGGATAGCATTCCCGACCTGCTAAATGCCCGACTTGCAAACAGAAACTCGATCGAAAGCTACCGGTCTCATAATTCAAACCAGACGTCATTCTTTTCATTCGGGAAAAAACAAACAATTTCGGAGCAAACGTCGCAGCATCATTTCAGCCAAAAACTGAGTCCAGAAATGGTTGTGCGTATCAGTTCCACAGACCTGGATGTTGCAATAGATAAGGTATTTTCAAAAAGCTCTGAGATTGAGGGAAATGGCATATTCGACTTTATCGCTGCTCTCAGCGAGGTTGCACACGAAGAGATCGAATCGTCTGGCCAAAGCCAAAACCCACGTATCTTCTCACTCCAAAAAATGGTCGACGTCTGTTACTACAATATGGGACGAATTAGAGTTCAGTGGTCCGCTCTTTGGGCGGTGATGAACGAGAAATTCAACGAATTCGGTTGTCATCAAAACACCTCCATTGCCTTTTTTGCCCTGGACTCGCTAAGACAGCTGTCAGAGAGATTTTTCGCTATCGAAGAACTGTCTCATTTCAAATTCCAAAAAGAGTTCTTGAAGCCCTTCAACTACATCGTGCTCAATAGCCCGCACCTGCAGGTCCGCGAGATGGTGTTGGACTGTGTTCAGTACATGATACACAAAAAAGCGAACTTCATCAAATCCGGATGGCAGACGCTACTTGAAATTTTGACCAATGCTGCCAAGGACAGCAACGAGAAATTTGTTGCCAAGGGACTTTCGTACGCCAGCATGATCATGAAAGCCCATTTTGAGCAGATTCTTGACCTCGATGCATTCTCATCGCTGGTAGCATGCTTGACAGAGTATGCCAAGAACGAGCGGTTTCAAAAGAGCAGCTTGCAATCTCTACAGGCTATGAAAAACCTCTCGAAGACAATACCGACAACTTTAGATGCGCATGGAGACCGGTTCTCGGCCAACGATTTGTGGTTCCCTCTTCTTTATGGATTCCACGATGTCGTTATGAATGGAGAAGATTTGGAGGTGAGATCGAAAGCACTAAACTTTACCTTCGACGCAATGATTGAAAACGGCGGCCAATTCGAAGGAGAATTTTGGGATAAACTCTGCGAGGAACTGCTCTTCCCCATTTTCGGTGTTTTGAGCGAACGCTGGGAGCTGAACTCTACTCAAGACGACCTTTCTGTTTGGTTGTCAACCACATTGATCCAAGCCTTAAGAAATATGATTGCTCTTTTCGGCTACTACTTTGATACTCTGAGCGGCAAGATGGAAGGTTATCTTAAACTGTTGGTCTCCTGTATCTGCCAGCAAAACGAGACGATTTCCAAAATAGGTATCTCATGTCTTAAGGAGCTTATACTGGATAATATGGCCAAATTCAACGAGAAACACTGGGAGTTATTGAACAGTTCTTTTGCTGAACTGTTTGACTCAACGACTGCGAAGGAGCTATTCAAGGCCGATCCACTGAAACAAGCTAATGGAGAGCAACATGGAGAATCGCATGATGAGTCTTCAGACAATCAGGATAGCCCCAGCAGCGAATCGGACTTGGAGCTCCCAGTTCCACTTAACCAATCAAGAGAGAAGTCGGCAATTGTTATCAAGTGTGTTTTGCAGCTTCATGTTATTCAGATACTGTCTGAGCTTTTTGACATTGATGAATTTTACCAAACTGTCCCTGTTGCGAATCTCCTCAAGCTGTCAGATTTGCTGGAGCACAGCTACAAGTTCGCAAGAGAATTCAACGACGACTACAATCTAAGGGTTCGTCTATGGAACGCTGGCGTCATTGATAAGCTGCCAAATCTACTGAAACAGGAGACCTCCTCGGCAGGCGTTTATATCAGTATTCTGTTCCGTCTTTATTGCGACTCAGGCCGTGTTAACAAGGAAGCTAGACAAAAGATCGTGGGAATTCTGATACCTATGGGGGTCACGATTCTAGAAAGATATGTGAGGCTGAGTGAGACAGATCAATTAAGAAATATTCAGAGCTGGAGGCCGGTGGTGGTGGAAATTCTACAAGCTTACAGCGAGCTGGATCATGAAGACTTTCTCAGATGCTGTCCAGTCGCATATGATCTGGTGCTGCAACTGTTTGACAAAAACTTACTTGCAGACCTAAGAGGCGCTGTGAAGGACTTTTTGACAAGGGTCGGTGATGCATATGTCCTCGAGAAGAAGGAGTAGACCATTAAATAGCATTTGTGTTTTAAAGTGTATAATTAAATTTCGGGTGCCTTAAGCTAGCATTTTTCAGCATACACACGACAAAAAGGAACATTGGCAGTTCGACGACAAAAATTTTTCAACAAGTGCTTGAAAAGTTACACTTTTGGAACTTCTATTAGTACAAAGCTTTGAGGTTGAGCGTAATTACTCATCACTAGGCTTGCAAGATGTCCAACAACAAGGTAAGTTTGATTATTGTGAAAGGATTCGGTTGTTTTTGAGTCATTTGAAAAGAAAGTTATTGTTTGTGTGAGCTTCCGAAGTCCATTACTTGGGCGTCCAAAGGTCGCACAGAGTGACGTTGTCAATTGACCAAGGACATCCAAACCGCGCCTTTTTAGCCACTAACGTCCAGAATCTCTACGCCCTGTTGGGTAACGATGTGTCTGATGACGAGGGAGAAATCCTTGCTCCTAAGGAAATTGTCAAGAAGACCACCTCTTCCAAGAAGGTCGATGCTCCTCCTCCATCTGCCGACAAGTCCAAGGCCAAGAAGAACAAGAAGCCTTCTGCTACCGGTAATGAGGCTGGTCTGAAGTTCAAGAATAAGAACGCTGACGTTGAACCACCAAAATCTACCGAGCGTCGTACCGCCAAGAGCAAGAACTTTGACAGACACTCCAAGAGCGGCAAGACCGAGACTGCCAAGTCTCAGAAGACTAAGCTTGGTGACGAAGCTGAGGCTCAAATTGAGGCCGAAGCCGACGCCGCTGAGGAGCTTGCTGCTGATGAGGAAGAAGAGGCCGAAAAACCAGTTTACAAGACCTTGGATGACTACTTCAACGAGTTGCAATTGCAACAAGAAGGTCTTGCTGCCAAGCCTAAGAGATCTGCCAATGCTGGTGCTGAGGACAAATGGTCCAATGCTGAGCTGCTGGTGAAGGAGAGAGAGGTTTTCATTCCTCCATCTTCTGTCAAGCAGACCAAGCAAAAGGCTAAGAAGGCTAAGCAGTACGTTGATGTCGAGGTTGTTGTGGCTGACCAAGTCCGTGTGCCAAGAGAGAGACCAGCCAAGTCGACCGCCGTCAGAGGTAAGGGAAGAGCTCCAAGAGGTAAGGGACCTAAGGCTTCTTCTCAAAAAATCGAACTTAACGACAAGAACTTCCCAGCTCTATGATTTGCTGGCTTCTGTGTTATTTGTACCGACATTTAATACATCCATAAATTGGGATTTTTTTTATCTGTATTCCGTTTAGGATTTTTCATTTTTCAACAATCCGACTTCCTTGACATTTTATTTTTGTCTTTATGTTACCGTGCTAGACTTGTGGAAAAGTTTTTTGAATAATTTGTTTATCACATAGAATAAGCCACATATCGAGGAACGAGCAATCAATTACAGTTAGACTTTTGCCCATTGCGTCGTTGTCATTGCTGTTGCTGAATTTGCATTTGTTTCAGTTAATTAGCGACATTCATAAACGCGTGCTTTAATTACACCGGTGACAGCGCTCGAATATTAAATTAATATACGTATGCTACAATCACTAGTCAACTCCAGCGATCAGGCAAATGGAGTCAAACGGGAGTTTCCTTCTCCACTGAATCCGTCCATAGCCTCGACTGCATCCTCCACTTCGAATATTACCCCAGACGGTGATAGTGAGGGTGGCAATCAACCTATATCACGAGTCAAGGGCGAATACGCGACCGCTCCATCACAGGTGTCTTCAATGCTGGCTACGGCAGCCTACGATGATGCTGCTTCTCGTCCAGACCAGGAATCACATGGTACAGCTTTTGTGACTCATACAAATGGTAAAAACAGACGGAAGAGCTGGAAAAAGAATTTGACAGAGGAACACAAATCACTGATTTCGACATCATCTCCGGAAGGCATTGCGGCGGCGTCCCAGATTACCCCGAATAGAATTGCCAACATTTTGCTCAAAGAGGGACCTTTGCCTATCAGACATTTAACGGCCCACCTTGTGTCACAGATTCCTAGTTTTGGCCATCTTTCTCTCTCGAAACAAAGACGCCTAATCATGGCCGCTTTGGAGATGGGAGACCCACAAACCGGTTGTGTATTCGAGAAGATCGGCTGGGGCCAATGGGAAGCAAGAAAAGCCTCTGATGAACAGATCAACCAGCGCAATACCCAAGCCTCCTCCGGGAACAGAGAAAAATCTCCTGATAGCCCACCCGAACACACCGGCTCTACCAGGACTCGTCGGAAAGAAAAGAGAGGAAGTAACGTCGCCTTAAGCGTGTCACCGAAAGCTGGGGGTCTGGGTGCCAACTATAGAAGAGAGTCTATCACGAACTCTGTTACCGATCTACACAATACGAAAGTCCCTGTCTCCCCTAACCTGAGGCCATTACAAAGTATACGAAATTCCTTCAAGGAACGAAAATACTCGCTGGATGAAGCTATTGAGTCGTCGTCTTCTGAAGACGACGACGATGAGCTCGATTTAGACCATTCCCAAGAGGATGACGATGATGGTATGTTTACGTTTGAAGGAGATTATGGGCCTCAGAAGGCTAAACATATTCTTCGCACCTCTTCATTGTCGTCGACCAACAAACGCCCATCGTTTGCTGGTATTGCAAAGCCAAGGAAACCGCGCTCGTCATTTACCAGTCAATCAATTGAAGCGGCCTTTGATGAAAATAGTAATCTAGACTCTGCATCCATGCCAGACGGGTTGATCCCGAAAAGACGTCCGCGGGTATCTTTTTCCAATTCGTCCAGTGTGACACGACAATCATTCCTCAGAACCAACATATCGCCCTCTGGCGGTCCAGTGATGCTTCATGATGAAAATAGCACTGTGACATTGAACACGGTATCGTCAATGGAAAATCTTCAAGAGCCGGATAGAAACGAGGGGGAAAATTACACAGACGAAGAGGACTGGGAGGCCATGGGGCCAGCAACATTAAGAAAAAATAGCTCTTCTACAGTGATGGTGCCCGCCTCAAACGTGACTGTGGACCACAATGCACCCAGACCGGTTTCGGTGAAGGTGATCAAGCCAGACATGTCGAGTCCACTAAAACCGGGATTAGCAGCCCAAAGCGACGAAGAGATCGCTGCGATTGCTCTGATGGACCTGAAATCTGTGTGACTCGCAAAAGGGTGTGGGTATAAGTGGCGCTGGGTATCATTGCTTTGTACAGTATATATAGGTTGATTTTTTAGCACATAAATTAACGCGACGCGACAAAATAAATTGTGATAATATAGAATTTAACTTCAAGCTCAATGAGAGTTCTCACTGCGGAAGAAAAGGAGATCGCTACAGTAAGTTCCACCCTGATCCCGTTCTAACATAGTAGCATTTGAAGGCAAGCATATGGTATAGCCTCTCGAAAATGGTTGAGCGGGAAACGCAAAAGCTGTCCGAGGACTCAGGGACAGACATTAATGCGACACCGAGGTTTACAGCTGCATTGGTTGAGCTCGTTTACCGCCAACTAACGGAAGTAGGTGAGGATTTGGAGCTATTCGCAAAGCATGCCAAAAGGAAAACCATAATTCCGGACGATCTTTTCATGGTGAGTAGAAAGAACGATGCATTGCGGGAGCTTCTAAAAGAGTACCTTGCGTCCATGGAAGAACAAGAACGTCCAGCCCCTTCAGCGACAACTCCAGCTGCAGCTCGTCGGATTGTTTCCGACAGCGATGATCCATTTAGCGACTTCAGCCAAACAGGATAGTATGGGTCGATCGGCTCGCGCGTACATAATTTCCTAGGTCGATTTCTATAATAAATTTTTTTTCAACGTCCAGCGTACCGGCATGTTAACGAGACAACTTTCAAGAGCCCGCGTGGGTCTTGCCGTTCGTGTTTTTGCGCGCAATGCAACTGCCACCAGATCTCCATCATTGCGTTCTGTGTTCCAGTACGGAGACGACACCGTGAGCAAGCGAGACATGCGACTGGAGAAGATGAGACTGGTTCCACCAAGTCCTACGGTGTTTTCCAGAAACCCATACCACGAAAGCAACATGGAGGTTCTTCTTGATCTGCTCAATAAATATGCTTCTCTTCCTTTTGACAAAAAGAACACTGAAAAGACTGTCTGGTTGTCTTTTGAAGATTACAAGAAAAGAGGTGACGGTGCCAAGTGCAAACAGGCAGAGTATGGTAAACTAAAACAGACGCTTGTAAGACTGGACTCCATCGACCCGCAGCTTAGAAGCTTAGAATTGGAACAAGTTTTAGATCAGTATAAGGTACCAAAGACAAAGACGGAAGTGGAGAAGAAGATCAAAGAACTGGATAGCAAAGGAAGAGCGGTGGCTGTTGGAAGAAGAAAAGATTCGAGCGCAAAGGTCTATGTCGTGGAGGGAGAGGGCACCATTTTGGTCAATAACCTTCCTTTCGATGAAAAATTCAAAAATTTGAAGGACAGAATGAGAATCCTATATCCATTACAGGTTGTTGAGTCTGAAACTAAATATAATATTTTTGCTCTCTCAAGAGGTGGTGGTGTCTCAGGTCAGGCGGACTCCGTGCGGTTGGCCATTGCCAGAGCTCTAGTCATCCACAACCCGCTGCTCGAGGAGATTTTGGTCAAGGCAGGCTGCTTGACCAGAGATCCAAGATCCGTCGAGAGAAAGAAGCCTGGTAAGTTGAAGGCCAGAAAGGCTCCAACCTGGGTCAAGCGTTGATTGCATGTATATATTTAGTTTAACATCATAGTTTGAAGTTCGGTATTGACAGTCCCAGGTTATTGGATACGCTTTTGAATTGTCTAATGGCTCCGGTGAGAAGCGCTTTTCGTGTATCGTAGTCTGCCACCTTGTTAGTAGCACGGAACTCTTGCTTCAGATAATGACGAAGCTCCGTTTTCAAGGATGTGTCAGGGATTTCTATGGTTAGCATTGAATTTTTCAAACTTACTGTGTATTGTGCGCAGCATGTTGCGGTACGTCTTAATGATCTGGTTCCTCAGGATAAACTAATGGTCAGTATTAAAATATTAAAATTGGGCTCTAATAAAATCGCCCGTTTTCGTACTGACATCTTGAAGTCCAAACTGCGTTGACTTCAAAGGCCGACGCAATGCTAAATGCCTTACACCGACCATCACAGTAAGTCTGTTGTGTTCCTGTGGTGTAGACCCCTCTTTTTCTATCGATTAGTCTGGACACAGCCTTGTTTTTTAAGCCTTGGAATTATCTTGAATTGAATATTATTTATATTGTGCTTGTGATCAAGTCGCTTGTAATATCGCGCTCCAATTGCTTCTTATCCCAAGCATACTAATAGCGGCAGCATGGTGAAAGACACGTTCTATTATGATCTTCTGGCGGTTGATGTGGATGCTGACGAGGTCAAAATCAAAAAGGCCTACAGGAAGATGGCCCTAAAATACCACCCGGATAAAAACCCCAACGACAAGGATGCAGAAAAGAAGTTTCAGGAGATAGCTGAGGCGTACCAAATTCTCAGTGATCCCGAGAAACGTAAGCTTTATGACGAGGTCGGCAAAGATGAGCTTACTAAAGCAGGGGGAGTGGCGGAAGAACTGGGACCAAGAGAATTGTTCAGCATGATGTTCGGGGGCGAAGGGTTCGAACCCTACATTGGCAAGCTTACGCTACTGACTGCTATGTTTGAGGAGATGGCAGCAGATCCCGAAGCAGACCCGGACGTAAAAATTTCGGAAAGCCAGGAGCTTGGAGCTCACAATCCCGCGGCCAGTCAAGCTCATCAATCCAAGAAAGACAAATTTGACATGGAGAAGATGAAACAGAGGCAGGAAGAAGAGGCTAAGAAAGTTGAGGAATTGGCCCAGCAATTAATTGCAAAGATGCAACCTACCATAGATGCTTCCAGTAACGGATACCTCAGCAACGAGTCGACGACTCAATTCCAGAGCAAAGTCGCAAAAGAGATCGAAGATTTGAAGGTGGAATCGTTTGGTGTCGATATTTGCCATATTATCGGCAAAGTTTACCTTTTCAAGGGACAATCGTTCTTAAAGTCCCAAAAGGCGTTCTTGGGCAAGTTTCACAAAATGTCATCGTCTTTGAAGCAAAGCCGGAACACCGTGAAAAATGTCTGGTCGATGGTTGCCACCGCCACGGAAGCACAGTCTGCGGTGGAGGCAATGGAGAAGCTTCAGGTGGATGAAGCGAGCGCGATGGATGAGTATGAGAGAGCCAAGTTCGAGAGAGCCATGACAGGGAAATTCATTTCTGTCGCGTGGGTCTCGTCCAAGTTCGAGATGGAGTCCACGCTGAATCAGGTCTGTTCCAAGGTCTTGAATGATAAAACAGTGCCAATTGAGGTCAGAAAAATGAGGGCCGAATTACTTGTTCTCATGGGTGCTCTTTTTAAAAATGCTCGAAGAGACCCTGGCGACGAGAACGAGGTACAGATGTTTGAGGAGCTAATGAGAGAAAGCAAGGAGGTGAAGGCCAGAGATCTTAGACGGGCCGCTCTTTCTTCCAAGGGATCCCCGCCGGCGTCCACGCCTAGTGGCTCAATCGGCGCTGCAGCTGACGAGACGCCTGCTGAAAGCAGACCCTCCAAAGATAAGAAGGGGCTGTTTTCAAGGTTTCATTAGGCGATAATTTTCTGTGATAAATATAAAAAATGATTCATTTCGAAGTGTATAGTCGTAAAGATAAATTATAAACGAACGTACGGGTACGCGTTCAGATGAATTTCCCGCCGCGTAACCGAAGAAAGTGCATATTCAGCCTTAAACACCTGACGAGCCATAAAGTTTTGCCCACTCTTCAAATTCTCTAAGACCTTCTCTCGAGACACTGGGTCTGATATAGTTCAAAGAGTTGACAAAGTCTTGCAGACAAACAGGCCGAATTTCATTCTTCGAAGTCAGCAGTAATTTATCTCCTAACTCTCTCAAAGGCCCCATCGCTGCATCTTTAGCCAAAGCTGTGATATCGGAGCCAGAGAAGGAATCGGTCAACTGGATCAACTCCTCCATCTGCTTTTCGGTCAAAGTATGGTTCTGATGCGATAAAAGCCTTTGAATCTGAGCTTTCCGGGTATCATACTCTGGTAATGGGATGTATTGTCTCCTCACAAATCTTCTTCTTGCAGCTTCGTCTATTGCCCATGGTAAATTAGTTGCGGCTAAAACCAAAACTCTCTGCAAATCTTCGCCTTGATCTCTGCCCGCGGCAGCCTTGGTAAGGTCAGACCATTGCACCAAGAACTCGTTTTTAATTCTTCGTGAAGATTCGTTTTCCCCTTCGTTATTTCTGCTTCCAAGCAACGAGTCGATCTCGTCAACAAAAATAATGGAGGGTGCTAACCTTTTCGCGAGTTGAAAGAGAGCCCGAACCAACTTCTCGGACTCACCAAGATATTTCGACGTCAATGAAGATGCAGATATGGAGAAAAAGGTCGACTTGGATTCGGTAGCCACAGCACGGGCAAGCATGGTTTTTCCAGTTCCTGGAGGCCCAAAAAGTAACATTCCTCGAGCCGGTTCTCTCAGGCCGCTAAACAAATCCGGTCTCAAAAATGGATAAACAACAGTCTCTTTCAATGAGTTCTTTGCGGCATCAAGACCTGCAATATCATCCCAATGGACTTCATCCCCATGTACAACGATTTCGTTCAAAATTTGCTTTGCCGCAATCGGATCAACTCCTCTCATGGACGCAATCAATTTGTCCTCGTCGTCCTCTATGGAATTATCGCTGTCTAATGTCTCCGTATCCTTTGTAGAATTATCTGCTAACACTCTAGGAGCTGGCGTCGCTGGCTCCTTAGTGGCTGGTGAGGTCTTCCGAGACGCCGATTGTGGCCTTGAAACCGGTTTGACAGGACCTGGTGAAGCGTTCGGCCTACGAGCCTGCGGCTTCGCCAACTGTATATTTACTGTTGATGGCGGAGATCTGGCTGTCCTGGCAGGCGAAGCATGGCGGGTAGGTTGACGAACCGCAGGGGTGATAACTTTTTGAGGAAGTTTCACCTGAGAAGAGATTTTAAGAGCAGCTCTGGCCCTCTCAGCTGATGTTTTAGCTTGAGGCTTTTGTATGTGTCGTTGCTTCGGTTGGTGAGTCTTTGTGTGAACATCCAGCTGCGATAGGTTCTCACTCAAGTCAATCAGATCTTCGTCGTTCTTAGTTCTTATAACTTTCGATGCCAAGGCATTCTGTTGCAACTGTCTCAGTGTCTCCTTGTGGTGATATTCTTCGTCATCAATGACACCGTCAAAGTCTTGGAATAAGTCATCTTGAGAGCCTGAGGTGTAGGATTTATTGGTAGATAAACTTGTGGATGGCGCCCAGATTAGATTTGCAGCTTGCTTCGCACTCACCTGAGAAGAAGAAGCAGAGGTACCTAGGCTTGTACTCGGGCTGCTATTAGTGATGTTGTTGTTGGGGCGTAACGATTTGATTAGCGGCTTATTGACCGGTCTTTTGGAATTCATTGTCACTGGGTTGGCAGATCTTAACGTTGGTACGTTCGCTCGCACCGAGTTGGATCTTGATCCAGGAGGCGAGCCCTTGAGTGCTGAGGAGCTAGACGAGTTCTGGGGCATGGAATAGATCTTAGACGCTTGCACTTGCTGTGGAGGATCTAATTTCTGCTCCAGTCTGTCCATGTGATCATCTGCCTGGGCTTGCAAAATATGGATCTCGTCCAAAATGTACGACTCCTCGTCTGTGAGGTCCTGCCCTGATATGCTCTTCTCCAAAGCATCCACCTTCAGGGACGCCACTTGGTGAAGCATCCTCCATCCATTCAGAGCCTCGTTCGAACGATTATTTTGCTCCAAACTCAAATTTGTGAGCGATGTATTAGCGATCTCATTGTAAATTTCCAACAGCCTGGGCAACGGCGGGCTTGGTTCTTTCTTCTTTCTCGAAAACATGAATCAGTAAAAGTGTCTTGATAGCGGTGCACCAATTAAATTACTCCCTCAGCTGAAATTCAAGAGGGACTGTGTACAATTTTCTATATTAGGCGAACGTAAAAAGTGATATGTGCGACTGGCGCTGATTGCGACTAGGAGATAACAAGATGGTTCCTTAACGATTAAAAATTACTAGTCATATCTCCCCAGCAACTCTATTTGTAGCTCGTCTGTTTTTATGTTTTACTTTTACTTCCAAGTTTGGAACTACGCCAGGAGGGCTAAGCAACTTTGCACAGCCACGAATATCATTCGGATTTTGTCGTGTTACGTCATACAAAAATGTTGTGGCCATACGGGACGCGAAGTTGTGAGATTCAACAACGCATTCTTAGTAGCCACCTTCTTCTATCCAAAATCCTTCAACAAACCACTCACATCGTGACTACCGCCTGCTCCAACGTCTGGATCCCACCCCTAACTTAATAGGCGGCAAAATCCGGCCCAGTACGAGACCGGCCGCGACACCGAACAAGACGGTAGCCTCTTGATACAGAGGTCATTTCTGAGCGTCTGCACTCTGCTGATGGCTTGCCAAATAGTTTGGAGGTAAACTTTCGATAACGAAAATTTTCTAGGGCTGAATATTTTTTATTCTCCTCGGAAGCACGTCGTGCGGCTCAAAAATCTAGAGTAGGAAGTTAATCGACTGAAGCAGAATCGTCAAAATAGCACCTGCCTGGGCCACCCACCAAACATGTTGGACAACAAACGGACACAGCTTGTAGTCGAATTCCCAGCTTTTAAGGGTTTCGTTGAAGTGTCCTGTTATCAGGCCTGTGTTGCCATCGAAATCGCCCATCATCGATCTCACTGTGGCCTCCTTAATATATTTAGGCGAATCAATGGTTTTCGACGCTTCCCAGACCTCCGAGTCGTAATTGAAATTGTAGTAGTTCTCACATCCCTCGTGGTCATGGCCCGTCACAATAATACCCGAGTAGTTGCCTTTGAAAACGGCGTTCATCACTGCCTGCGAGGTTTCGTATTGTAAGTGATTCTCGGACTTCAAAAGGCCAATCCTGTACTCTCCACCTGGATGGCAATTTTTCTCGTTGAAATATTCCACGAGAGGTCCGTCAACACAAAGACCTGCCGGCTTATACATAGGAATGTGAGTTAGCAGAATACTCGAGCCGTGGTAGTCTCTCTGTTTGAGTGTTTCGATAAACTGCCAGGTATAGTCCTTGAACTCGGGTTGTAACAGAGGCCCATCTAACGCTAGAGAGTTAAGGACCACGATTCTCCATGGATGGTCGGTATCGTTGTCGAACTCGATCCAGTAGTTGTCTTTACCAAACAGTTGTCTCCATCTTGTCATGTGCTGGTACGTTGTATCGCCATATCCGATGTCGTGGTTTCCGGACACGTTGATGAACAATGGTTCTCCGGTAAGATTTGCACTCGACCAGTCGTATACATTTTCATAATGATAAAATTCGGGTTTCAAAAACAGCCCGTCCTCAAGACCTTTTTGGAACCATTCCAGATGGCTCACCCAGTCCACATCTTTATGCTCGGCAATAAAGTCAAGCTCTAGGAAAGTTTGTTCGCGAGGTCTTGGAAACAGTCTAGTCATATACCGTCTCGTTCTGTTGTAGAATTCCGAGTCAGCGATCCACTGTGAGGAGAAGAGATCCCCTAGCCCCACAACATGTGTAGGTTGCAGCCTATTTTTCATCACTTTGTATATGTGTCCAAGATAATAATCGTTCCCGAAATTGTCCAGCCTCTTGACGTAAGGCGTCGATGGCCAATTGCCGTTGATCTGTGGATCGCCAAAGGCCATCATCCGGATATCACGAGGATGGGGCAAATTATCCTGTGGCTCCTTGACAAAGTACCGTTTATATAGGTCACCAAAATAAGGCACATTCTTGACGCGTTCCCCGATCAAGCCATATGCATCTTCATACGTATGTTCCCATGAACAATTGTCTGGGTTCAAGCTTGGATACGTGTAGATGTACAAGTTAACGAGAATAGTGGCCAATGTGACAGCCCATGTTAACCTTTTAAACCACCCCATTAAAATAAATACACTTAGTTGAACAAAAAAGAATTTGATTTCGTATGTAATTACCACTTAAAGTTGGAGTCAAATTTTATACTTATACTTTTCATCCTATAATATACATCAGAATCTACCATAGCTGGTGTAGCCGCTCCGGGAGCTGCTCATTTGGTTCTGCAACAGTTTCTTGAAACCGTTGCACAAATGGACCATGTCAGGATAAAGGTTTCCGTGCAACTGGTAACCATTAGGTTGCACCTTGATGTTCCACGTATAGACTTTATCGTTCTTCTCATTCAGCTTGAACAAAAGGTAAAACCAGCCCGGCGACTTGTGGTTGTAGCAGAAGCAGTAGCACGAACGGTTTTTGTTCGCTTTAGAGTATCTGATCAGCCACTCCTTGGTGTCATTCAGAGGCTCATTCTTAAACTTATCGTGGTTCACTATCTCCTCCACCTTCAGATGCAAATTGTTGACGTGAGCGACGATCAACTCGTCCAAATCGTGATAGCGGAATTCGCCAACTTGTAATGTGCGTCCAACCGTGTACTCGTTCAGCTTATCCAACTCTAACACATCAATATGTTGGAAAAGCTGGTTTTCAATTTTCCAGGTAACTGTTAAATGGTCATTACCTTTGGACGACGGTCTGATGACAAACTCGCCATTGTTCTTCGACGCAAGATAGTCCTCGGCCTGTCTGGCATTGAAATTGTGGAAGTAAGGATGCTTCAAAACGCGCTTGGTGCTATTTTCCTTCTTTTCCCTCTCCTGCTCTTTGGCAATATCGCTATGCTCAGCTTCGAAATCCCACAATCCCTGGAACTTGTCGATTCTTTTTCCACGAGAGGCTTGCTCGATATCGCGCTTCAACAAGGACAATTCTGCTTTGAAATTTCCGTAGTCAACTGTCTGAATTACTGCTTGGACGGCTTGGCCGTTCTGGAATTTCGTCAATAAGTTAGTGCTGTCTCCGTATTCCACCACGTTGGATCTGCTGATGTTACAAGAAATTCCTGATTGAGTCACACCAAGCATGAATCTGTTGTCCACTCTCTGGAGAATAACAGAAACCAATTTTCCAGTTTGGAAAGATTCCTTGGACTCTCCACTCAAAATCTCAAACACCTCGTCTTCGGTTAAAATGTGGAACGACTTTCTGAGCTCTTCGTAGTTGTTTTGCAACTCCTCTTTAATCATCTCCAACGTAGCCCTTTTGCGGTGACCGTGCTCTTCCAATTGGTCGGCATATCCTTCCAGAAGCAAATCATCCAGCTTCTCCACGCCTTCATCATAAAGTTTGGAAACAACTCCCCCTTCTTCTTGCTCGATCTCCTGTTTTTCTTCTTCACTGAGATCCAAAGCATCGCTTGCCATCTTCCTTGCAAGTTCGTAATCTTCAGGGTGGATTCTAGTGGCATCCAAAAGCTCTACATCCTTGTCGGGCCTATCAGGAACAGGTAGTTCAATAAATGGAGCACAATTCATGAACACAACCTTGGTAGTCAGTTCTCTCATAATCAGCTCATCTCTTCTCAACAATGAGCCACCATTTGCTTCAATCCCTTTGATCAAGCTGCTAGCTTTTCTTGGTCCTAAGCCAGCAATATACTGCAACATGGTGGCCAGGTATGGAGACCTAACGGCATCATTAATTTTGATACCAACTAAACATGCAACATCAACGAAAATGGTGCTAACAGCCTCTTTGACCTTGTCATCTGGAAGCAAATTCTGATGTTTGTGCACAGAAATTGCCGTCACTGAATCTCCAAGAGACATATATTCCAGTAACGGGCTTTGAACGTATCTGGCCACACCTATACAGAAGCGAGCAACAACAGGTTTGTCGCTGAACTCCTCAGCTGCTCTATCCGAATGTTCGTATAATCTGCTGGTTTCGTTAGGAACATAGAGAACGGGCAAAGGAATCGGGTCGCCCTCATATTCCTCATCAACATCGATCTCAACCATGATATTGTTCATTCTAACAATGTCCTGTAACTTTCTGAAGAGATGAGACACCTCAACGTTGTAGCTCGAAACAGCCACCACTTCAGGCTTGAACTTTCTCACAACCTCCAGAAATTGTTTTTCAAATTCTCCATGTCTGTAGTTGTGTTCAAACTTGACATGATCGGAAACCGTACCATCGTAGTCCATGGCAACTGCTATAATAGCAGAGTCGCGCTTTCCATCACCGTTGGAAATTGCCAGCACCTTCGGGATAGTACCTTTAGCGGTAGGAAGAGGATGGTATGGAGCCTGATCCACTTTCTCCATGAACTTTTCTCTGATCTCAAAGAATAACATTCTCTCACACACGTCTCTGAGTCTTTCCTTCACATCCAGCACAATAGATGGAACGAGTTTTTTCAGAGCCATGTCCAGACATTGTCTTCTTAGATTGTTCCACGAAATACTCAAGTCTGAAGTTCCGTCTGAAGACAAGAAAGTGAAGAGATGATCAGCAAAATTGGCAAATGCGTTTTTCAGTCCAATGTTCACTTTGACCAGACCTAGTGATTCTGCTTCCAACATGCGTAAGAACAAATCCGGTTGCAAAGAGAAAGACTCTAATGGCCTGTTAATGGCATATTTGAAGTCGGCATAGGGCGAGCTGTCAGTGATTTTCAACCTTCCTTTCTCCGTAAGCTCAATATCCACGCTTGCATAGTTCTGGAATGCAAGTCTCAAATGCGCTCTGAGTTTAGGGTTGTGGAAAAGCTGTTCAGAAAACATATGTTTGACAGCATTGTAGGCCTTATCTGCGGTGTCAAAGAACGATCCGTTACCAACGCACTCCTGAATCAAATCGTCCGCTTTCTTTTCGATATCATCCACCAGGTAGATTTTGCTGTTGGTGAAAACGTTTTCTCCAAACTTCTCAGCGTCAATACCAATCTTCTCAATGACTTGATAAATCTTGTCATTTTTGATTCTTTCGAACACCTTATATTTTGAATGCGACTTTTGTTTGGCCCTAGGATCCTCCGGGTGGAGTTCGCGATGTCTTGAGCTGTAGGTGAACGAAAGGTATTCCTGCAGATCTTGTAGTTCGACAACATTCTTTGCCGACCCAATATACTCGTCATATAATGTATCCACTATGTCAAGAGCCTTGAACTGTTTCTCAATGTTCTTTTTCTTTTCGAGCACAGCATAGAAGTCGATGTCCAACTGAACAATTCTCCAGAGATCATTTTCGCTCAAAAGTTTCTGGACTCTCAGTTGGCCGTCCTCACGGTAAGTGTGAAGTGTGTAATCCTTTCTGCTATTCCATATACTTGGAACCTCAAGATTCTCCTTAGAAATAAAATAGACAATCTGCGAGACAGCCTTTTCGAAAGGCTCCACAAGATCGTCCTGACCATGGAAAAACGCCCTCTTTTCTTCAAGTAACGACTTGGAGACCCAGTTTTGTTTGAGCTGAAACTCCTCATCATTCAGGTCGTAGTTGCTGATACGCTCTCTATAGGCCTGGTAACGCTCTGGAATATCCGTCACTCTGATCTCTTGATCTCTATCGGTCAGCAAGTGTTCCTTGAGTTCTTCAAACTCAAAGACCTTGTTCAAAGCATGTGTCTCTTTGGAAGGTCTCTTGACAGCATAGCCGTCCTCATCGACTTCATCCTCCATCTCAGGTTCCTCGTCCAGACTCTCGGCTTCCAATGCCCAAGCGTACTCTTCGCCGTCTCCGAAAATCTCGTAAAGTTCGTCTAGCTTGTCTTGATCGAATTGAGAGTTCGATGCAAGGTTCGCTTGTTTGGCTCTGGCAGATCTCATCCGGGCTAATCTCTCGTCTCTTTCTTCTTCATCCTCAGAAAACTCGTCATCTTCGATGAAGTCGTCGAACTCACCGAGAAGATCCTGCTGTCGTTGCTGTCTCATCTTTTTAGACGTCTCCATTAAATCATCCTCTTCCTCGTCTTGTTCCGCGTCTTCAATGCCTTCGCCCTCTTCGGCACCTTCCTCATCAGAAAACATATCTGTCAGTCCTTTGGATGTCGGTCCTGCCGAGTCATCGTCGATGCCTCCGCGCTTGAGTCGCTTGAATTTACTTTTCTCAGCAAGATGCGGAGGTAATTCACCCGCATTTTCCCTGAGAAGCTCCAAATCATCTTCATCAAGCTCGTCATCCTCTTCAAGTTTTCTCATTGCTTCTCTTTTTCTTTTCTTGTGCTTCCGACGTCTCTTGCGCTCTTCTTCGTCTATGCTCTCGTCTTCGTCACTTCCTTCCTCGTCGTCAACAATAAAACCTTCTCTGACCTTACGAAGCGCCTCCTCGTCCTCGTCCTCGTCCTCATCCTCGTCGGATGAATCAGGAGCGGAAGCCTCGTTATTTTCGTTGTCATCAGCGTCGTGTTCCGCCGTATCTTCAATGAAGTCTTTACTTGACTTCACCTCAGCCACATTGTCGGCGACAGTATTAGTCTCGTGCTCCGACATGATCTTCAGTCAGTGACTCAGTGAATATTTCCTGTCAGCCAGAAGTGATAAATTTACTGAGAACCTGCACAAGGTAATTGTTGTGGTCACTGGGCAATTTTTACTCTGAAAAATATTAATGTATATAGGTGGCTGCCGGGTAAGAATATTGCAGATTAAAAAAACCTTGTTATATGTAACATCTCTGCACCAACACGTCACAGTGAGGACCCGCGTTGGATATTCTGTTTCAACTCGCTCAGATACTCGTCATAGTGTCTGTCTAACTTATCATTGAACTGCTTGTTCTTGTCGTTGATAAAATTCTGGCGATCCTGCGCCGTCTTTCGTCTTTTAACTGTGGTGGTCTCGCGCTCCCTTAATTGATCCACCATTTCGTTGAGCTTCGATCTGTCTGTCAGAGAGTTCACGATCTCGGCGTCACTTTTACCCTCTTTTCTCATCTCGTTGTATATTCGTTTTTGAGCCTCATATTGTTCCGAATTTACGGTGTTGAGAGTCTTCAAGCTTTTTGCATACGTTTGACGGGCGAGCTGCTTGAAGTTTTGAAACTCTCGATCCTCCGCTGCCGTTCTGTTCAATTCTAGTTTCCGATGCCAGGCTTCGTCCTGCTCGATTGTATATTTTAGGTTGCGCAGCCGTTCTGTATCGATTCCCTGGCGCTTCATTTCTAGCTCCTCAGTTTCTTCTTCTGCATCTTTCTGGGCAGCAGCAGCTCGCAACTTCTGCTCCTCCTTAAACCTCTTTGTTTCTCTTTGGAGCTCTTTGCTATTTTCCTCAATAGCCTGCGCTTTCAGTGCTTTTAGCTTTTTTAGTCTGGCCAGTCGTTCGTCAACACTGGATCCACGATTCATATTCTGGAGAAATTATTTTGTTATTTCCAATCAAATTTTTCTGATGCTTGCGGCAGGAATTATCTTATTAGACGGATAAGCGCCTCTTCCGCACAATGGCAGCAATCCTAGAGTCAGTGGCTGTTCAGGTTCTTCTGTGCAAGGGTAGGGCCCCCCGTACTATAAAGTAAGCGAGCAACTTCGTTGTTCAGTGCAATGGCACTTTTTACAGGCTCAACAGCTGTCCCGAATCGTCGGTGATCTAGACGTTTCCACGGCATACACAGGTAACGTAGAGCTGCTGCCCTATTTCAGTCATTAGATGGCGCATTTCGAGCTTTTTAAACTGCCCGTTTTCTGATCCATGTGCTCTATTACCTAAACAAGTTGTGCATAGATAAGCAAATTTATGTCAAACTGATTCTTATTTAATAAAGAATTTAACTAGGCTGAGCTCTCAATGTCTCTACTCAAATATCTGTCGCTGTACGACTACAAGGAGCCCCAGGAAGGGTTTTGGGGCCCCGTGACGTCCACTATTGACTGGTGCGAGGAGAATTACGTGATATCTCCGTTTTTTGCAGAGCTGGTCAACGCCACTACAAACCTGTCATTCTACTTTTTGTCTCTCAACTTGGTACGCTCGGCTATCGTCAACAAGCATGGGCTGATGTTTGTCTTTGTTTCTATCGGCATGTGCGTAGTTGGCATTGGCTCCTGGCTGTTCCACATGACTTTGAAATACGAGTTCCAGCTGTTGGACGAGCTACCCATGATCTACGTCACTGCTATCCCTTTTGCCTATATATTTGGGCTTGAAACAAACTCCAGGCTCAAAAGGTATCTTGTCTATACCTCGACAGCCATTGTCATTTCGGCTCTGACGTACATTTACTGCTCGGTGTACAAGAACCCCGAGCTCCATCAAGCCTCCTATGCTGCTCTGAACTTTGCCATAGTGTTCAAGTCTCTGTCTCTTGTGAAGAAACACGTGACAGATTACAACCAAAGACATTTCCTCTACAAGTTTGTGGGATTCGCTCTTTTCGAGTTCCTGTTTGGCTTCCTGGTTTGGAATTTGGACACGTTTTACTGCTCCGACATCATACGGGTCAGAAGGCTTATTGGGCTTCCTTTGGGAGCACTTCTGCTGGAAGGACACGGATGGTGGCATATTCTCACATCGCTGGGAATATTCCACTTTATACTGTACAATCAGATTCTGAATGTTTGGTACCACGGCGTCCAGGACCAGTACGAGCTTGTCTGGAAGCTTGGAATGCCATTCGAGGTCAGGCTCAAGCATCCGGCTGTCCCGACGAACGTGGATCAGAAGGAGAAGCGTTAAATAGAATGTCAATCGGTTCCGGTCGATCGACGCTTATAAAAATTGAAAACTCGTCTTTTTTGTGGAGTATCTTCTCTTGTGCCGTTGCTTCCACGAACCTTGTCTCTCGGAGCATGGTATTTTTTGATTATCCGTCTAAGCTTCCTGAGTCCTACGTTGGGTTCTGGGGTCCTGTCACGGCCACGATCGACTGGTGTGAAGAAAATTACATTCTATCTCCCTACATTGCCGAGGTGGTAAATAGCTTCACCAACTTTGTATTTGTGGCCTTGGCGCTGGGACATCTGTGGAGCACGTACAAAAACAACTTCGGCAGTCTCTATGTCTTTATCTCGATTGGCTTTGCGTCCGTGGGAGTTGGGTCTTTTCTGTTCCATATGACTCTTCTCTACGAGTACCAGCTGATGGATGAGCTTCCAATGGTGTACGTCACTGCACTGCCGTTCGGATACATATTCAGCTGGAACCAGCCCCCATTGGCACGTTATTTGTGGAGAATAGGTACTTTTGTTGTCACCGCACTCTTCACCTATATTTACATTTATGTCCACCGGGATCCCACCATACATCAGGTGTTTTACGCGATTCTCAATTTCGGTGTGATCTACAAGACCATCAGAACCATCCACCTCAAGGTCACAGATAAAAACGCCAGACTAACCATGTATAAAATGCTTGTTCTAGCTGTGTCTTTATTTATTTTTGGCTTCTTCATCTGGAATCTCGATTTCGTGCTTTGTCCGAATCTTATAAACTGGCGGCGCAACATCCTGGGGCTGCCGCTCGGGGTTCTTACCGAGGGCCATGGCTGGTGGCACATATTTACGGGCTTGGGAGTGTACTACTTCATCATTTACAACCAGCTTTTGCACACGTGGATGACCAACCAGCAGGACAATTACAAGCTGGTGTGGCACGGAATTTTTGCCGAAGTGCAGCTGCAAAAGCCCAAGAAGGCATGAAAGGCTGATAGAATTAAAGTTTATAAAGTAACAATTATGTGCATCGAGAAATGCATAGCGTGAGCTATTTACACTCTTGCGCTTTTGCACACACGTAGCGGTAGTTGTTATCGGCCACACGCACGCGCGCGTCGTTTTTCAGGTCAGGCTGCTGGTGCAGCGTGTCGATTGTCGATTTGATGTCGTCTAAAACAGGCCGAAACCACGGTCTTTGTGCGATCGCGACGTCTCTCGAAACGAGTATGCCGAGCGTCTTGACCTTTTCCAGGAACTCGACGAGATCCAGTTGGGTCTGAAGCGTGCTTCTCTTACTGTACTCCCCAAAAGCCAAGTCTGCCAGCCCTGAGCTGTTTCTATGTTCTAGAATCTTGTAGATTATCTTGCGCAGCTCTGTTGTTGTTTCATCGTCCATGCCGTGGTGTGCCGTCCATGTGATCACATGACTCTCTAGTTGCAGCGAGTCGCACTCACTCAAGTTTCTCGCGTACTTGGAAAGAAAACTCAGAGCCAGCCTCACTATGTTCTTGTACTCGGTCTCGTACAAGCGTTTTTCAAAGAGACTATCGACAAGTCCCAGAATGGATGACACACATCGACCGTTAAACTGCTGTTTGAACCTGGTATTGCCTATTAGTTTGCTTAGCAGGTAGATGGCCTGTAAATACCGGATCTTGCGTGCCTCCAGAAAGCGTGTCAGAATATTGACAAGCTCGTCGGCATCAACGATTCGCGCAGCCACCAGACTCTGCTGCTCGTCTGACATGATGTAGTTGCCCAGCATGATCATCCCCAGTGCTTGAAATGCCATGCTATCTGTGTGGATCATCTCTAGATACTCGTCAAGCTGGCTGTTCTCGTTCGATGAGTTCGCGGAAAGATTCATCACGATCTCAAATAGCCGTTCGTCCTCGTCCACCGCCACCAGCTGGACAACTTCGTGCACAAGGCCCGGATCCGCACGCAGGTCGAAATCATTTTTGCTCATCTCCAGTGCGAGATCACGGGTCTCCGACTGTATCAGAGCGCGCAACATCTCGGTCGAAGTGCTCACAGGAACAAGTTCTTCGAGAACGCTTCTCCAGATATCTTGCCATTGTCTCAGGGCTTTCTCCTGGGCGATTTTCACGCCAATCTGGTTCCGGATTAAATGCTGAGCGGCGTCGGGATAGTCTAAAATTAAATTGTTCAGAAAATGTAGAACAAAGAAGTTGTAATCAGAGCCGTCAAGATGGTCTCTTGTGAGCATGAAAAAGTCTTCCTGATGGTCGTCTGCAAGAACAAGCCGCCTGTTGGTGTCTGAATCAGCAACAAAGTTGGCCAGAAATCGGTATATGTCTCCCAAACGGCCGGTCTCCCTACGTCGCAAAAGGCTAATCACGTACACCATGATGTTCGGAAGTGCCGTTCTCAGAGACTCGTTGGACCGATTGTCCTCGTCTCTGAGAAGATCCCCGAGCGCTTGGAATAAATGCTCGACCTGGTCGTCTGAGTTTCGCAGTTTGTGTGCCAGTTGAGTGACCGTATGATCCAGCGACATATTTTTGGTGACTAAGAATTATTAACATTTACATAACGTTACAATTAAAATACAGAACTAATGGTGTTTGCGCACTTCCCGGTACCATCCAGCGCCAACGTCCTCACCACGGGTGCCCGGCTCGCGGTCGATGTACCCGAAAGAATTGCAGTCGTTTAGCCAGAAGTGGTTGGAAAGACCAGCCGCGTCCATTCTGTACTTCGGATCTGTGATTAACATGCACCCGAGAAAGTCGCTGATTTCCCGCGAGTCTGTTTCGCTCAGCTTGTACTTCTCCATGAGCACGCTCTCCAGTGGCCATGGCTTCAGGTTCTTGATCTGGCGAAGAGTCTTCATGTCCGAGTGGAAATACCGTTTTGTGCTGTAGCCTTCTTCCAGCACGTGGCGCGAGATGGGGCCAACGAGCTCGATGATCTGGGCTAGATGATCGTCGTTTTTGCTGAAGGTTGGCCCCTCTGTCGGATCAAACAGGTAGTCTCCCGTCAGAAGTTCGAATAGCAAACATCCAATCGACCACATGTCGGAGGAACACCCCCAGTTGGCTCCCAAAATCACCTCTGGAGCCCGGTATTGTCTGGTCTGGATGTCGTCTGTGAAATGCCGGTATAGCCAGCATGCGTTCCCAAGGTCTGCGATCTTGACTCTGATCAGATCGTCGTCTTGCAGCTCGTCATCCCGCGGCGGCTCCGCCGAAAACGGATCAGACTCCTTGAAACTCCTGTCCAGAAGCGATTGCAGGTCCTGGTGTGATGTGTCGGAGCGGATAGGAATGTTGCCGACGGTTCTTCCTGCGAAGGTGGAGATGGACGATTGCAGCGGCGACACAAACAGGGAGCCTGACTTGGACCTCAATGGCGAGGGCAGCGGCTGCGAGCCGGTCACGAGGGTCTGGCGTCTTGAGTGACGGCTCTTTCTAAACGGTATCTGTCTTTTCTCGTCGTCCAGGGAAGGAGAATTTGTGCCTGTGGAAGACTCCTTCAGCTTGGACGACACTCTTCGTAATAGTCTTCTTTCCTTGTGCGAGTCTTCGAGATACTTGACAAGTTTCTCGACGTCTTCAATTTCGAGCAGAATGTTTTCTGGCTTTATATCCGTGTGAATTATACCGCATTGGCGATGCAGGAAGTCGGCTGCCAGCAAAATCTGCTTGGCGATCTGCTTGACAAACTTGATGGGAAGTCCTTTGTGTTTATACCTGCGAATTAAGCTCAGAAGGTTCTCGCCCAGAACCTCAAACACCATACATATGTGCGTTCCGTTCGGGCCATGATGGTCAAAGTAGTCGAGCAGCTTGATCAGATGCGCGTGACCAGGGTGTTGAGGATCTGTGTGGTTTATTTTCGAGAGAAGTTTGATTTCGTCGATGGCGGTCTCTCTGTACGATTTGGCGCTCCTCACAACTTTCATGGCAACGTGTCTGTTATCCTGTGTGTCCTTCGCAAGCCACACGGTCGAAAAATGCCCCCATCCCAGCTTCCTCACCAGCACATACCGGCCGTCCTTGTATGTCTCCCCCAAGTAAGCAGGATGGTACCCGCCAGGAACGTAGTCCTCCATGTCTTCCTCGTTGGTGGGGTCGACATCGGAGTCTGTGTCGGAGTCGGCCGATATGTCTTCTCCGAGCTGAGACTGCAAAAGCTGTTTCAGACTTGTTGGCTCTTTGATGTTCTCCCCTTCTACAACATGCTCATTCACAGACGTGGTGGACACATCGGGGACGGCCTTTGTAAGATCCTCGTCCTTCATGTTGGTCAATTTCTCGGTGACCTCCTTCAAGATCTCCTCCTCGTGCTCGAAATGATGGTCATGGGGGTCTGGTAACTCCTCACCAGCTTCCTTCAGTGCAAGCGATAACTTCGACGTGGTGGTGTTTGAAGGCTCTGCAACATAGTTCTCTTTGCTCCTGTCCGCTGCAGCTGTCTCACTGCCATGCTTGGCATCCTTGGACCGCAAGACTGACATGCCGATCCGCTCTTGACGAGGAACCAGGTGTAATTAATCTGTGCTAAGCTCTAGTTAACTCTAAGCGTCTGAAGATCTGCGTAGCTTCGGCACTCTAGCGCAGCTTCCCAAGTACTAATACGCTATTCAAGAGTCTGTGACAAGCAGCGTTGCAGAACTCAAGGCGGAACGTAGACTTGGTCAAATAAATATTCCCATCTATTTTTTTCGCAGACCCTACTTTTATTGTGCGCACGCCGATCGAGTGCTACAAAAAAATGTAACCAAAAGCATATTATTCGCCTGTTATACTATGTATTAGATGAACCTAGCAAGTTAAAGATCATTTTCATCACCAAGATTTCTATTCGTCACGCCGATTAGTCTAGTTCGTCGGCCATGTCAACGTCACCATCCTTGTCCTGGCCCTCCTCCTTCGTCTCAGTCTTCTTGTCGTCACCGGCCTTTTGTGCTGCTCTCTCTGCAGCAAGCTTCTCGGCCATGGCAGCGGCCTGGGCAGCCTCTTGTTTGGCTCTCAGCTCCTGTCTCAGCTCCTCCTGCTTGGCATTGTATCTGCCCTTGATCAAGTTGCCGATCGAGGCGAGCTCCTCGTACTTGGCAATGTACTTGGCCTTGGTGGAGTCGTCACCCTCGTCATAGAGCCATTCCTCGGTGTCCATCAACATCTTGGACAGCTTCTCCTTCTCCTCGGCTGAAGCAAACTCGGCGTACTGGTCCTCCAGCTTGCCTCTCAGTTCGTAGATGTACTCCTCCAAAGCATTCTTTCTGTCCTCGGTCTCGGCAACCAGCTTGTCCTCGGCGACCATCTTTCCTTCTCTCTCGAAGAAGTCGGCCAGCACTTGCTTAGGAAGAGCCAGTCCGCTGTACTGGATGTCCAAGTCTTTGGTCTTGACGAGCTTCTTGACCGTCTTGTACTCTGGCTCGTCCTCAGGCTTGGCCTCTGGGTTCTCCACCAGCTCCTTGACCTCCTTCTCCTCGACGATGTAGGCCGACTCGATGGTGAAGAATCCAGATGGGTCATTTCTGACCTTGAGCTTGCAAATGGCAGAGTCCTGGCCCTCTGGAACTTCAACGCCCGAAAGCTTCCACTTGGCGATCTCCGGACGCGTTCCCTTCGGCAGCTCCTCTGGATGAGTGTACTTGGCCTCGATCTCGAAGTCGGAGGTTCTGTACAAGGTGATCAGCTTGGTGGATGGGAAAACGCCGCCCTTAGGGAAGACCTCCAGATGATCGGTGTCCTCGGCGTCCTTGTCCCAGTAGTACGTGACAGAGAAACTGTTGGTGTCCTCGAACTTGAATGGTCTGACTCTGAGAGTAGGAGAGTGCATAGCGCAGATGAATGCGGCACCCTTGGCAATGGCCTCGTCCTGGTTCAAAGTGAAGGACAGCTGTTTACCAAACACCTCGGCCAATCTAGCTTTGACGGAAGGAACTCTGGTGCAGCCACCAATAACCTCGACGGAGTCCAGGTCTTCGGCCTTCAAACCAGCAATCTCCAAGGCTCTCTCGATCGGAACGTGGATTCTCTCCAACAATGGTTGAACCATCTCCTCAAGCTCCTCTCTGGTGAGCTGAGACGAGACATCGACGTCGTTCATCACAGACTCGATGTTGAATGGGGCCTGGGAGTTGGCGGACAGAACCTTCTTCAACTTCTCAGCAGCGGTCAAAACTCTGTTGTAGCCCTTAGGGTTTGTTCTGATGTCAATCTTGTACTTGTCTTTGAACTCGTCAGCAAAGTGCTCAGCAATTGCCTTGTCGAAGTTTCTGCCACCAAAGTGCTTGTCGTAGGCGGATCCCAAAATCTTGAGTTCTCCCTTTTTCACGGCTCCAATGGACACGGTGTACGAAGAATGTCCAATGTCGACAAAGGCAACCTTCTTAGGCTCCTCCTCTGGCAGATCGGTCTTGAAAACGCCGTATCCAACAGCAGCAGCAGTGACCTCGTTGACAATTCTGACGGGGTTCAAGCCGGCAATCTGACATGCGTCGGCTGCAGCCCTTCTTTGTTGTTCAGTGTACCAGACAGGAACAGCCAAACAGATGTCGGTGATGCTACCCTTGGACTCCTTGGCGGCAATGTCCTTCAGCTTGTTCAGGTACATGGCAACCAACTGGACAGGAGTGAACTCTTCTTGTTTGCCAAGGTATCTAACCTGAGCAGCGGCATAGCCGTCTTTCTCGATCAATGGACAGGTGAAGTACTTCTTCTCGATGTCAAAGTCTGGCGAATCAGCGTTCAAAGCAAGAATACGTTTAAGGTTCTCGACTGTGTTCTTCAGGTTGGATGTTTGCTGTGTCTTTCCGGTCTCACCAATAGATCTGTTTTTGATACCAAAACCAACAATGGCCGGGGTACTTCTGTTGGAAACCTCGTTCACAACAATGTCAATACCTCTGTTTTTAGCGACGGCGACAACCGCGCTGTAGTTTCCTAAATCAACACCAAATGGAGTGGACATGATTAATCAGTAATAAATTAATCGCTTTTTAACAAGCAACTTTTTAAATCTCTGAAAAATTTTAAGCACAATAATTTTTGCGTGTACAATTCTGGAACTTTCTGGAAAATACACTACTCACTTTAAATGTTGCCACCACAGGGCCTAATAGCCCACCTGGAGGATCGTCTGAAGTGTCCTCCAGCCGTCGCTGTCCACCAGCTTGTAGCAGTCCTGCAGCACGTCTTCGCCTTTGCCCAGTTTCCTCACGATTTCTACAATGAGCTCCAGTTCCTGGCCGCTCAGTATATCTTGGTGCAGGGCGAAATACACGAGCAGATGGAAGTTGCTGAGAAGCGACGCCAGCACGCCGACGTCGTCGCCATTGCCTGTCTCCAAGTAGCTCTTAATGTCCGGCATTGACGCCGACTCCCCGATATAAGCCCTGTTCTCGATGGGGAACTTGTTCGTAGCACCAGCCTTGAAAAATGGAGAAGACTGTTCTGGGAATCCGTGTGTTAGCGACACCAGTAGGTACTCGACCGGGAAGCTGGGTGTGGCATGCTGCTTGACCTGCAGGCCGTATTCGTTGATCTTCTGGTAGAATATTTCCGGCACATATCTCTCATCGTTCTGTTCGTTGATGAACACCTCGTTGGGGTGCGTAGACGGGCTGACCAAGTCTGCCTTGACCAGGCCTTCTCCGCTCTCGGAAATCTGATACGCCTCTATATCGATTTCGCCACTCGTGTTACCGGAAATGACGCACGTCACAAACTTGGACGAGAATATTCCCGAGTCAGACCATTTGCATACGTTGGGAAACTTGAGCTGCCACTTGACTGCAAATATAGCCTCCAGAGACGAGAGGAAAAACGAGTCTTTGTGTCTCTTGCAGATCACTGACCCGTTCCCGCTTCCGGCGTCGAGGAGATCCGTGAAGATGATTCCCACCGGCTCGAGGTCTAGTCTTTTCACCAGCGACAGTATCTTTTGCTCTTCCTCCCAGTCCTGCAATATTATCCCGTCTTCCTGGTCGACCTGTGGTAGCTCGTATATTGCTTCGACCTTGGCTTTTATTCCAAGGGGCACTTTTTCGTACTTGTCGTAGGTGCCTAGCATCAGGCCGATCCTCTGGGCCCCCGACAGCCTCCATGCATTGATGAACTCGTTGATTATTTCGCTGTCCTGGAACTCCACGTGGTCCACCATTCTGAAGTTCTGTCTCTGCAGCGTGACGGCCGACGGTTGGCATTTGGAGCAGATACCCTTTGGCCAAGGATCGTGGCCCGTTGGACACTTCTTGTTGATTTTGAAATTCGACTCCGAGAGTGGCGAAATGTAAGAGGACCCGGACTCCTTTTTGTTGGTCAGCGAGTTGAGCTCGTTGATGTGCGCGTGGAAAGAGATGTGCTTGATGCTGTGTTCCTGTTGGTACCCTTTGTCCCAAGGCGGCAGTGGCGAGCAGTACTCACACATACCTTTGTCGGAGTGCTTGCATAGTGGCGTTTTCTTTCTTGGGATGAGGCCCTCCTCCTTATCGTACAGGTCATCAATGGCCAGCTGCTTGACTGTCTTTGTTTCCTTGACTTGACTGATATGGACAGAATTGCTGGCCTCAGCAGGGTCATAAGTCAGATACAGCAGTGCACCGTGCTTCAGATTGAGTCCCTGGACCGTCTGGTCTTTGATGTCGAGCGCCAGCTGCCCAGGATCACTGGGTGATGCGGCCAGTCTGAGCGACTCTGGCTTCAGTGGGGGCAACTTAGAGACCAGCTCATCGAGCACAGAGCCGAAGTTGGAAGCCTGTGTGGTGTTGAGACGAAACATCCCATCCTTGGACCTGAATCTAAGAACCTGTGTGTTAGAAGTTTGTGGATCGCAATCACGTACCAATGACATTTTGTGCAGTTGAGTATTCGCCACAAAAAAATAGAAAAAAAATGAAAATATAATATAAAATACGCCTTATAGAATAGATCCGAAATAAGATGTTTCGAATAGCACAGACGCGGCTCCTTTCTTCGTGTCCAGCACTGCATCAGTCCAACAAGATGGAATTCTACCGTCTGATGGCCAAATCGCGCAACCAGAAGGCCAAGACAGACGATGAAAGCGTTAGAACCATGTCCCTTACTTTCGATACAAGACCCAAATCTGCCGCAGACAACCCGGACATCGACGTGATATTTGGTTACTCGGGAAAGAACAAGTCCGACAAGTCGTCCAGAAGAGACGTTTCGTACCGAAGCATCCAGAAGAACATTGCCGGCGTGGTAGTGCCGAAGCGGCCTGTGGAGCCTGATAACTGTTGCATGAGTGGGTGCGTGAACTGCGTGTGGGAGCTCTACGGCGAAGATCTGGAGGAGTGGAAACAACTGACGAAGTCGGCCGCACAAAGGCTGATGGAGCAGGGCGACGACGTGAAGGAAAAGTGGCCGCTCGGATTCGATCCTCCGCCGGCCTACCTGCCAGACAAGTACGTGCCGGAGGAGCTGCGCAAAAAACAGGTCAAGCAGGAAAAGCAGGTGGAGATGCCGCTGGGACTGCAGGTGTTTGCCAGCCTGGAGAAAAAGCTGAAGGCCAAGCAGCAGCACCAGAGTCAGTCGAACGCGGCGGCGCGACCATAGATTGTTACATTATTTATAAATCATATCAATATATTCTTACATTATTCGACATCGACCCCGTTTTTCTTCAAGTAGTCCTTGGCCTCGGCAATCTCGCCGAGCAATTCGTGGTACTTGTCTTCCTTGTCTTTGAACGTGAACACGCCGTATCCCAAGGTCCCCAGAGCGTAACACCCGAAAGACACCAACGCCCACCACGGGACCACTGGTAGAATGTCCTTCTGGACAACGGCCGGCAATGGGATGACGCCAACCAAGAGCGTGAAGTAGACGGCCGAGACAATAAATATTGCCAACACTGTTTCAGAAGCTTTTGTCATTAGCAATGTGTTTTTTACGATTTATTTTTGAACTTGAGTGTACTGCACAACATCAAGTTGTGTCGCGCTACGACAGCATAAAAATAACAATGTCTTTAAATCAATACTAACGCAAGAAGTATAATGGCGGGATTACATCAGCGCCAGCACGGCCAGACCGACGCCGGAAAGCAGTCCTGCGTACTGGGCGTTGTTGCTGGCAGCCTGGGCCTTGGAGGATGACGACGTAGGCGCAACAGAGCTGGACGACGACGAGCTCGATGCAGAAGACGAGCTGGTTGTGGATGGATGGTGAACGCCTCCAGATGAAGAAACGCCCGTCTGGCTGTTGATGGTGTTTGTTGAAGCAACAGAAACGACGGCAGAGGTGATCTCTTTGCCGTCGGTGTCGAAAATCGTGTAATTGGAAGCACGGATGTCGACGTCGACGATCTGGCCCACATTGGTGTTGTTGGCACCGAACTGGATGAGGTCTTCAACCCCGTCTGGAGCGTCGGGCAAATCGAAGTCGACATCGAACACGGACGAGAGAGACTCCAGATAGGCCTTGTCGCACGTGACGGTCCGCTCCTTGGCCACGTCGTCGGAGTAGATGGTTGGGATCGAGGACTTCTGGAGCTGCGACTTGAGGTTATTGAAGTCGTCCTTCAGGGTGACAGAGCCGTTCTTGGCAATGTCCACCAGCCCGTAGTTGTTGGCCTCCACAGAGTACTCGTAGATGAGGCCTCCGCTAAGAGTGTTGACAAGACCGCCATACACACCCTCGCTCACCTCGTCGAAGGTTCTTGGCGTCTTGGTGATGCAGCCGTACTCGGAGAAAAACACCGGGATCGTGACGTTCGAGAGGGTCGAGTTGAGATCGCCGTATCCAGAGGAGTCCCAGTCCGACACGCCAGAGCACCACTCGTACGAGTTGATTCCAAAGAAGTCAGCCCTGGACTGGTCGTCTTCGTCGCCGTCGATCGAGCAGAGCATGTACTCCAGCGTGACGTCACGCAGGCCGTCGTCCAGGACGTCTGCAGCCGAGTAGCCCACAGGAATGGTTCTGTTGGCGTTGTTCTCGATGTACCGTTTCATGTCTCTCTGCACGGCACGCAGATACTTGGGGTCGACGCCCGCAGACTTGGAGTCGTTGATCACCTCGTTGCCGCTGAAGAATCCCAGCAGGTTCGGGTAGTTCTTGAACGCGTCGATCATCTTGAACACCCTCTCCATGTACGAATAGGTGTACGAGTTGCTTGGGTTGTATCTGTCCAGCGACTCGCCCGACAGCGGCGAGTTGACGTCGATCAGAACGTAGATCCCGGCAGAGTTGAAGATGGACATGCACTCGTCGTGGTTCAGCTCAGGGTTGACGGTGTACACCCGGATGACGTTGACCTCGGAGCCCAGGCTCTGGAGCACGTATGCGTCTCTGTAGCACGCCTCCGGGTCTGAGAGCACGTCCTCCGGGTTCGAGTCCTGGTAGTCGGACGATCCACCGGGCTGGTAGTCCACACCGGTGACAAAGAAGACCTCTCCGGCGTCGCTGGCGTCCACAGCAGGCTTGATGAAACGGCTGCCCGTAACCTCGACCGGAATCAGGGCACGAGCCGTGCACAGAGAGCACGCAAGTCCAAGCAGGTATTTGTAAGCTAACATGACTGACACAGTGAGAGTAGCGAGTGAAAGAGCAGTGCAAGTTTGTTTTTCTTTGTTTTTTAATTTCTATCTCCACAAATTAAAAACGGCACCAGCAGATACAGTTTGTGGTTTCGACGCGGTGCGAGGAGGGAGCCCATTTTTTAGCCCATGTGTGTCGCACTATGACAGCCTGCGTGTTGTTGCCAACGCCCATCGTGCTCATTCCAGCAGACTGAAGAAGCCCTTGTACGCTACGTCGATGTCCCACAGGAACTCCTTGAGCTCGTTGTCGTCCAGCGACTCGTCCAGCTTGAGGTTGTTGAGCTTGATCAGCCACTGGACCAGTTTGGAGCGGCCGTCGTAGTCCCCAAAGACCTTGTTCGTGGTGGTCACTATGTCGGTGAGCAGCGGGTGCAGCTGTTCCTTTGTGTTGTAGTTGAGCTTTATGGCGTCCATCAGCGTGATGAACGAGCCCGTGGCCTCGGCAATCGCCTTGCCCTTGGACGAGCTATCGGCGCCGGCACCGGCCGCAGCGAGACTTGGCGTCGACGCAGACCCGTGCGACTGTGTTGCTGTCGCGGGAAGGCCTATCTGGATGCGTTTCACCGCCAGTGGGCAGTCCAGATGGAAGCGGGACACAAACTTGTCCAGGTCGTCGAACTCGGCCTTGACGTCGTCGTCCTTGAGAATAAGACTGTACTGGTTGAGCAGGCGCATCACGGTGCTGGTATAGTACTCCTCGTTGCTGTGGAACCTGTCTTTGACAAAGGACTTTTCCAGGACGTTGATCGCCACTATGATGGAATAGAGCTCGGCCAGCGACTCGCAGTGGTCTCTCTGGCGATTGGACTCGAACAGCGGGATCTCGTGGTCCAGCGACTGTTTCGCGCGGCGGATCAGGCTCTCAGACACCGAGCGCGAGGTGGCAGGAGCGTACGCAAGCTGTTCCATGATTGCTTACGATACAAGTTTTGAGCGTGGCACAGCCTCGATTTGGATGTGGCTAGGGAGAGCGAGATTTCCAGTTGGGGCAAAACCATAATTTCGCGCGAGGACCGGATATGTGGCCCTGAGATCTGCGCGTGCTGCGGGAGGGAAATTTTTCTTGCAGCGGCATTGTCGCGCAACAAGACCGCCACAATCGGGCTTTCTCGTATCCAGACTCTCCCACAGGAGCATGCAGAAATACTGCTCGGTGTATCCAATTATGCCTCTTTGGCCCTATTCGGACGCTAATTACCACTACCCGTTTCCGTGCTTGTCCATCAAAAACGAAAAATTTCTAATTTGGGAAGCGTTATTGCACTTCAAGTGCTCACCACAGGAGACATTAAAACTTTACTTATTGCGCCCCGGTTGCTTTTCTTGTACCACTAGTGTTTTCCACCATGGTGAATATCCTGAGCATCGCCTGCGCGGCGTCCTGCTTGGCCGTCAACGCCCTAGCAGCCTTCCCCGACCTGGAAGGGCATGTCAACTTTGCAAGATACACTAATTTCTCCTTGTCTCCCGACCCTCTGCCGTCGGTCACCATCCCGACGTTTGAGTTCCCCTCCCATAATCACTCGTCTGTCCCAGCCTCTGCGTCGGACGCTTCCACACTCACTCCATCCTTGTCGGTGCCACATTTGACTCCATCGTTTTCTCTGCCAGATTTCACTCCGTCGTTGTCTATTCCAGACATCATTCCTTCAGTCTCGATCCCAGACTTTCCGTCGATTTCGATTCCTAAGCTGCCTTCTGTGTCTATCTCCGTGCCCACCGCGAGTCCGTGCAGCTCTTGGCCAACTCCAGAGATTCCTTCGTGGTCTCTCCCAACAGTCCCTTCGGTGTCCTTCCCAGAGATCCCCTCGTTGTCACTGCCATCACCGGATACCTCATTGCCGGCTGAGACGTCTGATGCATCTTCTACACCGTCGTCTAGCTCATCTCAAACCTCTACTCAGGTGGTGCCATCGTGGGTCTACTCGTCCCCACCATCATCATCATCATCATCACCACTGCCATCCCCATCATCATCATCATCACCACTGCCACCCCCACCCCCACCATCACCATCACCATCACCATCACCATCACCGTCATCACTGCCACCCCCACCCCCACCATCATCACAGGCATCTCCAACATCGTCACCAGTCTCCACTCTACACTCCTCTTCAAGCCCTCTTCAAGCTTCCTCCACCGCCCCAGTCTCCTGCACACCTTCTCCGTACATGAAGTTCATCCAGGAAACATCGGACTCAACCACCCTGTATTTCTGGGGAATCTACGTTCCACCTAGCTACGGATCCTACAAAGTCGAGATGGAGCAGGGAGACAATTGGCAGTTTGACCCAGACTACTTTGACCCAGCAGACATCACGCTGAGTGACGGAAAAGTGTCGTACACCGCTACAGACGTCACCAATCAGACTGCCCTGTGTGTCGACGACCTGACCAACGCAGATTTCCAGTTCCTGGCTTCGTTCAATGCCTCTGACCGGCTGACAGGTAGCTATGCTGCCAACGCGACGCTCGACACCGAGAATGACGGTTTGGTCTTCCTCAACGCTTCCGGTCTCGTGCCTGTCGAGCCATTCATCACAGCCTACCAAAATGAGACCACAGGCTACGGGATTTTCGAGATCCACGTTCCTTCCAACTTCACTCCGTTCGGAGTTTCTGGCCAGAGCCAGGACGACTGGTTGTTTGTGGATCAGTACTATCATTTCGACCTGAACGGCTCTCCGGCGGCCGGCTCGTTGTCGAAGGTGACCAACACGTCCATCAACATGTCGTATCCCGAGAGACACGCTGCCGGAGACTCGTACAACGTTGGTTTCGCCATCAAGCCGACCAACAACAACAGGTTTCTTCGTAAACGTGCAGAAAACACATACGACGCCACATTCACATTCACAGACCCAGACACCACCATGTACCTAAGCACGTCCGTTTCGTTGACGCAGACCTCCAGCTCATCCACCCCTTCAGCCACCGCGTCTTCAACCTACTCCAGCTCCACCCCAGAGTCGACCGACGCCCCAACGTACACCGTTTCTTACGAGGGAGACAAAATTCTGATAGACTTCTCCATTCCTTCGAGCATCATGCAACGGGGCTCGGTTTCGTACTCTACGTCCAACGAGCAAAATTTCCAGGTCGACGGAACCAGCGCCGCGACGATCCCGCAAAGCAATTCTCCCGGCAGTTTCGAAATCACGGGACACGAGCCTGACAACACCGAGCCCGGCGTGGTCGACGTTTCCATCTCGCTCAACTCGGGAAGTAAGGTCAAGCGTGCAGACTCGTGGTTCTACACGATCAAATTGAGTGCCACGTCGTCCAGCGGGGTCGTCAAACCAAGCAGTTCTGCGGAAGAGTCCAGCACCGCCACAGAAGACACGGCCAAGTCGTCAGAGGTGGTCACCACCACCGACGGCCACGGAAAAACCACGGTGATCACCACCGTCGTGTCACGTGAGACGGCCACCTCCAACGACGACGACGACGACGACAGTCTCACGTCGCTGGACGGCTCGGCGATGACGTCCACACGGGGCGATGTGCACGGCGAGACGACGGCACGCACCACGTCTGAAGAGTCGTCGAGTTCGTCGACCTCTTCAAGCCCTTCCAGCTCGTCTTCCGCCGCTGCCAGCACTGCCCCAGATAGCACGAGCAGCTCTTCAACGCCCGCTGGACAGACCGTCATCACCAGCGTGGGGTCTGACGGAAAAACAGCCGTCGTGACCACCAGTTTACCGTCTGGTGTTGCCGTTCACCAAACGACCGATGCAGACGGAAACACACTGCTGTCCACGTCCTACAGCTCTGGGCCGGACGGCGTTGTCGCTGCCACAACCAACGGCGACGGTGACGTCCGCTACACCACTGTGAAGCCAACAGGAACAGGCCACAGTGCTGCCGTGTCGACAGACAACGAGCAGTCGAGCTCGGCCGGCCAGACTGCGTCGGGCTCCAGCTACCAGACCACCGTCACAGGCACCGACTCTGATGGCCACTCAATTGAAATCACCACTGGCGTGGCTGCTGGCGGCACGGTGGCCCTGACCACCGACTCCAACGGAAGCCAGACGCTCACCACAGTTACCGCCTCGCACGGTGGCTCTTCCAACTCCGCCAATGGACTGTCCGTGTACTCGGGAAAAGCCGTTTCCATGAAAACCCCATCAGCATTGCTCGGTATTTTCACCGTGCTGTTCTACATCTTCATCTGATCAAGAGTCTCTAATACCCATAGCGCACATTACTAGTATACAATCTAAGTACCTTGACAAGATTGACTTTTCTTCTCATGCCAGTCCATATGTCTGCGTAAATCGTAGTCCTTTTTGAAGCCCCGGCCGCACAGATCGCACATGATCGTCCGTTCGTTCACGTTGGACAGCACCAGGTCCATCACCGACGCGACCCGGCCCTTCTTGAGCTGTTTTTGCAGCGTGTGCTTCGACGGCCTCGAGACAGGCACGGCGTCGATCGGCGCGTCGATCGACGCGGCGTATCGCAGCGCCTCGGTGCTCTCATGTTCCGGGTGGCTTTGTTCGTAGTGCTGTGAAAGCTCCTCTTTCTTGGGGAAGCGATCCTGACAAACACCACACTTCCAGAGTCTGGCCACGGTGGCCTCGTCGTGGACCCTCATGTGGTTGGCCAGCCCCGTTGGTCCCACACACCCTTTTCCACACACGTGGCACGACAGCTTGGAATGTTCGGACTTGATATGCAGCTGCAACGCCGACCACACCTTGAAAGCCTTGAAACAGCCCGGATACTCGCATATCAATTTTGGTGTTTCACTGTGGTGCTTTTCCATATGGTCTGTTAGTCTTCCGGGGCGGCTGAACGTCTTGCCACACTCCTCGCATGTTAGTCGAGCAGCGTTATGTACAGAGTTGATGTGGGCCTTGAGCGACTGGTGTTTGTAGAAAGCCTCGTTGCAGTTTTCATAATTGCAGTGGAAGGACTTGAAATGTGTTTTCTCGTGTCTTCGCAGATGCTGGTTAGTGTTGACGCCTTTCCCGCAAATTGCGCAATGCAGGGGCTTATTGTCCTCGTCCGTGTGTTTGAGCTTGTGTCGCTGGAGATGGTCCTTTCTAATGAACGACTCTCCGCAGGATGGGCATTGGAACGGTCGTTCGTTTGTGTGCGTGCGGATGTGTTGCTCTAAGAGAGACGGCTTGGCATAGGCCTTGCCGCAGTGCTCGTAATGGCAGAAGTACTTTTTCAGGCGAGAGGGAGAGCTGGATCTGGACGAGCTGCGAGACGAATTTCGGGACGAGGGTTCAGGAGACGGGATCCCAGGGGGCTCGCCTGTGGTCCTTTGATGCTTGGTCGCAACAGACAAGACGGGCTCTTCGAGGTGCCTCTTTGGAAGAGCACTGTCTGACGACATTCTTATCAAACAAAAGATTTTATTTTATTTAATTTATTTGATTTATTTGAATTTTTTTATCTGTTACCCGGAGATATGGTACTGATTTGCAAAAATTTTCAAAATACCAGTGTTGTTTGTTAGTCTTTAATAGACCTCCAATTGACGCAAAATGGCAGACTACGACGAGGACGGATTCAAAAATGAAAAGTACGACGATTTCGAGGAGAACATGGAGCTGAGCGAGGAAGAACGTTTCAGTGACGAGGAGCCGCTAGAAACAGAAGACGGCAAGACCATCGTGAAAGGAGGACTGGGGCCAGACGACGCAGACGCCTTTGCCAACGGAAACACCTCGAAGAAGGCCAAGAACCTGGCGATTCCTAAAGACCAGCGCACAACCACACCATACATGACCAAGTACGAAAGAGCGAGAATATTGGGAACCAGGGCTCTCCAGATTTCCATGAACGCGCCAGTCCTGGTCGACATCGAGGGAGAGACCGATCCGCTGCAGATTGCGCTCAAGGAGCTTTCGCAGAGAAAAATCCCGCTCATCATCAGAAGATACTTGCCTGACGGCTCATACGAAGACTGGAGTGTCGATGAGCTGATCATTGATCAATAATGACCTGTATTTTATTTATCGTTTGGCATAGAATTGAATGTATCATTGACTCGCTCTGTATTCGTCTCTAGTGCGAGACCGTGTCAATAAATTTCTCGGACACAAAGACGCTCTTTCCTGTGAGCTCGCTCGATTTGCTGAACGACTTCAGCACCGCATTGACGTCGTTTTTGCTTAGCTTCACGTCGGCGTCTGCTTTTCCTGCGTCCACGATGCTTTGTCGCAGTTCGTCTGTGTCGACGTTCTTGTTGTCGTCTTTGAACGTGGAAAACACCTGCTCGAGCTCCTCGCGGTCGTTGAATCCTCCGTATTTCGAGCCCACCAGCTTCAAAAAGGCATTGAACACCAGCCCGCTCGATCCGGCCTCCTCCATCATTTTCTTTGCCTCTCCGTCGTCCTTCAGTCCGAGGCTTGAGTAGGTGTTTTTTATATCGTCCTGGGTGATTTTTCCGTCGTGATCCTGGTCAATCACGTCGAACACGCCTTTCAGATGCGCAACCTGCTCCTTTGAGAGCGTGTTGATGTTCCACTGCTCCTTCTATGTGGTCAGAATTGCACTTGTGCGGATAAGCCACTTACATCCATAATTCAGACGATGATTTAAATAATAATTGTAAACAAAATATCTTAATTTTTTTTTTAATTGTTCCCAAATGTCCGTCAACAGTCTTCTCAAGGCTGCTAAGCAGTCGTTTAAAGACGACGACCCAAATTACGTGATTTACTGTTGCGACAAGATCATTGAGGACCACGACAAAAACAACTACTTTGCACATATCTTCAAAGGCAAGGCCTTGCATATGTTGAAAGACGACGCCAAGTCGTTCATGAGCTACGAACAAGCGGCCAAAATCAATTCGGACGAGACCCTGGCCTGGAAGGGGATGCTAGAGCTGCAGAGAGACAGCACCGACTACAAGCGGTTTTTTTCTGTGGTCACCGGCATGGCCAACAGCTTGCTGGCCAAAAACGACCCTCTCACAGAGGTGGTCTCGGAGGTGCGAGACTATCTGAAGAAGTACAAGCGCAAGATCCCCGAGCTGAACGAGTACTACTACCGACAGATAATCCCGGGAGCAGAGCTTGGCGACATGATGGGCGAGATGTTCGAGAAGCCCGAGATTGCGCTTTACCAGCTGATCAATATTGTGCAGGACAAACAGAACAGCTACGTCAAGTCCCAGCTGTTCAAGAGCAAGCTGACGGGGATCGCCAACATGTCGGACAAGAGCCAGAACGAGTACAACCGTGTGATCACCGCAGCACACAAACAGTTCAAACTGGCAGACCTGTGCCAAAGATACATCGACATCTGCGGGGACGACTTCTACCGTCGCAAGATGGAGTCGCGGCTGCTGGATCTGAAGTACGAGCTGATGAAAGCGTCGCCCGCGGGCGAGAAGAAACAGCTGTTTGCCGAGGTGTTCGATATGGCCCACGGCATGGTGGTGGTTAACAATCCCTCCCAGCTGGCCTGGGATCGGTATCTGGACTGGCTGGACCTGAAGTCGATCGACTCGCTGGACCTGATTGTGGTGGCCGACTACATCAAGCTGTTCGGCAACGTGGGACTGGGTGCTGTTCTCTATGCGTTTGTTTCCTCCGACATATCGCCATTTGACAGAAAAAGAGTGAAGGAGCATCTGAAAGTGGAGAAGAAGACCAAGCGCAAACGCAGCAGGAAAAACAAGCGTGTTCTCAAGAACATCAAGACCACCGAGGAGACGGAGGACGATCCTAACGACGACAGCGCGCTTCCGATCGACGAGACGGAGCAGAACGACAGCGCAGACGATCTGTCTGCGGCCGACGTTCTGGAACTGATGATCCAGGGAATCAAGGTGGCCACAGAGTCGATTGTCGCGCACCGCATCGTCGTGGCGTACTATCTGCATCTGAGAGAGTACGAGAGCGCTCTAGAGTACGCCAAACAGCTGGTGACGCTGGTGGCCAAGGAGCAGAAAAAAACGCTCCAGGAGCTGCCAAACACCAAGAAGGACTCGTTGCTCTCGCTGGCCACCACCTACACGTACTACGAGCCGCCCAGACACTTCTCCCAGGCGCTGAGACTGTACGAGTCTGTTTTGGCTGCGTCGCCGACCGACGTGCAGGCCCGGATCGGCAAGGGGCTCATTCTGGTGGAGCAGAAGAACTACCTGGCCGCGTCCGAGCTCCTGGGCAAGGTTCTGGAAGACGCGCCGGACCATCTGCAGGCCAACCTGGAGTACAGCTGGAGCGTGGTGCAGATCGGCCAGTTCGCCAGCGGCCGCGAGGGCTTGCAAAAGGCGTACAAACTGATCGACGGCACCGACCCAAACTCGCTGGAAATGCGCGGAACCACGCTGTGGCGCATGGCGCAGTCGTACCTGATGGAGGTGCAGAGTCTGGAGACCCGCACCGAGGAACAGGTGGCCGGCTTGGTCAAGTCGGCGTTCGATCTGCTGATCGAGGCCCTCAAGCAATCGGAGTCGCTTTCGGCCCCCTACAGCTCGCTCGGATACATCTATCTGACCTTCTATGACAACCAGACCCGGGCCCTCAAGTGTCTGACCAAGGCGTTCGAGCTCAACGCCGGAGACATGCTTGCTGCCCGCGAACTGACCAACTACTTCAGCTCGCACAAGGACTGGGAGATGGTGGAGGTTGTGTGCCAGCGCGTGATCGAGAGCGAGCAGGGCCGACTGGCCATGCTGTCGCTGGAGCAGGACGGCTCGTGGCCGTACCGGATGCTGGGCTGTGCTGCTCTCGAGCGGCAGGACGACAGCAAGGCCATCGAGCTTTTCCAGAACGGTCTGCGGATGAGCTCTGCGGACGTGGACTCGTGGATCGGCCTGGGAGAGGGGTATCTTGCGCGGGGCCGGCTGGACGCTGCGCTGAAGGTGTTCAACAGGGCTCTGGAGCTGGAGCCGGCCAACTGGCACGCGGTGTATCTTCTGGCGGTGGTTCTGGGCGAGATGGGCGAGTTCCAGGACAGCATCTTCCATCTGGAGAGCATCTGCGTCACCCGGCCGCTGGAGACGTGTGTGATTGTGCGACTGGCCGAGACGCTGATCATGAAGGCCGACTACGAGATCAGCAACAGCCACATCGCGCGCTCGATGGACACCGCCCTGAAAGCGTTTGACGCGCTGCGAAAGGCCGTCGACCTGGACCCGCACAGCCCCAGCCTGTGGCGTCTTGTGGCTGAGCTTCTGAAGCTGGTGCTCGCGGTCGAGTCGCACCTCGACCGGATCCCGTTCGAGCATCTGGAGTACATTTTCGAGCGCGCCCCGGCACCCGGCGGGGCGCGGCTGCTGAAAGAGCTCGGCGTCGCGCACCAGGACGGACTTTCCGCCGCCAGCACCGACAACGTCGTGCGCACCTGCCACTACATGGTGGAGAGCGCCCGTGTGGCTCTGTCTGTGACAGGGGACGGAGCGGCGCGGCTCCTGCGCTCGTCCGTGACCTACAACCTGGGCATTGCGTACCTGGTGGCCTTTCTGCGACTCGAGAGGAAACACCTGCAGGAATGCTCTGCCAAGGCGTTCAAGCAGGCCATCATCCTGGAAAACGACAACCCGGAGTACTGGAACTGTCTGGGCATTGTTTCGCTTGTCCAGAGCGCCAAGGTGGCCCAGCACTGCTTCATCAAGGCCTCGTCGCTGTCGCCCCGCGACCCGGCGCCCTGGACGCATCTCGCCGTCCTATACATGCACCACGGCGACCTGGAGCTGGCCAACCAGTGCTTTTTGCGCGTGCAGTCGCTGGCGCCGGGCCAGGCCGTGTGCTGGACGGGACGCGCGCTCGTCCAGGAGGCCGGCGGCGACGACAAGACCGCGTCGCAGCTGCTGACCCACGCGCACGTGATGTCCAACGGCAAGAGCCCGCTGTCGATGCTGCTGTACAGTCTCTCGGTGGTCAAGACGCTGGTGGGCAGCGACGTGGACGAGCAGAACCTGGACTCTGTCCAGGAGCTGAACGTGGCCAACCTGTCCATTCTCAGCTACCTCAAGTACTATCCGAAGGACAAGCTTGCCCTGGCGGTGGCCACGCTGATCATCGAGCGTGTGCGCGACTTCCGCACGGGTCTGCAGTACTCCAAACAGCTGTGCTCGCTGCTGGAGGACCGGTGCTCCCAGGACGACTCGCCGGACATGGCCGTGGCTTTGTCGACGGCGCTGGCCCAGCTGTCGCGGATGTACCTCGGGTCGCAGGACTACGACCGGGCCATCGAGGCCAGCGAGCAGTCGATGGACTTGTTGGAGCAGGTGGACGAGCTGACGCCAGAGGTGCAGAAAATCATGCTGTCGTCGCTTGCCGTGCTTGGTCTGTCGAGCTTCTTCAAGCACGACTTCGATGCTGCGCTGGCACAGTTCAACAGGATCCTCGACTCGTTCCCGGACTCCCAGAGGATCGTCGTTCTCATTGCCCAGGTCCTGCACGACTGCAACACCGAGGACACCAAGCAGGCCGCTGTGGACGAGCTGTTCAACCACATCGAGAGCTACGGAACCTCGTTACTGGTGGCTCTGACGCTGGCGTCCATCTCGCTTGTGGAGGACCTGGACGAGTTCTACCCTGCAATTAAGGAGGAGCTGGAGTCGCTGTCGTTGAAGGAACGGATCGAGGACTCTGCCAGCAGCGTGCCGTTTTTCCTGGAGCAGCTGGAAAAAAGAACGGGGGCCGCAAGTACCACGATTTGGCAGAGAAACGCCGTTCTTTTCCCGACAGACACTCACACATGGAAAAAACTCGACACGCACGTGCATCTGAACGTGTGCCTCAACTCGAAGAGCGTGGACGCGGGCGAGCTGAGTAACGCGTACATACAGACCGGAGAGATGCGGGCAGTGCAACGTGCTCTGATTCTGAACCCAAGCAACGTCAACGGCTACACTGCGCTGAAGGGATGTTCTTGACATGCATAGATACACTATATAGTAATCATTAGAATTCCTGGTTATTCTTGGCTAGTGTCATGTCACTCATAGCAAATAGCAGATCATCCTCGTCGTCCTCGGCGTTCCCACTAGAGTGCCCCGTCTTGCGCGACTGCTCGTGCTCGTCGTCGTCGGACTCGAACACGTCCTGGTTGAACGACCGGAGCTTGAGCAGCTCGGGGTTGACGGGCCGGCCGCTGCTGTTTGTGGAGTTTGTGTTTGTGCGCTGCGACGTGCTCGTTAGTCTCCGCAGACTATTGTGGACGGTGGCGACGGCCGTGGCCGACACCGGCGGCGACGAGTTGCGCCGCAGGTAGTGCGCCAGCGACGAGGTCGTCGGCGACCCCGACGACGTGTGGAACTTCCCGTAGGTCACCGACGGCGTGACCATCGGCGCCGACGCGCCTGGATTGAGCGCCTGCGAAGAAGGCGAGTAGTTGGACGACGCAGATCCCCGCCGAGACCGGTCGTACGAGAACGTTCGTTTGAACACCTGGGATTGCGAGTTCTGGCTCTGACTGTGTATCATGATCTGGTTCGCCGCAGAATAATGGCTATGTTGCTGGTCCAAAGCAAGGAAGTCGTTGGACTTCTGGAAGCTCTTGAAGTTAGCAAGAGGATCGTCATATATCGAGGGCGAAGTCGACGCAAATCTCAGGTCCGGCTTCGAGTCGAGCATCTTCATGAAGCTATCGAGATCATCATCCATGTAGATCGAACTTGAGGGACCCAGCTCCGTCGACGAGACGGAAGGCGACTTGTTTCTCGAGCGGAAGTTGTTCAAGATGGGGTTGTTCGTCGGTGTTGACACGGGCTGGTTGGCAACAACGAGTTGCCCGTCCAAACTGTTGTTCCTGCTCGACACTGTGCGAACTCTGGACCCAAATGAGGACGAGAATCGACGCGAGTTCGAAGACGCCTGATGTCCTGGCTCCTGAACTTGTGCTTGCACAACGGAGCCAATAGACTTCGGCAGCGAGTCTCTATTTTGGCGGAGCATGGCCACCAGCGACGCGCTGGAGTTGGTCTTGTTGAGTGTGACCGGGATAGGCTTCGATGTTGAGAACGACGAGACACTTTGATTGCTTTGAGTAGCACCCGGGGGAGGGGAAGAAGACGAGTTGATAGACCCAACCTTGAATAGCTGCACGGACTTCGTAGACGACCGTCTTCTAGGAGACTGATCGGACAACTGTATTGAAGCAGACGAAACTCTATTTTGGCGATAATCCAGAGGAGAGCTCACACTGTTGCCATCACTATCATAATTCTGGTTTCGCACTAGTGGCAAGTGGTCCAACATGAACTGCGAAGAAAGTAGTTCCTCGTTGTCGTTGACCTCGAAATTGCATTTAGTTCTGTACGACACAGATACCCGCAGCGCCCCGATAGGAGTAAGCACTGGCTCGAGTTTCTTTGAGCTTGTGTGCTCGTCTTCGTTGAGGAGCTTCTTGCTAAGGCCAATGCGGCCCTTTGATGTTATCGGCTTCGACCCGTCCAGAATCCTGCAGGACACTTGAATCGCGCTGTTCTTGGCCTTGGACTTCAAAAGTCTGTCTCTTAGCTTGTAACTCGGAAGGAGTCCTGCTAACAGATACAGCGACCTGAACATGATGATGATCTTTTTGTATATTGTAGGTAGCTCCATGACGTCATTGTCAAAAGTGCTGAGGTCAAACTCCACGAGCCATCGCTCCAGAACTATCTCACTCTTCTTGCTAGTCTTGATGATCACGTCATCAAGCATGAGCGTTTGGTTGGAGCCAAGCCCCCGCAGATCCAAGTATGTTTCCAGCACCAGCGGGGGTAAAGACAGAATGTCCTTATTTCTCCACAGGGACAGCTCATTCCTGGGGACTTCGTAGTTTCCCACGTCCATGTTGAACCACTTATTATTATATCTAGAGTGTGTGAGACTGTCACTCATCACGCTGAGGTCGTCGTCCAGACGCGATACCACAGCTGGAAACGCCACCCGGAGGTGGTAGATCACGTGTGCCGCTTTTAGAAAGAAGTTTTGAACGATCTGAGCCAGCTTGTCTGATTGTTTTTCAGACAGTAGCTTTGACGGCCTTCTTACGGAAGTCATATCGGAAATCAAACAGAGGACAATTGAAATCGCACAAGCTTATGCACACAATGGACAATGCACTGTAGCTAGTTTGCGAGAGCCAAAAAATTGTGTCACTATGATTTGAGGGCAAATCCGATAAGAAAACCCACTTGTCTGATAACCCACAGTATCCAATGGCGGTGACAGATCCAGAGACAGAAAGTTCCGACTATGTTTGGCCTGCCAATTAGTATCAAAAAGTGTATATGTTTGCTGAAATGAACGCTCGAACTATATATAAGGAAGAATATTGTATTAAGCCTTCAAATCAGTCATGTTATTGATAAACAAAAAAAAAAATATGGCATAATTTCTACTAAATAAATCATCTCTTTATCAGTCGACCGACGCGAAAATTATAGTGTACATCGAATTGCTCTTATTAAAATGATTATGCCTATGCCAGTAAAAATTCAAAGACGTCGACAGCAGTACGTAGCCGGCCAAATTTTGTGATCCAGATGCATTCGTGCTGGGTATACTGCTCGAGCTGTTTGAGCTCCGATGGAAGCAGGAGCTCTTGTTCTCTGCCCTTGACGTCCTCCCGGCTGATTTTGTCGAGAAGAATCTTGTTCTGCTTCTTGTACTGTTCTAGCTTCTGCAACACCTCGCCCATGTTGAACAGAATGGATTTCTTGAACATTTCAATTGCCGGCTGCGGTCTAAATCTGAATGCATATACGGACCGCATCGCGGACCGGTCCTGAGTCTTTGGGATTTCCTGTAGTTCTATAATGTTGAAGCTCAGCAGACGGCTCAAAATGCTCCTCACGGCGCCCTCCTTCATCAGCACCAGTTTGCTGACCGCCTTTTCGTCCGTGAGACGCTTGTCTTCGATGCAGTTTAGTACCTTGAGAGCTTCAGGGCCCATTGTGGCCTTCACGTATTGTTTGAACACATGTCTAGTAATGATTGGCGACAACCGAGTGAACGGAACGTGGAACTGGCCCAGATCTGTCTCCACCAAGAACGGGAATTTTGCGTCTGCCGCCAACAAGCGGAGATGCTGCATTATCGTGGACATGATGCGCGGATCCGGGTTTTCAGGGTCGAACGACGACTCGTCGTCGTCGTCCGAATCCTGCGACCCAAGTCGTTCCAGAACTTCGTCAACCTCAAGCTTGACTCTTTTGGCATTTGGCAAGCCGTTCGGGGCGTTCTCCTTTTTCCGTTTGCGTCCAAACTCCAGCGACGGGTCAGCAATGGTGTTTTTCACGCTTGCTACCGAAACTCCAAATTTGGCGCCATTTCTTACCAGCTCCTGGTAAACCTCGTTCACACTCACGTTCATGCCTCTTTCCTGGTCTTTGAGCTCGTATCTGCCGCGAACCTGGTCCACGACACGTGGATCCAAGCCGGTCCCCGATTGTCCTACGTTGGCCAGAAATTTTTCAAGTTGCAGCTCTGGATTCTCCACTTCCACCGACTTGGCTTCCACCCGGTTTAGAATCAGAGCGTACAACTTGGCAGAAATCTCACCCACCTTGTGTCTGGCTTCTGAGACGAAGTGCATCGAACGCAATCTCTTCAGATACCTGTCAAGATTAAACGTCAAAGGCACATCAGGGTTCACTTTTTGGAACACAAAACTCGAGTCCGTCACAAACAACTGCGTGCGAACCTTGTCCTCACCCATCAGCTGCTGATGTTTCCTTCTGGTCTCTTCCTTGATGACCTGCAATTTTTTCGCCTGAGAGATCACTTTGCCCTTGTTTTCGGAGTTGAACGTCGCCGTCTCCTGCTGATACAGCTTCTGGAAGAGATCATACTTGCTTTGGATGTGGGACTCGCTAATTGGAACGAGCCACTTCTCGATCACCAAAATAGAAAACACCTTTTCTATTTCTTGAGCCTGGGCCTCGTCTTCCACGTTTTTGACGTACTCGCCGGACGTCAGGTGGCCGTTGACAAGGACATGTTGGACGATTGTGGCATGCAGCTCGCTGTAGTCGCGGTGAATGTCATTAATCACCGCGTTGGCGTACAGAAACTTGTAGCACCCTGTGAAAGAAGGAGAGTAGTAAGTCTGCGACTTTTCGGTGATAAAATTGGTGTCCTGGAAATAAACTGCGCACTCGAGCTGCAACAGCGACACCAGACTTTTCTTGACCGCCGACATCTTGATCTTGCACATTTTCTGTAGTTGGGGCAAGGTAAGTCTCTTGTGATCTAGGAGAACACCAAACACGTAGGCGGCCTGTTCCCCGAGAAACAGCTTCAGCAATGAGGTGAACAGAAACGACTCTGGAGATTTGGTTCTCATGGACTCTGGAAGCTCCGTGGGAGCCCGTTCTCGAGTAGACATGGTTGTGTCTATGTGATCTGAAGAAGCCAAAAAAATTTATCAGAGGGACCACGCAAAAACCTGACATAAGCAGGAGGTGAGGACAGAGTTTTTTTTTGCACAGCCAGACAAGCGGGAAAAAAACGACACAAGACGGTGTACGGAAGTCTGTAATTTGCGTTGTCCAATCACAGAGGAAGAATTTATAAAAGTTGTCGAATCAAGAAATAGCAGAGGGGCCGCCAGGGCCGTGTGTAGCTGGGGCAGGTGGCCGCAGACGAGGTAGATACATAGTGCAGTCCGTAAGCGTGTAGTCCGGGGGGCAAGGGAAGACCAATGGAGCCTGGGACGGCGGGCAGAGAGCCAGCGTGGTGCCGGCCGCGAGGCCGTGGAAAAAAAAATAACCCCCCACGACGCACCGGGAGGTGTGTGGGTTTTCAGGCTAACCAATTAGCTAGAAATTATAACAAACATTAAGTTAAAAAAGTTTTCCAACCGAGTACAACAGGGCAAGAATGTTTGCAAGAACGTCGATCAGATCTTTCTCCACGACTGCGCCAAAGGCACTTAAGGTGACCACTGTCGAGGCCCCAGGATCGGGAGTTTCGTCTTTGAAGGTGGTTGTGAAAAATGCTGGTTCCAAGGCCAGTGCCCCAGGATTGGCACATCTGCTTGCATCCTCCAGCTTCCTCAACACGGAGGCCAGAAGCGGCCTGAGACTGAAGAGAGAGTCGGAGCTGCTGGGAGGACAGTACAAGGCGTCTGTCACCAGAGACTCGCTGGTGCTGGAGGCCAAGTTCCTCAAGGAAGCTCTGCCATACTACGTTAACGCTATCGGTGACGTTTTGACCGGCACGCTGTTCAGACCCCACGAGCTGACCGAGCTTGCTCTTCCTTACTCCAAGACTGAGGCTGCTGCCGCTAACAGCAGCTCCGAATTCAAGGCTTTGGAAGCTTTGCACGCCATCACCTTCAGAACCGGCCTGGGTAAGCCGCTGTACTACGACGGTTCCAAATCCTACACATCCGAGGACGTTGCTAGCTACGCCAAGTCTGTGTTCCTGGACGGCAACGTCGAGGTTGTTGCCTCCAACGTCGTCGAGGCCGACTTGACCAAGTTCATTTCCGAGTCCTCGCTCTCCAAGCTCCCAGCCGGCGAGACCGCCCCTGCTCAGCAGAAGTCTGTTGTCGGCCAGGACGCCAGAATCAGACAGGCCGGCCCAACCTCTGCTGTGATCGGTGTTGCTGCCTCTGACGTGGCCACCTACTCTCTTCTTGCTGCATACGCCAAGTCCTCGCTCCCAGCCAGCACCACGGCTGCTGTCGACGCCAAGGTTGTCACCTACGACGCCGCAGCCCTGTTCTACATCTCCATCACCTCTCCATCCGGTGCTGAGACCGGTGCTCTGGTTGCCGAGGCCGCCAAGCTGATCAAGGACGCTAAGAACCTGTCCAAGTACAAGGCTCTGGCCACCTTCAACGAGGCCGCCAACGGAGCCTCCGTCGACATTTCTGCCGCCAAAGACTCTGTCTCTGTTCCTAAATTCAACTTGGCTGTTGTTGGTGATGTCGATGCTGTTCCATACGCTGACGAGCTTTAAGGGTGCCAAATAGATGTACTAATCAAAAGATAGAAGACAGTAACATAGCAGAATTTACACCCGTTTATAAATATGACTGAAAAAGTAAGTGCAAAAAAAATATAATATTAATCTATCCCTCCACTGCTGCGATGTCTTTCCAGCCCATCAACCCGAAGCCGTATCTGCAGTCTCTCATTGGCAAGCAGGTGGTGGCCAAGCTCAAGTTCAACAACATCGAGTACCACGGCAGACTTCTTTCCGTCGACAACTACATGAATCTTTTGCTGGACAAGGATGTTCACGAGGTGGACACCTCTGCCGGCTCCAGCACCGGCCTGGGCGACGAGCTGTTTGTGCGCTGCAACAATGTTCTGTGGGTGGGCGAGAAACACGAGCCCGACGAGCAGCGCCCCGAATGATGCCTACACACCGTAATGAACTGTATAATAACGTGAATAGACTGCTGACTTCCGAACTGCTGGATCTGCTGCCTCACGTGCTGCCCACGATCCCGATCCCCTTCGTCTTGCGTCCTGACAAAGATGATGCGGCTGTCTCTTCTGTCCAAGATACTAGTCGTGTATAATCTAATCCAAAAAACATTGAAACTTTAATGTCTGACTTCGCTTCCAAGCTGACCACCGTGGTCCACGACGAAGACCAAATGGACGTAGAGGCCGCCGAGCTGCCTCCCCATCTTGTGCAGATGGGCGCGAGCGGACATTCTACGTCTCCAGAGCCCGTGAAGGAGCCTTCTGCCGAGCCAGAGGAACACGACCCAAACGAGCTGAGACCGGGAGCGTTGCTGCTATCGGGCGTGGACGAGCTCGACACCAGGGCAATCAAGCTGTACATCGATTCCTTTCTGAGGCCAGACCTCACGTTCGAGAATCGGGACGAGTACGCCAAGTTCAAGTACAGTCTGGAATGGGTGAACGACAAGAAAATCAACATTGTTTTTGAGCAGCCGGACGTCACCATCGAGGCACTAGCCCTGCTGTCCGAGGTCTCAGACGGCCTTTCGCCAGAACAGGAACGGGGCGCAATGGAGTACATCAGCAACGACCCGGGATTCAACGACCAAAACGTCAGACTCTCGATTCGACAGAGCTACTGGGGCGACCGCAAGGTCAAGGGCGCCAGAAACTACTCGCGCTACTATCTGATCCATGGCGAGCCCGAGCCGACACAGAGACAGCGAACATACCGTGGTAATAGACGTGAACGCGGCGCGGCCAGGGGCCAGGGGCCGGATCTGATCACGGGAGAAGACACGGGCCCTGTGGACGAGGGGGAACAGTCGTCGCGCAAGCTGGTGGTTTCTGCCAGAGGGGTGCCTAGAGGCCCCAGCAGAGGCCACAGGAAGGAAAGAGGCCGCGACAGATACAGAGAAAGACAGCAACCCAGAAGGGCGTTCCGCGACGACGAGGAGGATCTGTTTCCGGACTTTCTGAAAAACAGAGACAGATCGCCAGCTCGCATGGAGGAGTGAAATAGACGCATGTGTATTTTATTTACAATTTGTCACATTTTTTTTCTTAATTTTTTAATTTTTATTGGGAAGGTAAACAAGACGGCAAGGACTCCCATGTTCCTCGTTGTCAATACCACTTTTCCTAGAGTAACGTCCCAGAACATATTTTCCATCTTTCGTTTGCGCTATAGCAGAACATAGATGAATATGGGAAAGAACCTGAGGAGACAGCTTGTTTTAACCTGTTAGTGCGACGACCCACGACGTTGCACATCCGGCGTAAATTTCCACCACTTTCGCGTTTGGCTCGTGCCATATCTCGTTCAGGTAGTCGAACGTGACCCCCTCGTGGTCTGCTCTGTGTTTTCCGCAGTTTCCGTGCTCTCCCCATCCCCAGGCCCAGACCCTGGTATCTGAGGCTGTCAGACCGTGTTCACTGCCTATGGCGACTCTGTCTTGCACTGCTTGCAGAGCAGCCCCACGCAACAGCTGACCGTGCGAGTTGTTGCCGTATGAGACCAGTCCGGTGGGGGTGATGAGGTGCACAGAGCTCCACATGGTCCTGATGCCTCTGACTTTTTTTTCCACAGGCCCGATTTTTTCAGCTATTTTGTACTGGTCTTTTCCTCGGAGCTGTAGGTGGTCTCCTACCAGATACACGGCAAAATCGCGCGCCAGCGAAAACTCGCTCGCCTTGTGTGGTAACTTCTGCGGCGCCCACAGGATTTTGGGGCCGTCCATCAGCTGTCCTTTCTTGTTATTGCCAAAACCGTATAAGTTGCCGTTCTCTAGTTGCACAACCACGTTGTGCAGCGACGACCCTATTTTCGTGATGCGTCCGTTCTCCGGAAAATCGACCTTCCTTGGTAGACACTGCGTCTGTGTTTTTCCCAACCCCAATTCTCCGCTCAGGCCCTGTCCGCAGACGTATACTTCATCCTGGTCAGATATGAGAATGGAGTAGTCCCATCCTGCCGCGGCGTCTTTCATTCTGGCCGGGAAATCAAGACGACGAAAAACACAAACCTGGTCCTGCAGACAACCGAGCTGGCCGTATTTGCTCGAGCCGGCGCCGTAGACCTGGCCGTCGTGGAAAAGCACCAACGTGTGATTTCCGCCACAGACCAGCTTCACCGGCTTGGAGTCCAGTTCCTGCGTCGTTCGCCCGTCAGTCTCAAAAAGTGCGCACTGCAGCTGGTGGCGGTCGTCATCGTCGCCCAGGCCCAGCTGGAAGCTTCCATTGGAGCCACAAGCGTATACACGATATCCCATAGTAAGTCACGGCGACGCGATCAATTTGTATCGACGCGACGGGAAAAATAAATTAAAAAAAAAACCTCTTGCTCTCCTTTTCAGTCGCGTTTAACAAAAACCACAAGTTCTTTTTTTTAGACCTTATCGTCCATATCCAACGATGAGCGACGATAGCATAGTTATAGAGGACACAGCCACCAACAAGAGACCCTCGGGCGGCTCCGAAGCGTCTCCAGTCCAGGTGCCAGATTCGTCTCCCATTCGAGTCAGATCACAGTCTACAGAGCCTGCGTCTTCGCCTGTGCAGATCACCACTCGTCTTCCGAGCTTGAGGGAGCGGTTCTCGTACACGCCTACGAGCTCGCTAGGCGCGAAGCTGTCTCAGGAGCCTCTTGTCCCCCCTAAAGGTGCCCTTTCTTCGGACCTCAGACGCAGTTTTACAGCGCTGAAAAATAAGTTTCCGCATCTGTCACAAGCTACTGTTCTGTCGGCGCTCAAAACAAAGGGCTCTTTGAGAGAGGCCGCCATGTATCTGAGCTCTCTGCCGCAGGGCGTCAGTTCGAACGAGTCTGAAGCTTATCCCAAAGGCGTTGCCCAAATTGTTTCTCCCCAGAAGATTGTTCTTTCGTCTTCGTCTCCAGTCAAGCCTGAGAATGACGTTCTTTCGTCCAAAGTGAAACTCGACAAAACCGCGAGTATCCTGCAGAGATACGGTGGTGCACAGGCAAAAAGAGAACCGGAGCCGGTCCCTGTGAAGAAGCGGAAGCTCGTGCGCGGCTCCAGGGACTCTAACCGTGAGGCCGTGTCTATTTCTGACAGCGACAACGAGCCGATTGTCTTGGACGATGAAGAGCCTGAGGAGGTCGATGACGATAGCATGGAAGAGTCGGAAGCCGAAGAGCCTGTTGATTTGGAGTTCGACGAGAAGGTGCTCAATTTCCTCAACACCGGGGACAAGAGAGACGTTGTGGATATTGCGGGCGTGATGCCTTCTGTGGCCCAGGCTTTGATAGAGAACAGACCGTTCAAGTCTTTGGAGGAGGTGGAGGCCTTTGATTACGCGGAAAGAGAAAGCACGCCGAGCACGCAGAAGAAGCGGGTGGTGAAAAAGAAAGCCATTGGCGAAAAAATACTGGAGACAACAACCAGGAAACTGAAGGGGTACGCGGCAGTCGACTCCCTGATCAAGAAATGCCAGACTTACGGAAACAGTATAACTCAGTCGATCCAGAAATGGGGAGCCGAGGTGACCAACGACAAGGGCGAGCTGGAGATCGTTGATATCGACGCCAAAAGCGAGGGCAGTGACGACGACATGTCCGACAAGACGCTGTTTTCGAACGAGAATTCACAGGCCAAGAACGAGAGCTACGAGGCGTTGACATCCGACGACGACATGGAAGACAGAGAATTCACGTTGAAGATGTCTCGAAGCAGCGGCAGACCCAGGGGCAGACCGCCGCTGGTCAAGGTGGAGTACTACAAGCATAAACCGGCGCTTATGGCGGACGGCTTTGATCTCAAAAACTACCAGATAGTGGGCATGAACTGGCTGAACCTACTGTACCAGAAAAGACTGTCGTGTATTCTGGCGGACGAAATGGGGCTCGGAAAAACGCTTCAAGTTATTTCTTTCCTGACTTATCTCAAGCAGCAGTCTTTCCAGGGCCCTCATCTGGTCATTGTTCCGTCGTCGACGCTGGAGAACTGGCTCAGAGAGTTCCAGAAGTTTTCTCCTTCGCTCAAGGTCATACCGTACTACGGGAGCCAGAGTGCCAGGGCAGAGCTGAGAGAAGAGCTGATGTACAACACCAACTATGACGTGCTGGTGACCACGTACACGCTTGCCACGGGTCACAAGTACGACCAGTCATTTCTGAGGAGCAGACATTTCAACGTTATTGTCTACGACGAGGGCCACATGCTCAAGAACTCGAACTCCGACAGATACGCCAAGCTGATGAAACTTGGAGCCAGGTTCAGGCTTCTGCTGACGGGTACTCCGCTGCAGAACAATTTGAGAGAGCTGATATCGCTGCTCGCCTTCATTCTTCCGAGCATTTTCCACGAGAAGCGCGAGGATCTGCTGGTTCTGTTCGACCAGAAGGCCTCGACCAAGTCGACACATAAGCGGGAGACCGAGGTCGACGGCAGCGACGAGGAAGAGAACTACAACCCGCTGCTTTCTCAGCAGGCGATCACCAACGCGCGTGCTATGATGGCGCCGTTTGTGCTGAGGAGAAAGAAGGACCAGGTGATGCAACACCTGCCTGCCAAGCGGCACTACATCGAGTACTGCGAGCTGGACGAGTACCAGAAAGAGGTTTATCAGCAGGAGATCCAGAAAGCACGCGAGGCCAAGGCCGAGCGCGAAAGACGCAAGCTAATGTCTCCGGACGAGCTCAAGAAGCTGCCCAAGGCGACGGCGTCGCTGTCGGCGTCCAATGTGGTGATGCAGCTGCGTAAGGCGGCGCTGCACCCTTTGCTTTTCAGAACACACTACCGGGACTCGAAGTTGAAGAAGATGTCGGGCGACATCATGAAGAGCGACGACTACTACAACGCGAACAGAGACTATATTTTTGAGGACATGCAAGTCATGTCGGACTTTGAGCTAAACAGACTGTGCCATACGTACGCGAAGCAGCTAAGCAGCTTCCAGCTCGACAACGAGACCTACTACCAAAGCGGAAAGGTCCGAAAAATGCTGGAGCTGATTAATAAGGTTACAGAAAAAGGCGAGAAAATCCTGGTCTTCTCTCTTTTCACACAGGTGCTGGATATCCTGGAGATGGTGCTCAGTCTGAACCAGATCAAGTTTCTGCGGCTGGACGGCCAGACGTCCGTGGACGAACGACAGGGAATAATCGACAAATTTTACGACGCGCAGGATGTGCCGGTGATGCTTCTGAGCACCAAGGCGGGGGGATTCGGCATCAATCTCGTGTGTGCCAACAACGTCATCATCTTCGACCAGTCCTTCAATCCACACGACGACAAGCAGGCGGAGGACCGTGCACACCGGGTGGGACAAACCAAGGAAGTCAACGTTTACAGGATCATTTGTAGAGATACCATAGAGGAGAACATCCTACAGCTGGCCCAGAACAAGCTGCAGCTGGACGACTCCATGATGTCTGGCGACGACGACAAGGCTGCCAAAGCGGTGGAGAGCATGTTGTTTTCCAAATAGATAGAGTGTATATTAGGAGGAAAACTGGAGTTCCAGTCCGTACCCCATGCTTTTGGGGATCATGTCTTTGTAGTCGAGCTTGACGCCCGTGGAAAGCAGCCAGTCCTTGAAACGGCCCTCCCACAGAAGACTGATCTGCTGTTTGTTGAGGCTGGTGGAACACTTGAGACTGCTGCGGAAGTCTGAAGTCTGGTGCTGGTTGATAAATAATTTGGTCGAGTTGGGTTCTGACAATATCTCGGATGGATCGATGTGCATGAAGTTATCCACGAGTTCTTGCTGCTGCTCGGATTTCAGCGTGTTGAAGCGCTGGCTCGTGACAGACCTGCTTTCGTCGGCCAGACGCCACAGATGGCACCCGAGAGACAGGTCGCTTTCGTACGAGTACACGTTGAAGTTGTATTTCGAAACAAACGTGGACAGAACGCTTGTTTTGATGGCGTACGTGGACTCGATGGACCCCAACAGCGGGTTTACAACCAGGGTCATGGTGAGCGGTTTTCCCGAGGATGTGAGATGCGTCGAGTAGCGAAGTCCGGTGGACATTCCGGGAGCTAGCGACTGCGCAGCGCACCATAGCTCGCACCCGACAGAAAACAGGGACGTGTCGGCGGCCGTGCTGAGCGCGCCCAAATTGTACATGTAGCGAAGCCCGAAAAGCGCCTCGTTGGTGGAAAACACGTAATCCTGCGCGGACTTGGGTGTCTGGCGTTGGTAGCAGATGTTCATGATAGTGGTCGGATTGGCCAACTTGTTGAGTCGCGGAGTGTTGATGAACTTCACAAGCAGCTGCGAGCTCGCTGAGAGTCGTTTGATGAGCAGTCCCTCCAGGAACTGCGACGGAAAGTACATTTTCCCGTACAGAAGCAAGGGTCTTTCGGTGTAGGTGGAATATTTGGCAGGCGACAACAGACGGTATCCCTCGAACACAGACTGCAGGGATACAGACCCTGTGTCGTTATAGGAGGGTGCCAGGTCGACCGAGCTGTACATGTATGAGAACGAGCCTGCGAGCTCGCCGAGCTGGGAGATGGACATGGAACTAAAGCTATTTTCGGTGTTCTTGGAAGACACAGACATGCTCACGCCGGAGGGAATGGAGAAGTCCAGGACCTGTCTAGATGTGACAAGGAAGTTTTCGTAGGAATTGTCGGGGTTCCATAGCGTCGAATTGTAGAAGCATTTCTGTATGTATTCCATATAATTTATCATCTAAAGCACAAAATGGGAAATAAAAAAAATAATTTTATTTAGTTCCATGTCCAACAAGAAGAAAGACCCTCTGGTGGTGGATTTGTCGCCGGAGCTTGACCCTGTGTCGTCGCCGCCGAGCTCGCCGTCGATTTCTCCGTCGCTGCTCCCACGCATAAACGAGAAGGAAGACGACATAGCGTGCTCGTCGGACTCAGACGTGTGGTCGCTGGGGTCAGATAGAGACATAAATGCTCCCGAGCTATTCACCATCTCGTCCGACTCGTACTTCTCGCAACACAGAGACTCGTTTGGGGAGATCCGTGGCCGCGCACTGGACACTCCGATCTCGTCGAAAAAGGGACGCCGGCCAAGCGACCTTTCGCTCAAGTCCAACAGCGAATACACAAACTACACCGAGAGCGACAACGAATTCACCAAGACGCCGAGTCGGCCGGGACGTCGAAGAAGCAGCACGCCGCAAAACAAGCGGTCGGGCTCGTCGCGATCGCGCACGAGAGACGGCGGTTCCGAGCCGGGGGCCGGGTCTGAAATTTCCCAGACAGCAAAGATATTCAAGAACCTGCTTATTCTGGAGGAGTCTCTGCGCCAACAGAACATCGAGCAGAAGCTTCTGCGACGCAAGTACTTCTCGTTTTTCATCAGCATGATCGTTGTGTTACTCCTCACCGGGTACAGACTGCTTTCCACCGTGGACAGCAGCTACGTCCGGTTTGCAACCCAGATCGTCTTCATCATCGACCTGGTGACGCTGGTGCTGTTCTATCTGAGCGGCGAGTACCACCGCACCATTGTGAGGCCGCGCAAGTTTGTGGTGATCACCAACAAGGGGCTGCGACAGCTCAACATCCGGCTGGTCAAGGTCAGAGTCGGGACGTACGACGCTCTGATGCTGTTGCTCAAGTCGTGCTTTCTGGTGCCCATCCGCGTGCTCAAAATACAAACCACGTACTTGTGGAAGGTGGTGCCGCTCAACACGGTTGCCAAGTTCCGCAACTGGCTTGTGGAGCTCGAGATCAAGCTTGCCACTTCCAATGGGGGTGTGTCTGACGTCAAGGTGGTGCTGAATCCGCGGGTCTTCAGCACCGACATCCGCGAGCAGTGGGAGCTGTACCGGAATGAGTTCTGGAACAAAGAGACCATGCGTCGTCGCAAAATCATGGTGAAAGAGCGAAAAGATCGATAGATGTGTACGCACCCGCCTTTTTTCTGACAGCCGTACTCTTATATATTTTTCACAAAAAATTTAATTTTTGCCCATACGATCCCATCATGCCACGGCCTCCGAACAGTTGGGTATGGCAGCACTATAGACATATATCCAACGAAAACGGGTACTCCAACGTGCAATGTCTGCATTGCGAGAAGACGTTCAAGTACTCGAGCCGGAACGGGCCCACAAATCTGGCACGTCACATAAACAAGACCCATCGCCTGGGACAGCCCGAATCGGCGATTACTCGCCGGCCATTCAGAGCGATCTCCACCGATCTGGCCAAGACAGACGACCCAGGCGTCCCGCGGATGGCCCACGACGTGGGCGGGGTACAGCCCCAGCAGTCTCCATCGCAAAGCAAGGATTCCAGCACAGAGTCTGGCGGAACCGGTCCCTCTGATAGGACCGGGTCGCTGGACATCGGACTCACCACGCCGACCGACCTGGGTCCCACGGGATATCCTGGCGCGAACGCCATGCTGCAGGGCAACGGCATCATGGTGAACAATGCCGCCAACCCGGCTGGAACAGGATCGACCTCTTCCGCGTCCTCGAACGGACACAATGGATCACTTTCGGGACACGACTACTCGGACTCCATTTCGCGCTCCATCGCCATCCAAACGCCGCTCTACCGTCTTGATATGCAGAACAACGGGTCGAATCCGAGGTCCGTGCAGAAACAGGTCGACCAGCTGGAGTCCATGTTATACAACGCACAGCAGACCGTTCAGCAAATCGCACCCCACCAGCCCCAGCTCTATCAGGTCCAGCACGTGCTCCAGAGCGTCATCCAGACGCAGCAAAGCCTGTACCAGCAGCTGCGGCTGCAGGCACGCGCCTCCGTGAGAATCGAACAGCGGCTTGTGAGATCTTTAAATGAGTCTCGTGGGACCGGTCTGGAACAGGCCTACGATCTTGTTCCGTATGCCAGTGGAACAGATCCGGCGAACGACGACGCCGGACTGCCTCTACTGGTGAATATCTACGCTCTTTTCAATTGCACCAACGCTGCTCTGGACCAGTATCTCGCAAATTACGATCTGCTGGCCGGCCAAGGCACAGAAGCCACCCGCCTCAGCAGACAGGAGAAGATCGTGCGGCTGGGCAAATTCATCGGGTGCTCGCTAGTGGAGAAGTACTGGGAGGTTTTCAGGCGATCCTGACCCGGTGCGGCCAGTGCCGCGTCGCGTGATAATGTATTCTACAAAGTTTGATGTATAGTACGGAAGTTATGTATAAAATAAAGTTTGACTTCTGCGCACGACCCGAGCCGTTTTGAAAGGCAAGAAAAATCAATAAATAATTTGTAATCTTCTGCACTCATGGCCTCGTCTCAAAACCCAACGATGCCCATGGCGCCGCCAATCATGCCGCCTTTGGGCATGATGCCGCCACTGGGGATGTTCAACGTAGGCTCGGACAAGGCCACGTTCAAGTTCGAGCCATATCTGCGCAGACAGTACGGGTTCGGGCTCAACCCAGATAGACCCATCTGCGAGTTCTGGCTGCAGTCGGGTAAATGTCCCAACGGAAACGACTGCGAAAACAAACACCCGTCAAAGATATTCAACAACAAGATCGTGTGCAAGTACTGGCTTCGTGGCTTGTGCAAAATGGGAGATGACTGCGATTTCTTACACGAGTATAATCTTCAGCGAATGCCCGAGTGCGCATACTATTCGCAGAACGGCGTGTGCACACAGTCGCCCGAATGCATCTATCTACATGTCGATCCTCAGTCGAAGATCGCCGAGTGCTACAACTACTCCAATCTGGGCTATTGTCCAGACGGTCCAAAATGCCAGAGGAGACACGTCCGCAAAGTCATTTGTCCACTGTATCTCACTGGATTCTGCCCGAAGGGTCCCGAGTGCGAGCTGAGTCACCCGAAGTTCAATCCTGCCATGATCCAGGGCCGCTTCAAAATACGCACTGACGAGCAAATCATAGCAGGCAGAAAAGCAAAGCTCGAACAGCAGCAGCGCGAGGCAGACAAGACGGACAACGACGAAATGAAAATATAGAACGCTTATAGCATTGTACAATATATTATTTTCTATCTATTCTAAGGTTTCTTGCCCTGTTGCGCTCTCCAGGAGTGAGGGCCCATTCCAGGTCATGAAGCTCTTCGATCTCTTCGTCGTCGTCGAGACCGAGCATCATGACGATCTGCGTGATCCGCACAAAGCTGTCGCGCAGACTGTAGTCGTATTTTGTGATTTCGCTGATGATGGTGGAAACGTCTTTCTCCAACTTTGCTGCCCCTAGCTCATTGCACTTCCGCTCCATCGCCCAGATCTTGTTCTCGATCGCGACAGCCACATTCGCCACCACAAGCTGCAACAGCACCTGGAAGTTGGCTCGAGTGAAGGTGGTCAGATACGGGATGATTAGCGAGTTCCACTCCTTGATGAAGTTGATAATGGTGTCCGACGCAGAGCTCACACCCAGCATGTCGGATGACACCAGATAGTCGCCTTCCTTGAGCGCGTCATTGACCATTTTCGAGAGCTTGAGCCGGAAGTTTTGATTGAAGACCGTTTTGATATGCTCCTTCAAGAGCACGTCCGACTTTTCGACAAATGACGTGCTCAGAGTCATTACGACCGATTTTATTCTGTCTCTCACAGACGGACTGTCTTCGGTGCCTTCGCCGTTATTCAGGTCCACACGGAGCTCGATCTCCGTGTTGGCGTCTCTCTCCATGGATGCACGAACTTGCGAGAACTCCTGATCGTCAACAACCAAGAGATTGTCGTTTTCCAGTTTGGTAACCAGGTTTGAGGACAACTTGTCCAGATATTGCTGGAACATACTGATCGAGTTGAGTATTATGACAAAGCGCTGCAACTTGTCCGACGTTTCTGTTTCCACGCCACTCAAGTTCATGGCCGCGTTGAGTGCGGATGTGGCACTTTTCATGAACAGGCTCCCGGAATTGGCATTCGTGTCTTTTCCTCCAATAGGCGGGGTCCCGCTCCTCGGGGTCACTAGATTGGAAGACCCTCCGTTCTGAGCCATGGTCAGGTTGTTCCTGTTGCTAGCCGTATGCAACGTCTGAATTGCGTGGGGGGTGAGGAGCACAGAGTTTGGTCGTGGCTGCGAATCCGCCAGCTTCTTCTTCATGATGTTCAGAAAGTCGTTTTCCAGGATCCTTCTTGTGTTGGAAACCATGTTTTTAATGGTGAAGAACTCGCCCGTCGTGATTGTCTGCAACATGATGAGGTTCAAGGACATGGTGATGTCTTCGATCATCGACGTGACGGGTGGATCGTCAGGAGTCAACGAGCGAAGCGACTGATTGGTAGACGCGCTTGTCTTTGTTGCCAATGCCAGATACTTGACGCAGAGAGAGAGCTGTGGCGTCATGTCAGGTAGAGTCTCGAGAAGAAACGCCTTTTCGATCGTTCTTCTGATCGCAAAAGTGCATAGCTGGTCAAAGCTCCTGGTGACTTTCTTGTGCACTTTCTCCATAAATGTGCTGAGCAATAAAGGCTGTGGGTAAAGCGCGTCCGGTCTAGTGGTCGGGTCCAACGCGTCGTTCCACGATACAACGTAAAATTTGCAGTACATGGCCCAGTGGTTGAGCATGGCAGACAATTCGTCAATCAAGTTGGAAACGTCGGCAAGAGAGATAACGACGTTGTCGTCCTTGATCTCTTCCTCGTTTTGTGGGTCGCTGAAAATAGAGCCCACCAGAATCGGGTAGCCGTAATTACTGATATCGCTCAATGCCCTGTCCATGTTTTTAGCGTCCCAGAAAGTGTCGAAAATGAGTCCGCTTTGCAGGTCGCACTCAGTTTGAATCGCTCTCAACACCTTTGGAAGAACGCGCGCGCCGTAGTATCTGCTGATGATGCGCGAATGCTGATGGACAATGTCTGCGATTGTCTGGTACAGCTGAAACAGAACTTGTGCATAGAAGCTGGAGTGAGCGTCTTTGCCCTGCACGCTTCTGAGGTTGGTTCTGGATTGATCGCTGATAATGTTACAGATGAATCTTGAGTAGCAGTCCAATCCGACTTCGCTCTTGCCGATAAGCGGGAACAGCTGGAAGAAGTAAGTCAACCGTTGGACGTCTTTTTTCACGGCAGCTTCGTTGAACTCGCTCACAAATATGGTGTTCAGCTCGGAGATCCAGGAATCCAGCAGAACTGCAGGCATCTCCGGAAGATCGCTTGTCGGAACCATGAACTCCACAAATTCGTCGGTGATGAGTCCGAACGGCAGGTTTCTAATTGTGTTGATTGACGAGGCAGCACCGAGCCAGTTTTGCTGTTTGATCGCAGCGTCCGCTTTCTGCACCTCGTACTTGAGTGTCTTGACGTTCTCGACGTACTCCTTGGTGGCCTTGATCCTCGATCTCTCCGAGTCCAGCATCCGCACTTTTTCAGTGATCTTGGAGCTCAGCTGCGAGGCGTCGTCCATTATTTTTTTCAGCGACCGAGAATGGTTCAGTGTTGTGGATAGCTCCACTCGGCTGAGTTCCAGAGCTCGGATCGAGGAACTATGGGCCACATATCGCTTGCTGGTAAAATTATGCAGAAGATGGTCCAACTGCTGCTGTTTTGCCTCGATCTGCGACAGGAGCCGAACCAGCTGGTGCAAAGAGGTCGCCTGCTGCAGCGATTTCTCCAGTTTGAGCAACTCCACCTGTACTGATTCTTTGGACGGTATGAGCTTGGTCATCGCGTCTTTCCCGTTAGACAGCGTTTGCGAGACCGGTGTAATTGTCCCGGCCTCGCCGTCGGTAAATGCAGCGGTCTGTGTACCCATCGCGCAATTCCAGACCCGTTTGTGCTTCCAAATAGATTAACAGATAAAGATTCCCACGTGGAAGTTTTTTTTTTTGTTTTTTTTAACAAAAATAGGGTTTTTTTACATACAACTGCATTGTTCTGCGAGGGGTAGCCAAACACTGAGAATCCGTCGGATGCGCTATTTATAAGGGCACGATTCGTGGAGCAAAAATGATTGCTACGCGTAATTCTGCAATTACACTGCAAATGCTTGCTCTGACGTTCTTAATCGCCTTGCTGATCATGGTTTATCCCCGTTCTGTCCACGCGGGCTCCACCATCAGAATCCAGAGCTGGAATCTCAGATACGACTCCAAACCAGACGACATTTCCGTGGACGAAACAATCGCTGGACTCAACAAAACCGTGCCCATTGACACCCAGACAAAGTTCTTCTCCAACTACACAGAGCAGCCGTGGTCTGCACGTCGGATTGGAGTTAAGAATGAGGTCCAATTCAACGAGGTAGACATCTTCACCGTTAATGAGGCTCTTCATAGACAGGTGGAGGACCTCAAGACGCTGCTGGACATGCCGTACGTCGGAGTCGGCCGGGACGACGGTGCGCAGGCGGGAGAGTACCAGGCCGTCTTCTACGACCCGGACTCAGTGGAGCTGCTTTCCAACGACACGTTCTGGCTCAGCAACGACCCGTTTGAGCCGTCCAAGTTTCCTGGCGCCGGCTCGTACCGCTCGTGCACCGTGTGCCGTTTCAGGTCCAAGACGGGAGGAGCCACGTTTGTGGTGATCAACGCTCATCTGGACGACCAGTCGGATGCCCAGAGACAGCTGGGTGCCGCCATGATCAGGTACCGGGCTGCGTACGAGCAGGAGAAGAACCAGTGTCCAGTGTTTCTAGTCGGGGACTTCAATTCGCAGGTCACCGGTGATAGCAACGGAGCATACGAGATCACTACAGGCAAACTGGAGTATGCGTCTAGCAAGCTCAATTCGTCGTTTGTCTCCAGATACAACCATACCGACTCGGGCTTCGAGTTCCTGGACCTGCTTGAGCAGACCCCGGCCGAGAACAGACTGGGCAACCTTGCCACCTTCACGGGCTTCAAGGACAACACCGACTCGTTTAGCCGGATCGACTTCCAGTTTGGCGGCAATTCCAGCAACTGGGAGGTCGTGCGCTACAAAGTGGGCGACAACTGGTACGACGACTCGTATTATTTGTCGGACCACAGGCCTGTTATCAGTGACATACGTCTCCAGTAGAATATGTAGCTCCAAAAATCAGATGGAATTTCAACAAAAAAAACCGGGCGCGGTAGCAATTAATTATGTAAGGTTACAGGCAAAACATTTCTCCCGCTCATGTTTTCCAGACTTCTCCTAAGACCAAGTTGTTTCAGCTCCAACATCGTCTCCAAGACGCTCCCAAAAGCCCGCTTTGTTTCCAGCCAATTGGCCAGGCCATTGGCCAGACCTGTGGCGCCCAAACTCGGTATTTCGTTGGGTGTGTTGGGATTCTCCAGCTACTGGCTCTATCACAATCAAATTAAAAACGAGGTGGCCTTCAACGACCAGAATCGCCTCAAGTTCGAAAAGACGGCCCAGGATATCGCCCAGAAGCCGCAGTACGACCAGTCGTTCGAGGGAAAACTCAATTACCAGGAGCTCTCGATCGGCTCGATGTGCGGGCTCGTCTGCGGCATGGTGGTGGGGAAACTGAGCTCGATTTTCGTGTTCCTGTCTCTCAGTTTCTACTTGGGAGTTCAGTTCCTCAACTCCAGAGGAATTGTCTCGATTCCTTGGACCAGGTACATCAAGATGGGGTCTCAGCTGATTGACGTGAGACAGATGGTCTTCGAAAGACCTAGTTTCAACGTCACTTTCATTCTGACCTTCTTGCTGGCAGCCTACTACATCTGATAACACTTCCCATTATATATAGTCCCCGACAACATGCTCATTTCTTCAAAATCGTAATAACGTCCTCGTCCTCCAGCACGTGGCTCAATCCCACGTACTGTGGCTGGTGCTTCACACTAGTGCCAAACACCAGCGCAGAACGGAAATCGTCCACCAACGACTTGTGAATTTTGTTACAGAAGTCCTCCACCGTGCACTTGCCGGTACGCAACACCACAGGATCGCTGAAATCAGGCAGTTTGCCCTTTGGCTTCGTGTACACCCGCACAAGCTTGAGTCTGTCCCACATCATCTCCAGCAGCTCGTCCAGGTTCCACCCGCTACCGGATGAGATTGGCACTGCGTTGGGGATTCTGTACAACAGGTCCAACTCTTCGATCGAAAAAGAGTCGATCTTGTTCAGAACGTAGATGGCCGGGATGTATCTTCTGTTTCTGGCCTCGATGACGTCGATCAGGTCGTCGACCGAGGCGTCGCAACGGAACTGGACGTCGCAAGAGTTTAATCTGTATTCCTGTAAAACGGCCTTAACCTCGTCATGGTCAATCTTTGTCAGAGCCACTGTGTTTGTGATATTAATTCCTCCCTTCTCTTTCTTCTTGATCAAGATGTCCGGAGGCGACTGGTTGAGCCGGATACCGAAACCCTCCAGCTCGCTCTCGATGATTTTCTTGTGTTGCAACGGCTTGTTCACGTCCAGCACGATAAATATGAGATCACAAGACCGCGCCACCGCAATAACCTGTTTACCTCTACCACGGCCATCTTTGGCACCCTCGATGATACCCGGCAGATCCAGCATCTGGATCTTGGCTCCCTTATATCTGATGACACCAGGCACAGTGGTCAGGGTCGTGAACTCGTACGCCGCAGCCTCCGAATGTGTTCCTGTGAGCTTCGACAGCAGCGTACTTTTACCAACAGAGGGGAAGCCAATGAAACCAATGGTCTCTCCGGTCTTCTTCACATCGAAACCAGCACCTCCTCCTCCTCCACCGGAGTTGGCATCTTTCAACAGCTCGTTCTTCAACTTGGCGAGCTTGGCCTTCAGCATACCCAGATGCCTCTCTGTGGCCTTGTTCTTCTGGGTTCTGGCCATCTCATCCTCAATAGACTTGATTTTCTCCACGGTCGTCATGTTGAACAAACAAGGATGATTTTAATAAATTTTTTGTGGTTTTTACTCCCGACGCGACGGTGTGGTCTGTGGTGTATCCTGAAAATTTTTTAGCCCTCACGTAAAATCAAAGTGTCTTATTTGACTTAACGCTAGTGATACAGGATTGAAAGCCCCTGTATTGTACCAGTACCGAACCGCATCCCGCTGTTCAACTGTATAAATTTGCTGAGGCAAACTGATGAGCACATTGCTACACAGAATTGTGCCTCTCGTATGTTCGGATAGATCTGATCTAGTCAAACACATTCATTAAATTACACATTAAACAACACAAACAAAATGGCGAAGAAAGGAAAGAAGAGCCAAAAGGCTGGAGACTACTGGGACGAGGAGTTGGAAAACGAAATGCCTCAGTCCGAAGAACTAGGTAGTGTTCCCTCTGCCGCCGATGCTGACGAGAACAGCAAGGAGGCAACTCCTGTGGCCGCAGACGACTTCGCGGACGACTTCTTGTCCAACTTGAAGCGTGCCAAGAACAAGAAACAGGCCAAGGCCAAGCAAGAGGAGGAAGAAAAGGCCCAGGGTAACCAGCAGAAGGGTCCCATCATCAAGAGTAAAAAGGAGAAAGAACGGGAAAAGAAGGAGAAGGAAAAACTGAGGAAGAAACAGCTTGCAGAGAGAAAGAAGGCGCAGGCTCCAAAGGAAGAGACCACTGAAGCTCCGCAGACCTCTGGATCCGACTCAGGAGCCCCAGAGGCCTCTAAGGAGGACGATGCGGCCAAGGAGGAAGAGGCCAAGCCTGCTGCCAACAAGGGCGCAAAGAAAGCCAAGAAGATGGCAGCTGGTATTGCGGCCCTGAGGAAACAGATGGAGCTCAGAAAGCAGGCCGAGGAGGAGCAGAGACGGCTGGAGGAAGAGGAGAGACTGAGAGAAGAAGAGGAGCAAAAACGTCTTGAGGAGGAAGAAAAGGCCAAGGAAGAGGCCAAGAGGCTCAAGAAAGAGAAGGAAAAGGCCAAGAAGGAGCAGCTCAAGAAGGAGGGTAAATATCTCACCAAGAAGCAGAAGCAGGAGAAGCAGATGCAAGAGAGAAGAAGACAGCAGTTGCTGCAGGCCAATAACATCATTGTTCCTGGCGTGATGAACCAGACCTCTGCCGAGCAGCCTAAGCCGAAGAAGGTGGTTTACGGCTCGAAGAAGAAGCCATCCAAGAAGCAAGAGGAGGAAGCGGCCGAGGAAGCGGCCAAGGCCAAGGCGGCCGCCAAGACCGAGTCCAAGGCAGCTGCTGATGCCGGCGACGAGGAGGAGGAGCTGGTTGACGACTGGGAAAAGATGGCTCTCGAGGACGATGAGGACGTTGCTGCTGACTGGGAGGCCGCTCTGGACGAGGAGGAGGCCCAAGACGACGAGCAACAGGACGAAGAAACCGAAAAGGAGTCCTCTCAGGAGCCTCAGACCGACAGCGTCCAGACCACGAGCCCGCAGGAGAGCACACAGGCTACGAGACAGGCTTCGCCGGCCGTTGAGAAGAACGGCAAGGCCAGCACCGAGACCAACCTGCGTTCGCCGATCTGCTCGATTCTCGGTCACGTCGATACCGGTAAGACCAAGCTGTTGGACAAGATCAGACAGACCAACGTTCAAGGAGGAGAGGCCGGTGGTATCACTCAGCAGATTGGTGCCACGTACTTCCCAGTGGAGGCCATCAAGCAGAAGACTGCAGTGATGGCTCCGTACGAAAAGATGGTGTACGAGGTTCCTGGTCTGCTGGTCATTGACACGCCAGGTCACGAGTCGTTCAGCAACCTGAGATCGAGAGGTTCGTCGCTTTGTAACATTGCCATCTTGGTGATCGATATCATGCACGGTCTGGAGCAGCAGACGCTGGAGTCCATCAGACTTTTGAGAGACAGAAGGGCCCCATTTGTGGTGGCCCTGAACAAGATCGACAGACTGTACGACTGGAAGGCCACGCCGAACAACTCGTTCCGTGACTCGTTTGCCAAACAGACAAAGGCTGTGCAGCAGGAGTTCGAGACCAGATACACGGCTATCAAGGTTGCTCTTGCCGAGCAGGGACTGAACTCGGAGCTGTACTTCCAGAACAACAACCTGTCCAGATACGTCTCGATTGTCCCAACGTCTGCCGTCACCGGTGAGGGTGTTCCTGATCTGTTGTGGCTGCTGCTGGAGCTGACGCAGAAGAGAATGAGCAAACAGCTCAAGTATCTGACCCACGTTGAAGCCACCGTCCTGGAAGTCAAAGTTGTTGAAGGTCTGGGTACCACCATTGACGTGGTGTTGTCCAACGGTATTTTGAAGGAGGGAGACCGTATTGTTCTGTGTGGTATGAACGGGCCTATCGTGACCAACATCAGGGCGTTACTGACGCCGCCGCCGGCCAGAGAGCTGCGTATCAAGTCCGAGTACGTGCATCACAAAGAGGTCAAGGCAGCTTTGGGTGTGAAGATCGCAGCCAACGACCTGGAGAAGGCCGTTGCCGGATCCCGACTTCTTGTGGTTGGCGAGGACGACGACGAGGACGATCTGATGGACGAGGTGATGGACGATCTGACGGGTCTGCTGGACTCTGTGGACTCATCCGGAAAAGGTGTCACTGTGCAGGCCTCGACGCTGGGTTCTCTGGAAGCCCTGCTGGATTTCCTGAAGGACATGAAGATTCCGGTGATGTCCATCGGACTGGGTCCTGTTTACAAGAGAGACGTGATGAAAGCAGCTGCCATGTTGGACAAGGCCAAGGAGTTTGCTGTGATGCTGTGTTTCGACGTCAAGGTCGACAAGGAAGCAGAGCAGTACGCCAACGAGCAGGGAGTCACCATCTTCAACGCCGATATCATCTACCATTTGTTCGACTCGTTCACCGCGTACCAGCAGAAGCTGCTGGAGGAAAGAAGAAGAGAGAACCAGCAGTACGCCATCTACCCATGTGTTCTGAAGACGTTGCAGATCATCAACAAGAGAAACCCAATGATAATTGGTGTGGACGTTGTGGACGGTGTGGTGCAAATCGGAACTCCTATCTGTGTGGTAAAGCCAGACCCGGCCACAGGAAAGAACGCTCCACTGCCTCTCGGAAAGGTTGTCTCGTTAGAGGTGAACCACCAGTCGAAGGACTCTGTGAGAAAGGGACAGACCAACGCAGGTGTGGCGATGAGATTGGAGGCGCCTTCGGGACAGCAGCCTACGTGGGGCAGACATGTGGACGAGAAAGATCCACTGTACTCGTTGATCTCGAGAAAGTCGATCGACACGCTGAAGGACCCTGCTTTCAGAGACTCTGTTCCTAGAGACGACTGGCTGCTGATCAAGAAGCTGAAGAACACGCTGGACATCCAGTGAGACGGCGTGCTGGTGCGAAGTAGAAGCATTGTGTGGAGCTACCCTATATATATTACCCGGATTGAAAAATTTTAGTGATAAAAAAATTTCAGATTTTTTTTTATTTTTCAAATTATTGATTTAAGGTTCCTATAGGTGGGTCATCATGAACATTGCCAAGCCTGTTGGGTCCCAGATCGAGTCGGTTGACTTTGGAGTGCTTACCACGTCCGATGTGCGCAAGCTGTCTGCCAAGCAGATCACAAACCCTACTGTATTCGATAACCTGGGCCACCCGGTTCCCGGGGGTCTGTACGATCTGAGTCTTGGAGCGTTCCTGAAAAATCTGTGTGCCACATGCGGTCTGGACGACAAGTCGTGTCCGGGCCACCAGGGCCACATCGAGCTGCCGATCCCGGTCTACAACCCCTTGTTCTTCAACCAAATGTACATATTTCTGAGGTCGTCTTGTCTATACTGCCACCACTTTAGACTCAGAGCCATGGAGGTCCACAAGTACGAGTGCAAGCTGAAGCTGATTCAGTACGGCCTGCTGCTGGAGGCCCTGGAGCTGGACAATATGCGTTCCGACGCCGAGCTGGATGCCGACGAGGCCATCGAGGACGACGGGCCGGTTGCCGTCAACAGCAAGGCTGACCGAGACATGATGGACAAGAGACAGGAGTTTGTGGATATCAGCATCGCCAAGGCTCTTTCCGAGGGCAGAACCACCGAGCGCGGCGTCATGACCGCGACTGTTGGTGAGGAGAGAAAGGCGGTGATTCACGACTTTTACAAGCGCATTTTGAGCAGACCCAGATGCGACAACTGCGGGATGTATTCGCCACCGTTCAGGAAGGACGGGTTTTCGAAGATTTTCGAGCTTGGTCTGAAGGACAAGCAGCTGACCAACAACAGAATCAAGGGCGTCAAGAGACAGGATGTGCTGAAGAACGGGTCCAGAGGCTCCAAGGAGACGGACACGGCCAGCGATCCGTACGCCCAGCCCAGGGAAGGCTCCAAGTACGTGCTTTCCACGGAAGTTCGCAACATTTTGAGAAAGGTCTTCAAGACAGAGCAAAGAGTGATCGACCTGCTGTTCCACTCCAAGCCGGTCGGCCAGTCGGCTGTGTCTGCAGACATGTTCTTCATCCACGCTCTAGTTGTTCCGCCCACGAGATTCCGTCTTCCGTCGAAGCTAGGAGACGAGGTTCACGAAAACTCGCAGAACGAGCTGCTTTCCAAGGTGCTCACCACGTCGCTGATGATCAGAGACCTGAACGAGCAGTTCTCGGTGCTGAGCAAGGAGATCAGCGTCGAGGACCGCAAGATCACGTTCAACCGGCTGATGAACGCCTTTGTCACGCTGCAGAACGACGTGAACGGGTTCATCGACTCCACCAAGAACCAGAACCAAAACAGCAACACGGCGCACCCCGGTGTCAAGCAGGCGCTCGAGAAAAAAGAGGGCCTTTTCAGAAAACACATGATGGGCAAGCGTGTCAACTACGCGGCCCGGTCGGTGATCTCGCCGGACCCGATGATCGAGACCAACGAGATCGGCGTCCCGCCCGTCTTTGCCAAGAAACTCACCTACCCTGAGCCCGTCACGGTCCACAACGTGGCCGAGCTCAGACAGGCCGTGATCAACGGGCCCGACAAGTGGCCCGGCGCGCTGCAGGTGCAGAACGAGGACGGCAGCCTGGTGTCGCTGGTCGGGATGAGTCTCGAGCAGAGAACGGCGATCGCCAAGCAGCTGCTCACGCCTTCCAGCGGCGCAGACGTGGTCAACAAAAAGGTGTACCGGCACATCAAGAACAACGACGTGGTCATCATGAACAGACAGCCCACGCTGCACAAGGCGTCGATGATGGGCCACAAGGTGCGCGTGCTGCCGGGCGAGAAGACGCTGCGGCTGCACTACGCCAACACGGGCGCGTACAACGCCGACTTCGACGGAGACGAGATGAACATGCACTTTCCGCAGAACGAGAACGCCCGTGCCGAGGCGTTCAACCTGGCCAACACAGACTCGCAGTACCTGACGCCCACGGCGGGCTCGCCCGTCAGAGGCCTCATCCAGGACCACATCTCCGCGGGTGTGTGGCTCACCAGCAAGGACACCTTCTTCACCAGGGACAAGTACCAGCAGCTGGTGTACGGGTGTGTGCGTCCCGAGGACGGGCACTCGTCCGCGTCGCGGCTGGCGACGGTTGCGCCGGCGGTGTGGAAGCCGCAGCCGCTGTGGACGGGCAAGCAGGTCATCACGACGATCCTGCTGAACATCAAGCCGCACAGCCTGCCGGGCATCAACCTGCGGTCCAAGAACAAGATCAAGAACGAGTACTGGGGCGAGGGGTCTTTGGAGAACGAGGTTCTTTTCCAGAACGGCGAGCTTCTGTGCGGCATTCTGGACAAGTCGCAGTACGGCGCGTCGCAGTACGGGTTCATCCACTCGCTGCACGAGGTGTACGGCGCCACCGTGGCAGGCAAGGCGCTTTCTGTGCTGGGCCGGCTCTTCACCAACTACAACATGATGATGGGTCTGACGTGTGGTATGGACGACCTCAAGCTGACGGCGGAGGGCAACGAGTGGCGGAGCGGTCTTCTGCAGGAGAGCACGGACGTCGGGCGTGTTGCTGCGGCCGAGGTCACGAATCTCGACCGGGACGTGCGTGTGGACGACCCGGAGTTCCTGAGACGGATGGAGGAGATCCTGCGCGACGACGGCAAGCTGGCCATCATGGACGCGGTGACGCAGTCCAAGGTGAACGCCATCACGTCGAAGGTGGTGTCGCGGTGTGTTCCCGCGGGCACGATGAAGAAGTTCCCGGCGAACGCCATGCAGACCATGGCGCTGTCGGGCGCCAAGGGCTCGAACGTGAACGTGTCGCAGATCATGTGTCTTCTGGGCCAGCAGGCGCTGGAAGGCCGTCGTGTGCCGGTGATGGTGTCCGGCAAGACGCTCCCGTGCTTCAAGCCGTTCGAGACCGACGTGCGCGCCGGAGGCTACATCAAAAACAGGTTCTACTCGGGGATCCGGCCGCAGGAGTACTACTTCCACTGCATGGCCGGCAGAGAAGGGCTGATCGACACGGCCGTCAAGACGGCCAACTCGGGCTACCTGCAGCGGTGTCTGACCAAACAGCTGGAGGGAGTGCATGTTTCGTACGACAACACCATCAGAAACGCCGACGGCACGCTGATCCAGTTCCTGTACGGTGGCGACTCGGTGGACGTGACCAAGGAGTCGTACATGCACCAGTTCAAGTTCTTCCTCGAGAACTACAACTCGCTGCTGCAGAAGTACAGCCCGTCCACGATCGACAACCTCGACACCGAGACGGCGGTGGCGTACAACAAGAAGTTCCGCAAGCAGCTCAGAAAACAGGCCGGGCTGGCGCACTACGCGCAGAGCCTCAAGTACGACCCGACGGTGTCTGTGTTCAACCCTAGCAAGTACCTGGGGTCTGTGTCGGATAAGTTCGAGGACGACCTGGACCGGTTCATGGACGAGAACCAGCATCTGTTCGTGTCGGGCAAGGACGCCAAGACGAGCGGCGGCCTGACACAGAAGAAGTTCAAGGCGCTGATGCAGCTCAAGTACATGCGGTCGCTGGTGAACCCTGGCGAGGCGGTGGGCATCGTCGCGTCGCAGTCGATCGGCGAGCCGTCGACGCAGATGACGCTCAACACGTTCCACTTTGCGGGCCACGGCGCAGCCAACGTGACGCTGGGTATCCCGCGTCTGAGAGAGATCGTCATGACGGCGTCTGCGTCGATCAAGACGCCGCAGATGACGCTGCCGATCCTGGACGACGTGGACGACGCGGCGGCCGACGCGTTCTGCAAGTCCATCACCAAGATCAACTTCTCCGAGTTCATCAGCGGCGTCTCCGTCGTGGAGACCACCGGCACGTCGGGCGGCCACGCGTCGCGCTCGTACGAGATCAACATGCGCTTCTTCGACGCCCGCGACTACGAGGACGAGTACGACGTCTCCAAGGACGAGCTGGAGCACGTGACCAAGACCACGTTCCTGCAGGCGCTGGAGACGGCCATCATCAAGGAGGTGAAGAAGCAGAAGAAGGCCGGCTCGGAGTCGCTGCCGGCGGTGGGCAAGGCTGTGGCACGCACGCCGGCGGAGGCGGTCCCGGCCGCGGGCGCGGACGACGACGACGCGGACGACGAGAAGCTCAAGAGCAACGCCAAGCAGGCCGTTTCCTACGACGGCCCCGACGACGAGGAGGTCGAGACCATGCGGCGCGCGGAGAAGTCCGACGACGAGTCGCTGCTGGACGACAGCTCGTCCGAGTCCGAGGCCGAGTCCGACGACGACGACAAGATGGACGTCGACGCCCCCCGCTCCACGCTGGCCAAGGACAGCATGTCCAAGGCTGCGCGGGAGAGACAGCAGGAGGTGATCGTCAACCACAACTTTGTGAGCCATTTCAACTACGACGACGAGAACGGCGCCTGGTGTGACTTCAAGCTCGAGCTCAGCGCAGACACGCAGAAACTGCTCATGGTGAACATCATCGAGGCCGTGTGCAGGGCCGTGGTGGTGCGTGAGGTCAGCGGCATCGGCCGGTGTCTGCACCCGGAGCCAGAGCAGGGCAAGCGCATTCTGGTGACGGAGGGCGTGAACTTCGGCGCCATGTGGGAGCACGACGCGTTCATCAACGTCAACGACATCCGCTCCAACGACATTGCGGCTGTGCTACGCACCTACGGCGTGGAGGCGGCCAGAAACACCATTGTCAACGAGGTCAACAACGTCTTCGGCAGGTACGCCATCTCGGTGTCGTCGAGACATCTGGACCTGATTGCCGACTACATGACCAGAGAGGGCACGTATCTTGCGTTCAACAGACAGGGCATCGACTCGTCCACGTCGTCCTTCACCAAGATGTCGTACGAGACCACGTGCCAGTTCCTGACCAAGGCGGTTCTGGACAACGACCGCGAGGAGCTGCAGTCGCCGTCGGCCCGCATTGTCGTGGGCAAGCTCAACAACGTCGGAACCGGCAGCTTCGACGTGATGGCTAAAATGCCAGTTGCATGAAAAATCTGCCAGCACAAGTCTGTGTAAAAAATAATTAGACAAATTTTTGAATAAACAAACGTTAATATTTTCTAGCTATGTTTGGTTCCTCGGCCCCGTCCAACGGGTTCAGCCTCGGCTCGTCGTCGCGACCAAATATCTTCGGCAACTCGCAGAGTGCCCCGCAGGCCCCCGGCAGCTCACTTTTCGCCGGCCAGCAGAACGGGTCTGTGCCGCAGCAAGACTCCTCCTCCAATCCTTACGGCATCAACATTGCGTCTGCGCCCCTGGCCTCTTCGGAGATGCCCCGCGCCCTCACGCCCAGTCGCAAGGAGACAGATTCGCAGCCCAAGCGCAAACGGTCGGCCTCGTCGCTGGCTTCACGCGAGACCCCAGAGCCGGCCTCTTCCTTGTCTTTTCTTTCCCGCCTCACAAGACCGTTCACCAACGCTCCAAAGTACCCAATGGACTCCGCCGCAGGCATATTCACGGCAGAGAAGCCCCACGAAACTAAGAGGCCCAAGGTAGACCCGACTACGTTTGCAGACGGCCACGTCCCGGTTCCGAAATCTGAGTTCAGAAAACTTGTCATCAGAAACCCCAGAGGAACTTTCAAAAACTACTACGAGATCAATCCGGACGAGGTGATACTGGGCAAATCGTTGCCATCGAAAAATGGGTTCATGCGTGTTGTTTCCAGCTTCAAGCCTGTAATTAAGAGCGGTACTGCCACTCCGTCACCGCACCACGAGCTGGACTCCGCCAACAAGCCAAGTGCTCCCGAGGGATACTGGAGCTCTCCTTCCATTGACGAACTGTCCAAGCTGACTCAGGCCGAGCTGATGCACGTGGAGAACTTCACGGCAGGCTGCAGAGGTCTCGGTCAGGTCTCTTTCTCCTACCCCGTTGATCTGTCCACCTTCCACGACAGACTGGACCAGATACTTGGAACCCACATTGTGTTCAGACCCAGGATTGTGCAGGTGTACCCTGACGGGACCAACAAGCCCTCGCCGGGCAATGGCATGAACGTTCCTGCTGTAATCAGCATAGAGAAGTGTTATCCATTTGACAAAGCCACAAAGACTCGCATTACAGACCCTTCTGCTCCTGAGGTTCCTGCTCACATCAACAGGCTCAAAGGCACCCCTGGGATGTATTTCATTAATTATGACCCAATCACAGGCACGTACACTTTCAAAGTGGATCATTTTAGTATTTGGGGACTTGTTGACGAGGATGAGGACGATCCCGAACTGGTTCAGCGGTTCAAGAAGCAGATAGAGCGCGAGGACCAGCTGGAAAGACGTAAAGACACAGACAAATCAGAGGCATTCAAACGGATCTCGTCGTATGCACCAGACCAGGAACTTGTGCCTGGCGGCTGGAACGACACTGAGGACGCCAAGATGGAAGACAATGTCCAGTTCGACCAAGATGACTACATTGAGGTTGACCAGCCTGCGCCAGACTTCGCCGCAGAGTCTAACGGCAGCGAGATGGAAGAGGATCTTGTTCGAGACGACCAGGTATTTGACGATCTGGTGCATGTGCGAGCATACGAACCGGAGCTGGAGGAGATAGACATGATGGTGCTGAAGAAAGAGGCCAATTTCGATACCAGTGCCGACTGGGGCCAGCAACTTGAGCTGGCCTCTGGCTTTGAATCAGTTTTCAGTGCGGAATACGACTACTCCAAGAAAATGGACGTTTCGTCGAAAAGCGTGAACGAGCTGTTTTTCAACAGAGACTCACACAAGCGCAAGAAGCTCGAGTCACGGCCAGCACATAATGAAGATTTAAAGACCTTAAGGTCCGTGCTAGCAGCTGAGATGCGTCACATGAAGACAGAACCTAGAAGCAACTCGTACCCGGTTATCAAGCCCGATGTCGACATATCATTACGGTCAATCTTGAACGTGTACAGAAACACCAGAGAGATCAAAATGTGGGACCTGATTGCCAGACTGTTTGACGATAGTTACTGCGAGTCGTTCCTCGGCCAGCCAGAGCTAGATGCTTGTCTCGGGAAGCCCGAGCTGAGGAGACATTTCACTGACCTCCAGCGTCGCGAGCTTCTGATCGAGTGGTTGCAGGATCATAACACTGCAGAGATCTCCAAGTTGCTTGAGGCCGCCCGAGACGACCCGCTAGAACAGATATACGTGCTCCTATGTGCAGGACGACTTGAGAAGGCTGTCATGAAAGCTATCGAGTCGTCTAACAACCATCTATCTGTCGTGCTCACGCTGATCGACTCCAACGACCCGACCGTCAGACGACTCTCCAGAGCTCAACTGAAGGAGTGGGAGTCTAGTTCTTCATTGAAGTACATCCCTCAGCCTGTTTTGAAAGTGTACAAGCTCCTGGCCGGTTTTATTTTATCCAGCGACATCACTGACCACCTCGACGGTCTTTCGTGGTCCATTGTGCTGCTACTGCAGCTCAAGTATGGCGATACCAACCGTTCTATTGGTGAGCTCGTCAACGAGGTGTTCGATAACGAGTCCAAGTTAAATGTCACACTGGACGCCCCGGAAAAGTTTTACTCTGCATTCAAGCTCTTGCAAACGCCCTCGACTGCACTCCGGCATTTCGATCTCGAGACACGGTTCCTCTTTGTGAAGAAGTTGGGCCACACGCTGGATTTCCCCAACATCGACGACGATATCGTCGAGCTCAGCAAAAAATTGGCTGCTCAACAGTTCTATGAAGAGGCGCTTTTTGTTCTTGAGCACCTGGACGACGACGCGCTGTGTGAGACCGAAATGTCGAGTTTGATCAAATCAAACATCGACTCTTTCAGATTTTTGGACAATGATATGAGACTTGACACCTTACACGAAACCTACAGGCTGCCAAAATCTGTGCTGCACGAAGCCCGCTCGAGAAGGTTCGAGAAGGACGGCGAGTCAATGAAAGCTGTATCTGCACTGGTCGACGCGGGCTCCATTGACGAGGCTCACAAGCTGACTCTCAGCGAGGTCGCCCCTGATTACGTCATCGCCAATGCCAACCTCGAGGAGCTGGAAAGGTTGCTTGTCCAGTTCAAGCATCTGCCTGATTGGATCATTGGCGCTGAGATTTATTACGAATACATACAGCTGAAAAAGGACAGCGATGAGATGGCGGTGAAACGTCATGTGCAGAGACTATTGAATGGACTCGTGCTGCTGCGCGAGTCCAACGCCAAGACGAGAATTGCAAAGACCCTGATGTACAGAGAGGTGATCAGGCTCATATTTGACCTGTCGCTTGACTACAACGAGGAGCAGCTTCTGGGACTGGAGCTTCCATCCAGCGAAATGAACTACCTGAAAAGCAGACTGCCTCGAGAATAGATAAGTAACGATAGATGCAATTAATTAATTAATTTTCCGATTCAATTTCGTCCCTAAGCGCGTCGACGACATCCAGAATGGCCTCACAGGCCGGCGAGTCAGGATACAGATCCAAAAAGCTCTCTCCGGAATCGCAGCTTCGGCCGATCCGGGGATCAAGGGGCACACTGCCCAAGAACTTGAGTCCCAGGTCCTTAGCCAAGCGCTCTCCGCCGCCCGTCGTGGGCTTGAAAATCTTAGACTCTCCACCACAGCTAGGACACACAAACCCGGACATGTTCTCAACTATACCGAGCACTTTAACCCCTGCCTTTCGGCAAAAATCGATTTCTTTGCGAACATCCAAAAGTGCCACTTCCTGAGGGGTCGTGACGATCAAAGCTCCATCTATACCTGCATCTTTCATGTAATTCGTGACGGACAGATGCTCATCCGAGGTTCCCGGTGGCGTGTCGATGACCAGATAATCGAGCTGGCCCCAGTCCACGTCTTTCAAGAACTGCTTGATCAAGCCGTTCTTCTTTGCGCCCCTCCAAATAATCGCGGAATCCTCCTTTGGAAGCATGAACTGAATCGACATCATTCCCAGATTGTCGCTAATGTACACGGGAGACCACCCAGAGTTGGACGAGTGGATGGACTCGTTCTCACATCCGAGCATCTTGGGCAAGGAGGGACCACATATATCCAGGTCCATGGCTCCTATTTCCAGATTCGGGTCTGCGGCAAGAGCCCAAGAAAGCATCGACGTGAAAGTAGATTTCCCCACGCCTCCTTTTCCCGAGAGCACCAAGACCTTGTGATTTATATTGGCCAAACGTTTGTTTATCAGAGGCAAATCTGGATCTGGCCCCTTAGGCAACGACTCGCACACTTCCTTGTTTGCGCACCCAGCACAAGCGTCTGACTTTCCGGCGTTTTCACTTTCCGGTCCGGGACAGTGCTCTGGCTCCGGCGTCGGGAGCTGGGTATTAGCTAGCCGTTGAGGAGTAGCAGCTAACATGATTAAAGATAAAAAGTAATTTTTTTCTAGATTAGTAATTTTATCTTCTCTATATATGAGGCGGTGCAATGTGGCTAGTTGGCCAAACGCGTACAAACACAAAAACTGGAAGGAAAAAAACTCCTTGTTGCAACTTTATGGCCGAATTTCCACCAAGCTCGAGTGTAGGCGTTTCTTCGCAGAACAGCATGGACTCGCCTGGGGCGTCCCACTTACCAATTGCCTATAGCTACCGGCCACTGTCGCCGCAGGAGAAAAAGAGTAAATATTTCGCCGAAGGTGACAAGAAACCTTTTAATGTGCAAGAGACTGCCACCAGGTTCAGGTATTTGCTGGGTCTGACCGGCTTGTTCCAACACTTCCTGGAATCCAAAGCTTCCAGCGACCCGAAATTTGCTGAAGTCTGGAAATTGCTGCAACAGGATACAACTAAAACGAGCAAGCCGACTCAGGATCACAGACGTCGAAAGACAGAGAAAGAGGAAGATGCAGAGCTTTTGAAGGACGAAGAGACAGTATCGGAAAATTTTGAGTTTACCGAAAGTCCTTCGTATATTAATGGCTCGCTGAGACCGTACCAGATCCAAGGACTAAACTGGCTGATCTCTCTCAATCAGAACAATCTTTCGGGAATCCTGGCAGATGAAATGGGATTGGGCAAGACACTACAGACCATTTCATTTCTTGGATACCTGCGCTACATCAAGGGCGTGGCGGGTCCGCATCTTGTTATCGTTCCAAAGTCCACTTTGGAAAACTGGCAGAGAGAATTTGCCAAATGGACACCTGAGGTTGAAACGCTAGTCTTGACCGGAGATCAACAGCAAAGAAATGAGATCATCAAAGACGGATTAATGACATGTAAGTTTGATGTCGTGATATCTTCCTACGAGATAGTGATTAGAGAGAAAACAGCATTGAAGAAATTTGCATGGGAATACATCGTGGTGGATGAGGCCCACCGATTGAAGAACGAGGATTCGTTGCTGTCCCAGATTATTAGAACATTCCATTCCAGAAACAGGATGCTGATCACGGGAACTCCGCTACAAAACAACCTCCATGAGCTCTGGGCGTTGCTCAATTTCCTGCTGCCAGACGTTTTTGCTGACTCAGAGACATTCGATGATTGGTTTTCTTCTGGTGACACGGAAAATAAGGACGAAACTATTGTTCATCAGCTGCACAAAGTTCTTCAACCATTCCTACTCAGGAGAATCAAATCTGATGTTGAGAAGAACTTGCTACCAAAAAAGGAGCTGAACGTGTACGTGGGGATGACAGATATGCAGAAAAAATGGTATCAGAAGCTTCTGGAGAGAGATATTGATGCTGTGAATGGGGCTAATGGTAAGAGAGAATCCAAGACCCGGCTTCTCAATATTGTCATGCAGCTGAGAAAATGTTGCAACCACCCGTATCTTTTTGAAGGAGCTGAACCTGGACCTCCTTATACCACGGACGAACATTTGGTGTACAATTCTCAGAAGATGAAGGTCCTGGACAAGATGCTCAGACGGTTCAAGGAGCAAGGTTCCAGGGTCCTCATTTTTTCGCAGATGAGCAGAATGCTGGATATTCTGGAGGATTATTGCTCGTTCAGAGGGTATCAGTATTGCAGGATTGACGGGCAAACTGATCACGTCGATCGGATTCGTGCGATTGACGAATATTCGGCGCCCGACTCCGAGAAATTTGTGTTTTTGTTGACTACCAGAGCAGGTGGTCTGGGTATCAACCTGACTTCTGCAGATATTGTTTTCCTGTATGACTCCGATTGGAATCCGCAAGCAGATTTACAGGCAATGGATAGAGCTCACCGTATTGGACAGACAAAGCAGGTTAAGGTGTTCAGATTCGTGACCCAGAAGGCCATTGAAGAGAAGGTGTTGGAGAGAGCATCACAGAAGCTGCGTCTGGATCAGCTCGTTATACAGCAGGGTAGACAGGTGAATGCTCAGCAGGATAAGTCAAAAGCCAACTCGAAGGATGAGTTGCTTAACATGATCCAATACGGTGCAGCTGATGTTCTTGGACAAAAACTGGAAACATCGAAAGAGGAGGAGAAAGAACAACTGGACGACGACGAGATCGATCAAATCCTGATGGAGTCCGAAAAAAAGACACAAGAGCTCACGAGCAAGTATTCAAAACTCGGGTTAGATGATCTGCAAAACTTCACCTCCTCGTCGGATTCACTGTACGAATGGGATGGAAAGACGTTCCAGAAAAAAGACCCAGCCGTTGCTGGGCCTTTGGGAAATGTGTACACATGGATCAACCCTTCTAAAAGAGAGCGCAAGGAGAACTACTCCATTGACAATTATTATAGAGACGTGCTGAATCCTGGAGGACGTTCTGGATCAGCACAACCTCAATTCCCAGGCGTGAAACCGTTGAAGCAGACACCAATTTACGACCATCAGTTTTACCCCGCGCAACTTTGGGAGCTCTATGACCTGGAACGGAATTATTACAAAAGAAAGACCAAGCAGTCTGCCGAGCTGTCGAAGGGTCCTGGCACTGTGGAGCAGCGTAAACTGAACCAGCAGCTTGAGCAGCTCGAGATCGATCACTCCCGCGCTCTCACGGAGGAGGAAGAACAACAAAAACAGGAACTGCTAACTCAAGGATTCCATAAATGGAGCCGACGCGATTTCTACCAGTTTATCTCGTTGAACGTCAAGTATGGACGCACAGCTATATCTGCGATCGCGTCGGAGTTTGAGGACAAAAGTTACGACGAGGTGAAGGAATACGCACAGGCTTTTTGGGACAACATTTCCTGCATTGAAGGTTACGAGCGTTACGTTGGGCAGATCGAGGCCGGTGAGGAGAAGCTTCGCAAGATCAAGATACAGAAGGAGGCCCTTCGTCGTAAGATGGCAGAAACTAAGTGTCCTCTGCTGGATCTGACTCTCAAATTTCCTCCGTCTTCATCTCTGTCCATGTCCAAACGGGTTTTCAGCGAGGAAGAAGACCGGTACCTGCTTGTGCAGCTTTACAGACTGGGCTTGGATTCAGAAGACATCTACGAGCGCATATTGGAGCAGATCAGATTGAGTCCGATGTTTGAATTCGATTTTTTCTTCCAAAGTCGGAACTCGACCGAGATTAATAGAAGATGCGCTACGCTGCTGGGCTGTGTCGTGAAAGAGTACGAGCGGAGCATTCCTAGCAAACGGGGCGTAGTAAACGGAAACGGGGCACCTGCGGCAAAAAAATCCCGAAAGAAATAGAGCAGCCGTGCATGAACGGTTCCAAAAGATACGAGTCAAACATTCGGCGAAAAATAGACGTTAAATGTCATCTGGCTGCGAAGTAAAATTCTAGGCCGAGCAACATTGTACAAAAACGGCGAAAATATTGTTATTGTTCTTTTCGAATTTAGCATTGCCCAGAAACACCTTACACCTTGTTTTTTGCGCTGGTCAGGTTATAAAAGAGACGCAAATCACCCATTGCGCTAAGCGTTAAAATGTCCAAGTTCTACGAATTCACGGTCACCGACAACAAGGGGAAGGAATTCCCATTCGAGAACCTCAAGGGCCAGGTTGTGCTGGTTGTGAACACCGCCTCGAAGTGTGGTTTCACCAAGCAGTATAAAGAGCTGGAGGAGATTTACCAGAAATACAAGGACAGAGGATTTGTTGTTATTGCATTCCCATGTAACCAGTTTGGTCACCAGGAGCCAGGCACTGACGACCAAATTGTTGAGTTCTGTAGCAGAAACTACGGTGTCGACTTCCCACTGATGAAGAAAGTCGATGTGAACGGTCCGGACGCAAGCCCTGTTTTCGAGTGGCTGAAACGCGAGCAGCCAGGCTTACTCGGCTTCAAAGGCATCAAATGGAACTTCGAGAAATTCCTGGTCGACAAACAGGGTAAGGTTGTGCGCAGATACTCTTCGGTCAAGACTCCGTCCAAGATCTCGGCAGATATCGAAAAGCTGCTGAAATAAGAAGGAGTCCGACATAAGTGTACTTCATTTAATAAAACATTAATTACCATTGTTACCAACGTTAACACAAACCATTATTAGCTCTATAATCAAACGTCAGGCGTGGTAAGAAGATGGCCCATCTTCTCGACTTTTGTCCGCAGATAGCCTTCGACCTCCTTGGACTTGATTCCAGCGTCGTCCTGCTGCCAAGCAAGCGGAATCATAGGAATCCGCTTGACAACTTTGACCGATCTGTTCTTTCCCTCGACAGCGACAATTTTATCTGGGTTATTAGTAAGCAGCTGGATTTCGGCCAGTCCGAGGTCCAGCAGAATGGCAGTGGCCAGAGAAAAGCTTCTCTTGTCTGCTGGATGTCTCAGCATCAGGTTGGCTTGGACCGTGTCCGCGCCGAGGTCCTGTAGATTGTACGCCTTCAGTTTTTCGCCCAGTCCGATTCCACGCCCCTCCTGACGTAGATAGACGATGCAGCCGTGGCCGTTCTGGCCCATCAAGCGGCCAGCCTCGTCGAATTGTTCACCGCAGTCGCATCTCGCAGACCAGGCGGTCTCACCGGTGTAACACTCCGAGTGGATGCGGACCAAAACGGGGTCTTTGAGCCTAGTCTCGTCAACCATGTTGCCGTCGTCGTCAAACTTCATCTCCAGGCCGAGAACGTCGTCCTTGTCCGCGATGTCTCTCCCTGGACGGAGTCTGCCGACATAGGCTCCCCGCGTCATCCGGTCCTGCTGGGTTTCGCCAGGACGACGCTTGAAAAGCGATTTTGATCTGATATCCTCTCCGAAGACGATGGCAAGATGCTCCTTGTTGTCGACGTTATTGGAGTACAAATGAAGGAAGATATCAGGACCCTGCGTGGTTGGTATTCTCGCACGAGCTACACACTCAACCACAGGCAGAGACTCCGGTAGTTGGTCTCTCTCGAGTTTGTGTCCTTGGATTCCGTTATCGTTCATCGACATCGCTTTGCTTGGAGATATAGTGGGAGAAATAAGAGGCATTTGATGAAAAACATCTTGAGCGTCCATTATTGGGTATATATCGGGTATTTTTCAGCGCTGGTGGATCAATTCTTTGGCCCGATATTCTCCAGGTCCTGAATCGAGGGGAGAAAACTATCGGCTGGTGCAAGGCGTTGAAAATAATACAAGCAATATTATTTGAAACTAAATGCCGTTGACAGAGAAACAAAGATGGATCCTCGGTGGAACGTTGGTTTTTGGTGCGCTTGCAGTGTACATACAATCATCGAAAAATCCGGCGGTCAAACCTAAACCAGTTATTTGGCCTCCTCAGTCCGCCACAAAGAATAGGATTTTCCTTCCTGTGAGAGATAGGTCCGAACTACAGACTCTGGCGCCGCTGCACTCGCCGCTGCTCATGAACTTTGTTTTCAGGGGTGACACTGCGTCCAACAAGCAGACAGGAGCCTTGCAGAGAGTGCTTACCTACGATATCGACGACAATAAGCTCGTCAGCATGGTTGACATCGAGTGCGACGAGCCGGGAAACAAAGGTCTGTTGCTCGACTACCAGGTCACCAAGATCCCCTCCATCGTGTGTCTGCGCAACCAGATTGCGCGTGCTACCTTTGTGGACGACAATTTGATCCAGAACCCCGACGCGGAGGTTGACTACGAGAAGCTTAAAAAATGGGTCGAATCGCAAGCAATCGATAAATAATCACTTCTGTTGCCAAGACTGAATAACTTGGTCGTAAAAACTACACGTAACCAGGTTCTCGCCTACCCAGTCGCCGCCGTAGACCATGGAGTCGTGATCGCCCTTGAATTCCTGCTCGACAATGATACAGTCGTTAACGGACCTTAGCATTCTGCAACCGGCATACATGGCGCAACAGAGCACCCGGCCGTCCGCGCCAGGGCCAGGAACCAGTCGCCACACGCCGCCGCCAAGATGCTCCCTCTGCTTGACTCTTGGCGGGACCCCTGGGATTAGGTCGTTGGGTGGCATGACCCGCAAATCCAGCGAGTTAATGTGGTCGTCGTAGCTACCGGTCCATAAGGTGTAAGGGTGTGCATTGTTCCATGTATGTGTGGCAGGCAGCACCGAGACAATCCCTGCGTCATGTAGCCGAGCCGCTTTCCAGACCAGGGATTCGGCCATTCTGTTGTCATGCGCAATCAGTTGACGATCGTCGCCCCCTGAGAAGACAATGTTTTCTAAGCCGTTGAAACAGCCAAAAATGGAAAACCAGCATTCTAAATCATGAGTCGTGTCGAAATCCCTTTGGCCGATTATGTCCCCTAGCGTCAGCACAGAACACACTCCCGTAGTCGTGCTTAGTGCAATGGTATTCTGTTTTATCGGATGAAAGTTGGCGGCGGTTATGAGTGTGCTTTCCTCATAAGCCTGGTACTTTAGGCTTTGCGTGAGCTGTAGCAAATCCTCGCTAACCTTCCATATTTTGAGGTCGCCGGTCGAATGCACACTGACCAGCCGCGAGTCATCAAAGGGGTCGAACTTGAGATCAAGGATTGCTGATCCTGCTGCGATTTCGTGTATCTTGTGCAATTTGTCTGTGCATTTCCAAATCTCGATGGTCCCGTACCGCTCTTCGTCTTTGATGAGCTTGTACGTCCCCACGTAGACAACCGTCTGGTCACGTGGATGGATCCTGATGGCGCACGGCGGCTGGCCCGTCTTGCTAGCGAAGCGTCGAGCCACTTCTGGAGACATGAGTCTTTGGTGAAAAAACAAGTGGGTAGAGCACGACTATCTATATTTCTACGTTTCGTGTAAACAAAATCACAAACAAATAAACAAAATGGTAAGTATCGAGGATCGCGCATGCTAATCAGTCAGTCCGATACCAAAGCATACAAAGACTCGTTTGCCCTGTTTGACAAGAAGGGAACAGGAAAAGTCTCCAGCGAGCACCTGGGCGACCTGCTGAGATCGGTCGGCCAGAACCCTACTTTGCAAGAGATTAGCGAGCTGCAAGAATCATCTCCTGCTGAACTCACGTTCGAGCAGTTCACGAAGATTGTCGAGAGAGAAGGCGGCTTCAAGAAGGCCGGACAGCCAGAGGACTACATCAAGGCGTTCCAGATCTTTGATAAAAACCTCACTGGATTCATTGGCGTCGGAGAGCTCAAGTACATCTTGACGTCTGTGGGCGAGAAACTCAGCGAGAGCGAGGTGGACGAGCTGCTCAAAGGCGTTAACGTCACCGACGAGCAGACGGTCGACTACGTGGAGTTCGTCAAGAGCATCTTGGCCCAATAGATATGATATAATTTTGTGCTGAATTTATACCTATATTACAGTCATCACGTCAAGATGGGCAAGAAACTGGCGATAATCATCATCGGGATGCCGAAGACATCTCTCTTGAGCGTCCATATGCTGGATGTGCGGATGCTTTCACCTTCCGGTGTCAGTAGTGTACATTCGGTCATTGTAGCGCCGCGGAAGTCTCCAAACGCGATCTTGGAGAACAGTTGGAAGTACTCGACACACGACTTGTCGTCCATGATTTCCACGGCAAACGTCGACTTCCCCAGTAGCTGCTCTTTGCTCCATCCGGTCAGGACGCAGAACTCGTCGCCGACGTACGCGATCTGCGACGTGCGACGCCAGACCAGCGTCGGAGTGCCCGAGATGGAGATGTACGTGTCGTACTCCAGCAGCGTTCTCTGGAAACATTGCTCTGCAAATATCAGGTCGTCGCCCTTAAGGTGGATCATTCCGGCGATGAACGACGGCCGGTACTCAGACATGGACTTGGACATGGACACCAGATGCTGTTTGTCGAATCGTTTTCGTAGGTACAAATTTAAGTCGTGATACGGCTTGACGTAGTTGAAGGGGGCAGTGATCTTGGAATAGATCTCAGAGGGCTCCTTGAAAAGCAGGCCGCACGGCATGTTGACGGGCTGGCGTTCGTCTGGCTGAGGAACAGCCACAGAAAAGGAGATGGCCGATTGTTGGTTGCGCTCATTGAATTGAGCAGGGTTGTGCTGGCGGTACTGCGAGATCTGCTTGACCACTTGGGGAAACGTCATCTGGGCGCCGATGAAGTACTGATTGGTCATGGGATCGCACTGCGGGGCCATGCTCTGCAGCTTATACATTGACAGCTGATTTGCGTCTGGAGAAAACATGTGGCGATTTTGGTACAGCGAATTCTGGTAGCTGGCGCCGTCGTTTGCATCGTCCGACGCTGAATTGCTAACTGCCGGGCTGAAGAACTGACTGGAGTGCTGGTTGTCGGGACTCAGAAAGTCCTGGTTTATTATGTTGCCGAGCGTTGAGTACTCCATGTCTGCAGCCGACGACATAAACGGCTTGCGTCTCTCGGGCGCCGCAGGCGCCACAGGTACCATCTCGCCGCCTGGTGATTCACCAGTCAAATATTTTTTCGTTTTTCGTGGGGCATCCATACAGGTGCTGGCAGTGCCCTTGCTGATGCATCGTGTGCAAGGCCGGTTGTCATCGCACGTCACGTGCGCCTTGCGACAGTGGTTGCACGCTCTAGACACCTTTTTCTTGACATTGCGTCTTCTCTTGGGCGGCGATGTGCTCATCCTAAAACAAGAACATGACAATAATAAATCGGAGGTACGGACTAAAGTTATTTTCTACGCTGAATATTTGGGACGCATCCTTACACCTATAATGTCCAGTCGTCTGGCGTAGCCAGCTCCCATTTGGCGATGTTCAGCTCCTCGTCTTCGTTCTCAGTCACGTTGTTGAGCACAGGGCCTTGCGGCTGCCTCCACCGGAACAGCCGTGTGAACGCGGTGTCCTTTTGCTCGATGACGTCCTTGATGTGTTTCCCTATGATCGGAGTATGTTTGAACCCGTGGCCAGAGTCGCCGGTGGCGACCACCAGGTTCTTGTATCCTGGAACGTAGTCTATAATGAAATTGTCGTCCCACGAGTCGCTGTACCAACACACTCGTGTTTTCGTGAACTTCAATCCTTTCAGCTCAGGGAAATTATCCACCAGAATAGCTTTGAATCTGTTGAGAGCCACTAGCGGAATATCCGTCAGCTTGTCTTGAGTGCTGGCAGTGGCCGGAACAGAAATTTTTCGTCCGTCTACCTCCGCGTAGCGAGTCCATTTGGTGGCCCTGAACCCGAATTTCAGCAGGCCCGTGCCGTTGTGAGGAAATCCATACACCCCGCCTTTGGAGCTGTCCTCCATCTCCCAGCTCCAGACGGGGAAGTTTTTGGAGTCAAACTTGTGCCACAAGTCTTTTCTATCGGCAGGAAGCTGGATCATGCCGACCGACCCAAGAGTTGACTGGACAAGACCCTCTAGCTCAGGTACTATAGCTGTGGCCCAGCCACCGCAGGCAATAAGAACTCTGTCACCGAAATACTTCTCGCCCTGTGTTGTTTCCACCCCTACGACGGTTCTCGGGTCTTCGGCGTCCGTAAGAAGCCTTTTGAGCTCGCCCTCTTTGCCGGTTGCAAACTCTATATTCTCCGTGGCTGTGCACTTGCAATAAAGAAAATACATGGCACGCGAAGCGTGCGTGAATCCGCCAGTAGTTTCAAGAACACCAGCGTAGCCGAGACCCCGCTTTTTCCGGTTCGCAGGGTCCATCATTGTCTCCCACTTGGTGCCCCTTATACGTGCCATATCATGCTCATCGTCCGTCATCACCTGGACGTGTCTCCGGCCATTCTTCTCCATGGTGCGCACGGTCTGGAGCTCGTAGTCTGAGACTTGGTGCTCGAACATGCGGAGATACCCACAATTGTCCAGGAGGATGTCTGTTTTGGCGAATCCATGGTCCTGGTAAAGCCCCTCCTCGATCTCCCGATTCCATTGTTGCCACACCCGCTGGGCCTCGTAAGCCAGCTCCTCGTAAAGGGCATCATCTCCGTAGGAGGCGCGGAAGATCTTGTTGACGTCGCAGGAGGCCCCGTCTCCTCCCTTCAGCGAATCGTACTTAATATCGCCGAGATCCAAACGGTCGAGCACCGTGACGTGGTTCTCCGGGTTCTGCGCAAGATGATACGCCGTGGACAGTCCAAACACTCCAGAGCCAACAACAACAACTTTCATGCCACAGTTAAAAAAATACTGGGTTTTCAGCTGTCGGAGAAAACTGATAAGGGGAAAATACCCTACATATTGGGAGATACTCCCGACCATATACGTCCCGTTTGGAATTTCTTTTTGGGTCTACTCTGCTCAATGGTCTTTCAGTGAGTACGCATTCAAAGCAGTTATGAGTTTTGGTTTTCGGAACGAGTGGTCATTGCACAAAACCCTATTTTCGCTCTGAAGCCATGCTGGGTCGTAGTGAAAGTGCCATAGAAAAATTAGTCGAAAATTTTTATAGTCATGTCTCTCACAGATAAATTTGCCAACCTCAAAGTGGCCGAAAACCTTTCTACCGAGGAACTCGCGTTGCAGGACCAATGGATCACTCTTAGTGGCCGTCTCGACGAGCACCTGGACGAGCTCAACGACTCTCTCAGATCAAGAACCTACATTGTTGGTCTGAAGCCATCGAAGGCAGACACCGCCGTTTTTGAGAAAGTGTTCCCTCTTGCAGGTAAATGGACGTCGGTTGAGGATCTTGCCAAATACAGACACATTGTCAGATGGGTGGATCTGATCCAGAACCAGATCGGCGTGGAAAACAAGCTCAAGATCGACTACTCGGTGGAATTGCCAAGAGAGGTCAAGGAGAAGAAGAAGAAAGAGACTAAGGACTCCAAGGACGAGCCAAAGGACAAGAAGAAGGAGCAGAAGGAGCAGAAGGCGCAGTCCAAGGACCAGCCAAAGAAGGGCAAGCCTACGGACGAGGCTTCTCTGGCGGCTGCTAAGGCAGCGAAGGAGGCCAAGAAAGCTGCCAAGGCCAAGGCCAACGCCGAGAAACCAGCTACTGTGGCTCCAAACCCATCGATGGTCGACTTCAGAGTGGGCTTCATCGAGAAGGCCATCAAACACCCAGACGCTGACTCTTTGTACGTCTCCACAATTCACATGGGCGACGAAGAGGGCCCTAGAACTGTTTGCTCGGGTCTAGTGAAATACTACCCTCTCGAAGCCATGCAACAAAGATACGTGGTGGTTATTGCAAACCTGAAGCCTGTCAACATGAGAGGAATCAAGTCCTCTGCCATGGTGTTGTGTGCTTCTGAGGGTGAGACCGTGGAGTTTGTCAATCCACCCGAGGGCGCAAAGGCGGGTGACAAGATATTCTTCGAAGGCTTTGACGGTACCCCAGAGAAGCAGCTAAATCCTAAAAAGAAGATCTTCGAGCAGGTGCAGCCGAACTTCACCACGAACGAGAACCTCGAGGTTGTCTACAAGCAGGAAGGAAAGCCTGACGCCAGACTCGTCAACAAGGAGGGAAAACTGTGTAAAGCTTCCACTCTTGTTGGTGCCTCTGTGAGATAAGTAGCCATATAATACATGCACAGCCTGAAGCAAAAAAATTAAATTATGAAGTTAGTACATTCCTCTTTTGAGAAGGACAAAAGCGGGTCTGTGAGCCTCGTGCCCCAGGATGGCGAAGACCTGTGGACTTTGTACAACCTGATCAGCAAAGATGACGAGGTTCGTATGAGAACACATAGAAATGTCAAGAAGAACGCTGCTGACAAGCCTGTGCGCAAATTGATCTCGCTGTCCCTGAGTGTGGAAAATGTCGATTTTACTCCGAGCGACGAGGTGATGCGCATCAAGGGCCGCACTGTTGAGCAACACGAAGACGTCCCCATGGGGTCCTACCATACGGCAGAGCTGGAATTCAACCAGAAATTCACACTATACAAAAATGACTGGGACGACATCAGTCTGGATCTCGTCAACAAGGCATGCTCCATTGAGGCCAAGGCTGAAGTGGGTGCGGTCGTTTTGCAGGAGGGTGTTGCTCATCTGTGTCTTATTACTGAGAATATGACGATTTTGAGATCCAAGGTGGAGAAGTCTATTCCGAAAAAGAAGCGGGGCGACTCCAGCTCTCACGACAAGGCTCTGGACAAGTTCATGGAGACGGTGGCCGAGTCTGCGATCCGAAATTTTAACATTGAGAAACTGCAAGCCATCGTTCTCGTTTCGCCTGGTTTCAGCGCCCGTCAGCTGTACGACAAAATCTTCAGCATTGCTGTGAGCAAGCAAGACAAGCTGCTGGTCCAATCAAAATCCAAGTTTGTTATTGCACACTCGTCCACCGGATATCTGCAGGGACTGGAAGAGGCCTTGAAGAGTCCGGAGCTCCAGAAGCAGCTTTCGGACACCAAGTTCCAGCACAGCGTCATGCTTTTTGACGAGTTCTCCAAGCTGCTCAACGATGACGATGGAAAAGCCTGGTACGGCGAGAATGAGGTATCCAAGGCACTGGAGTTGCAAGGTGCTGTGCGAACCCTGATGATCACCGACAGTCTGTTCAAGAGCGATGACATTGCACAGCGCAAGAAGTACATCAAAATGACAGAGGAGGTGAAGGAGCATGGCGGCGAGGTGGTGGTCTTCTCGAGTTTGCACGACAGTGGGGAGCAGCTGAACCAACTGACTGGCATAGCGGTCATTCTCAACTATCCGGTTCCTAATCTTGACGAGGACGAGGACGAGGACAGCTAAAGGTAATTAATTTATTCTTTCCGGGAGCACTGTAGGTCTGATTCCGAATACTCCGTTGATGTACCACACGTACCCTCCGCGGAAAAACGTGACGGCATCTTGCGAGAGCCCCAGCAGAAGTCCAAGCTTCCCTCCCCTGCGGATATACTGTTTGGCCTGAACGCGTTTCATACGCATACCCCACGCATACAGAAATCCAGTCAGGGTGGTAGCTGCCATGGTGTTGCAGAAGTCCTTCAGCTGTCGGATCTCGTCCAGCAGTGCCTCGGTCCCGAACAACGTAGCCGTAAATAAACCTACTTTAGCGGCCATCTTGGTTCCGAACACAAACGATTGCGAGAAACAGTAGTATCCCTTTCTTTTATGGTACATGAACCATCCATTTCTGTCCGAGGGCAGTCGGTGAGAGTTACTTGCCAAGAACCGCAGTCCTGCTTCCCTGTAGCCGAATACCATGCCAGAGAGTCCTCCTGTGAGAGCCACCGACCCGACGAGCAACGGAATTCGAACGGACGGTGGCATGCCAAGCCGCTCGTTTCTAGAAGAGTCAACAAGCGCAGCTAGAGCTTGTGGCAACGAAACGTCTTCCTCTTCCTCTATGATGATGGACATTTGTGGGGTTTATATTCGAGAAAGAAAAGGTGCAGAGATGTGTCACGATAAGATAAGTTGTTATTTTTGAAGGTTATTTCCCCAACATGAGCTCAGCTACAGCCAACTCGGCCACTCCGCTGATGCCTTCACCCGCTGCGGAGGGATATACCAAGTCTCTTGTGATCTCTGTGGGGCTGGTTTGTCTGCATTCCATCCAATACGGCTTCCATATGTCTGAATTGAATGCTCCAGAGGAGCTAATTAAAGAGGCATTGGGGCTCGACAGCTCGCAAATTGGTCTGATCACGTCGATTTTCTCCATTGGCGGACTCCTTGCTTCTACCTTTGCAGGACAGCTCAGTTCAAGGTTTGGATTAAGGCTCAGCTTTGTGGTTACTGCCGTGCATTATAGTCTGGGGTCATACGTGGAATACGTAGCCCAGACTTACCCGTGGATGCTCTTTGGGAGATTTGTCAGCGGGCTGGGTGCTGGCTTAGCGCTGGTTTTTGTTCCTCTGTACATCAACGAGGTGTCGCCCGTTTCTCTGCGCGGAGTGTTGGGGTCGATGAATCAAGTGAGCATCAACATCGGCATTCTCATGGCACAGATTCTCGCAATTGACTGGTCGACAGATACACAGTGGAGACGCATACTGGGATCTGGAGCTCTTCTGGCGCTGGTCACTCTTGCGCTCTCAATATTTGTGCTCGACGAGTCTCCCAAATGGCTGGTTCTCACCCAGGGGAATGAAGCCAAGGGTCTACGCATTCTAAACCGACTGAGAGATCACAACACACTGCAATGTGCGCGTGAAATACAGGTCTGGAAGGAAGAGAAGAGAAAACACTCTCAGCTAATAGAGTCGAACCCGTCACTGAAAAACCTCTCTTTCTACACGTATCTCAGCAACCCAAACTACAAGAACTCGCGCATAGTCTCGACTGTGTCGATGGTCGGACAGCAACTTGCTGGAATCAACTCAATTGTCTTCTACGGAGTGAAGATCCTCACGGGGCTGTTTCCCGCCCACGCCATTCTTATCAATTGTCTCATCAGCACCGGCAACATGTTGATCACTTTCGTGGCTTCTCTGTTTTTGGACAAGATTGGGCGAAAGCCCATGCTTCTTACTTCGGTTGCAATCATGGGGCTAGCTTCCACATCCCTCAGTGTCGGCATTATCTCTGGCAACTCAGCACTTACTCTGCTGGGGATCTTTGTATATGTTGGATCGTTTGCCATAGGATGCGGGCCGATCCCGTTCTTGATAATTAGTGAGGTCTCGCAGGTGGAAATCAAGGATTTGGCGCAGAGCTGGGGCACCGACTGCAACTGGATCAGTTGCTTTGTGGTTGGCTTTCTATTCCCAATTCTCAACTCATCGATTGGTGGATACACGTTTCTACTGTTTGCAGGCGTCTGTGCAGTCTTCTACGGGTTCATCTACGTTGTCGTGCCAGAAACAAAAGGCAAGACGACATACTCTGAGGTCTGGGACATTCGAGGAGACTGACTGGATTCTCGGTTTTCATTGTCCACGTGACCTGGCTGCTGGGCTTGAGGGTTGTAAGGGAAAAAAATATTTTTACTGACCCGATTTCTGAGCGCGCTGAAAAATGGCAGAGTAAAATTATAGTGAAAATTGCAAAGTCAAATAATTTCTTCCACCAAAGATGCCTACCAGATTAACCAAAACTAGAAAGCACAGAGGACACGTTTCGGCCGGTAAGGGTCGTGTTGGAAAGCACAGAAAGCATCCAGGTGGTAGAGGTATGGCTGGTGGTCAACACCACCACAGAACCAACTTGGACAAATACCACCCAGGTTACTTCGGTAAAGTTGGTATGAGATATTTCCACAAGCAACAAGCCCACTTCTGGAAACCAGTCATCAACCTTGAGAAGCTCTGGTCCTTGGTGGAAAACAAGGATGAGAAGCTTGCTTCTAGCAGCAAGGACTCCGCTGTTGTCATTGACACCTTGGCTTCTGGTTACGGAAAGGTTTTGGGTAAGGGAAGATTGCCAAATGTTCCAGTTATTGTCAAGGCCAGATACGTTTCGAAGTTGGCTGAGGAGAAGATCCGTGCCGCTGGAGGTGTTGTTGAACTTGTTGCTTAAGTATGCGAATAATAAAGGAGCATGATAAAGAGATAATGTAAGAGTAGGCTGGACTCAAGGGTGCCCTACTGAGAAATTCTGACGATTGTCAAGCTACTGGCGCGCTTAGGCTCTTGACGTTCACTCAGGGCCCTTTTACAGGCAAAGGTCTGCATGTAGAAATTTTTCACGGGGCGGAGATGGACTCGTCTAACATCATTGGCAGTCTGTTGTTTACCCAACGCTTATGAGCAGCATTAGTAGCCAAGCTGGATGATCCGGAGCTGCAAACCTGTCCAGACTCTAAAGATAGATAGATTGACTACGGCCGGAGTGAGGTAGATGGAGCTCACGAAAATTGCGGTCCACGTAGATAAAAACGTCCGTGTTTATTCGGGCCAAACGTACATCTCCAGACGCTCACAGTAGCTTCTGGTCGGCCTAGTCACGCCTCTAACGTGCAATATGATCAGGTGTTCTCTCTACACCTCACACCAACTATAAGCTGCTTTACGTGAAGTATTCGTAAGCAACGGGCATTGTTTATATATTTATTTTTCAAACATTCTTTCGTACTTTGGTCGCTCTTTCAAGCTAACGAGTCGCAGACTATCGACTATGACGACATCTGAGTGGGACCCGCGGCATGTTCTTCCTGCTGAAATTCGCAAGCTGCTGACTCCGGTGGAGCAAAAGGGCAAAAATTATAATTACATCAATGCGTTCTACCAGATCGCCTCGCTGCTCAAGCAGCAGAAGCGGACTGGCTGGATCGATCATCAGGTTCCGAATCCTGAGAGCATTGCGGACCACATGTATCGAATGTCCATCATCGCAATGTCGCTGAACGGGGATGCTTTCTCTCAAAAGCCGGATCTGGCCAAGTGCGCCAAAATCGCTCTCGTTCACGACATAGCAGAGAGTCTGGTCGGCGACATTGTCCCGCACGACGCAAACATCGACAAGAAGGAGAAGAACAGACGAGAGTATAGCACCATTCTGTATCTCAGCGAGGTGATCCAGCCGTACAATCGGGCCTTTTCAGACGAGATTGTGCAGCTGTGGCTCGACTATGAGGAGCAACGGAACTTCGAGGCCACAATAGTCAAGGACATTGATAAGTACGAGATGCTGATCCAAGCGTTCGAGTACGAGAGAGCTACCAAAAAACCCCTCGATGAGTTTTTCCGGTCACGTGCATTGATCAAGCACCCTGAAATACAAGGTCTAGCGGACAGCCTATTGGAGGAGCGCAAGACCTTTTGGGGCGCCTGAGCCTCTTAATTATACCTGTTGAGCATACTCCACGAGTTATCGAAGCCAAAGAGCATGGGCGCTAGCGTGTGCCTCAGAACTAGCATTGCGAGACCGGTAGCGAATTGGGTGACAAGTAGCAGCATGCACAGCTTGTCCTCTCTAAGGGGGCCGGTCCACACGAGGAACAGATTTATGATGGTGAAGTTTGTCGTTTTCTTGACAACCCACTGTCCATTCTGGTATTCTTTAACCACTCCTAGAAGCTTTAATTTTTCGAGAAGTAATATAATTGGCACCAATTTGGGATTTAGAGGCGGATTTTGTTTCGTTTTTTCGCTCGTGGCGTCTATCTGGCCATACTCCGTGTAAGAGTTGTAGAGGAGGCCGTCTTTCTCGTTGAACTTTGGCAGTCTGTGGCGAGGACAGGGAATCAGGCCGAATAGCTGCGGAGCAGAGTAGAGAAAGTTGAGTATCTGGGGCAGGAAAAATAGCATCAGAGTTTTGGCGAAGTGTCCCGAGATCCCCACCACGGCAAACACCATTCCGCCGAAGTAGCACCAAGTGTCGCCGACAAACACCCTAGCAGGGAACCAGTTGTATTTGAGAAGTCCCACGGCAATACCGACGAACGGGATCAAAAAGCACAAGCTGAGCATATGTATCGAGTAGCTCGGCGAGTCGACGGTCCCGATGGAGAGATAAAAGAGATCGTTCAACAGCAGTAGAACTGCAATCACCACAGTTTGTCCTACTTCCAGGCCATTGATACCGGCCAGAATGTTGACCGAGTTTGGGCAGAAGATGGCCACCGACGCCATGTAGAAGTAGTATAGATAGCCCAGGTCGATGGAGTTAGTTTGCAGATGCAACCATTCCTTGAGAAAGTGCGGAATCAGAATAGCGGTGACCCCAAAGTCAACATAGTACACTATGAGCAGAGGGATGGACGCAATGGCAGGCAAGAAAAACTTGTGGCGCCACCTGATATCAAAAAGATCGTCCATCAGGCCTAGCAGGATCATTGCCATGAGCGACAGCAGACATCCAAGATAAGTGGACAGCATCTTGTGGGGGAACATCCTGGACAGACCGTTTTGGTCAGATCCAAAGAGAAACATAAATGGAATGAACAGAATCATCACAAACATGTATGTGATCGCAGGTATCACTCCCATTGTTTCGGGAATCAGAGGTCTTCCCGGTTTGGACAGATCTTTCCCTCCCAGGCCACGTTTAATAAACGCTTCCGAGACCTTTGGTATGACCGAGGCAGTCATTTGGTATCCAAGAAGAGCAAATCCTATGGCTGCTTGAATTGGCTGGTAGGACTCATTGGCAACGAAAATGAGCGCCAACGCCGAAGCTGAGACTGCTAACGAGAGCATGGATATTTGAGGCTAATATTTATTGGGTCGATAGAAAAAGTCGATCGGCTCGAGAAAAAATTGATAGCAGATACTCTTGCCATGAGCCAAATAGATATCCCCATAGTCGCGTTTCCGCCGTTTAAGTTGCGCTCCAGCTTGATCGACAAGGATCCGGTTATCTGGCAGCATTTGCTGGAGAACTACATTGATCTGTTTCGCAAATTGATTGTGCTTTCGACGAAGAAGGATGTCAAGCTCAGCCTGAAAAGTCAGCAGCAGCTGACCACCTTCATGAAAGTTTACTTGGCGGAGACCAGCGAGGAGAGCACCAAGATCTTTTCCCTTGGCGCGATCAACCCTGATATCCTGAAAAACCAAAAACAGCTCAAGATCATAGTGTTTCAATTCATCAAGATCTACAATCTGGTCAACTTGAAATTGGCGGGCGAGTCGGTATGGGATTTCTGTAAGGTTTATTTGCGTCTGGCATACGAGAACATGAATGTGAACCAGTCGCTGATCAGCGTGAGTGTTGTGCGCAGTTTGGTGGAAGGAACAGTTAAGTCCAAGATAACTTCCAAGTCCGACGACGTTTCGCTGGTCAAGTCGCTCCAGGACTATCTGAAGGTGCGCGTCAGCAATGCCAAGTTCAACCGAATTGATCTGGAGACTTTGAGCATGCTTCTCGGACAGAAAATTAAGAACAGCGGCAGCAACAAACAGCGTGTGGTTGCGACACGAGGGCAGCAGGACAACTTCAGCGAACATTTTGTCACGCCCTACTGGATTGATATTCTAGAGACTCTGTATAACAGAGGCGATTCTTTGCACGCGCAGCAATGTTTTGAGATCGCTCTGGTGTCTCTGGTAAGTCTCACCTCTGCTAAAATTGTTCACCTAGTAAAGAGTTTAGAGGTCACGTCCAAATCGCAGCTCGTCAAGAAGCATCCGCTTGTTGCGCGCATTGTTCTGTCCTCAAAATTCCAGGACCTGAATCCCGATTTGAAGAATAAATTGTTTGAACAGAAGAGTCCGTTTGATCAGCACAAGCTTCAGAGTCTGATGGACGTATTCCCGCAGTTGACGGAAGGCCAATGCAAGACACTGCTGAAAAAGTATAAAACAGTGGAAGAGGCCATGAACAAGGTTCTGGAAGGAGAGACGGTGGAAGAGTACACCGAAAAAAAGAAAACTGACGTTCAGTTTGGAAAGAAACAATTCTCGCTCAAAGCAGATAACAGAACGCAGCAGAGGCTGAAAAAGAAGACTCTGGAAAACGCTCTGCGCATGCTGTATGAGTCAGACGAGGACGAGCCGGACGACACATACGATGATCAGGAAATCACTAGGGGCGCCGGTAATGTGCCGGCACAGAACGGTGATTACGAGTCGGATGAGGAATTTGCAGAGAGCAAGAGTGCCAACAACGAGAAAGACAAGAGCCAAGAGTCGTTGGACCTAAAACTGCTGCAAATTTATAAGTCCAACCCGGAAACATTTGAGAGGAGCTCCAGATACACGAATTACAGAAATCAGTTGAAGAGCGAGCTCAAATGGACAGACGAACAGCTGGAAGGCTGGGCGCGTATGCTGGAGCGGAACCCTCGGCGATTCAAACTGCTGGAGGAGAAATTGCTCGAGATTGGTGGCTCTTTGAACGGCCAACTTGGCAGGACCAAATTTCAACAAGATAAACACAAGGACGAACAGAATCCCACCAGGCAAAGAAAGCCTTTCAGGGGGGCTCGGAGTAACAGGAAAATGGGGCACGACCGCAAAATGGCAAAACAGTTTATTTAGCATATTAATATAGATTATTTATTAAATAATGCGATTATTTAAGTTTCCGCTTTTTCCTCTTCTCGGCTAGAGAGTTTTGCAGCTTCTGCCACATCTCCTCCTCGTCGCTTGACTCCTCATCCTGCTCTTCGCCTGCGACCTCTTTGACCTCCCCTTTCTTAGACCTTTGAGGCTGTGGTCTATTCTCAGCCTGTTCCTCTGGTGCCTCCATTACGCAAACGTCCGTAATTTGCGTCCCCACGTACACCTTGGCTATCGTTTCCCTGGTCTCGATGTCAAAGCAGCGAACGTATCTATCGAGACCACCCGTAGCGAGGACGTTATTCAAAACGTGGATGGCTTTAATCGACCCAACAGCACCCTGAAATTTCCCAAGCATACTGCCGTTCTTGAAATTGAACTTTGCGGTTGTAACATGGGTATCGGAACAGATGATCTCCGAGTCGTTCAACTTCTCCATGGTTATCAAGGGCTTCTCCGAGAGCTTGAAATTCAGCACCGGCCTGCGTCCTTTTGAGGAATCGTAATACCTCACGAATCCGTGCCTGGTCACAGTAATCAGTTTGTACACGTCGCAGTCGTCATTAGGGTCTGTTGCAAAAGCAATCTTAGATATCCATATTGGCTCACGAAGATCGAGCTTGTTGTTGGGCACATTTTTGGCCCGAAAAATAACTTGCATGTCTTCCAATCTGATGACTGTCAGGTCGTTCTCCTTTCCGCCATAAGCAAATATACCGGGGCGCACGCTGTCTCCACAGAAGCTGCTTATCGGACCCTTAAGTTTTGTGGTTGTATATGTCCAACTATCTGGTTCGACGATGCTCAGCTTGCCGGCCTCTGTACAAGCATATATCTTGTTCTGGAGTTCCAAAAGCGACACAAAATCGTCTTCTGCCGATTCAGAAAGCCCACTGAGCTTCTTCACTTCGGCGTAGTCCTCGTCAAAGTTGTATATGCAGATGCTTCCGCCCTTTCTTGCTGCTATCACGAAGTTCTTGTATAAAATAAACTTTTGGATCTTTGTACTTCTTGTTTCAGCACAAACGGTTTTGACCGACGATGGCTGGGGGGCCTGCTGTTTCGATGTGTCTGTTCCACGCACACACACCACTTCTTTCAGAGCTCCCGATTCCTCGGCAGAGACTAGAAACTTCATGGTATCAAGGAAATCTATAAAAATCTGAAATATTTTTTTTTCTCAGGGCTGTGTTTCTTGTAAACAAATAGTATACATTATTTATTTCAAATGAGCGCAAGAAACACTCGAAAGTCTAAAAATACGACCGCGGAGGCAGAGGAAACACTGAAATATGTGCGTTTCGATGGTCTGCGCAAGGCCGCAGAGTTTTCGCTGCAGGAAACAGTCAACAAGTTCAACATTGACAAGCTTGTCGAATGTTACCCTGGAGTCGATCGCGAGACACTAGGGGATTTTCAGCAACAAATCACTGAAATGTGGTCCAACAAGGCACTGGAAGAGTTCCAAGGGATCTTCGTGGAGAAGGACCTTGAACAAAAGCTCAACGAGCTCGACGAAATAATTTTTGAGTCGAGACGGCGCAAACAACATCGTGATCCCCCTTTTGCGATTGACAAGCTAACACCTGAAGATATAGTGCAAAACCGACTGATCGACGTGAAACAGCGTTCCATCGACTCATTAGGCCATAAACTGGAGCAGGTCCAACAGGAGAATAATGCTCTGATTGCTCAAATCAAACAGATGCAGAGCGAAAGTGCAGAAAACTTTAGCAACATTGAACGGTCCGTGATGGATCTGGAGGAGCTCGACAGGATGAGAGACCAGCTGAGTGATGAAAAATTTGCCGAATTGCTCAAGTACATCACAGGAAAGTGCTTCTAGCGTCTATTTCGACTGCGCACTAATCACACTCATGCACTGGAAGTTGTTGGCATAATTCGACTTGTACAACCTAATTTGGCCGTCGTCGCCGCAGCTACTCAACACCGTGCCCGTCAAGTTCCAGCTCACTTTCCAGACCTCACCTCTATGGTCATTGAAAGATGCTAGCAGCTCAATATCAAATTCACTCCCGCGTCTTTCAACAAGCTTGAAGATCCGCATGAACCCATCTTTGCAAGCCGTTGCAATGAGGTGGTATGAGCGCCCCATGGAGGGCGCCCATGAGACTGACCGGATCAGTCCGTTGTGTTCGGGGAGCACAACTCCTTGTTTGAACTTGTTATCCGTTTCATCTTTGTAATATATGTATGCTTGATCTAGCGCGCTCACCACAAGCTTTTCTCCCGAAAACCGAGATGGACACCAGGACAGCGAGAAGTCGCTTTGTAGATGTGCCGCAACTGACGAATTGAGCACATTAATCTCGTGGACTAGAGTCCAGTTTTTCAGATTCGCAGGATCCAGCGAACAGTACACCCGAAGCTTGCCATCGGAGCCAATGGCGCCCAGCCCCAATCCCAGATGCGAGGGCATAAAGCAGGCATCGTACAACGGGCCGTGGGAGTCTGCTATCGTACACAAACGTCTCCATCTTCTTCCAGAACCGAGTGGCTCTTCGAATTGCTCTTCCCAGATTTTCAGCGTTCTATCGTATGATATAGAAAGGAGAAGATGCCCAAACTCTGGGTTAGCAAAATCCACTTTTACTATAGTGGAATCATGAGCTTTCCACGAGTCGTTCAGCGTCCAGGAAGAACTCTCAGCGTCGAGATCAAAAACCTTTAAATGCTGGTCTGCCGAACAGGTAGCCAGCTGGCGGCCATAGTAGTCATACTTGACATCCAGCACAAGATCTTCATGGTGCGTGAGAAATGGCTTGACGGTGTCTTTCATAAGACAAAGAGAATAAATGGACTAAATTAAATTGTAGTGAAATCGACCTAAGATTAATCACACGTCGATCGACGTATAGAGTACAAGAGTGCTATCATATATATAAGTGTCCGTGGAATCATCCATCAGAGTAGTCGCTAGCGGTCCGGTCATCATCATCCGCTGTCGTCTTGGATGACAATCCGAGTCCTCTGAGTCCGTTTCTGCCGGGAGATTTGAAAAGATGGTTTCTCGCATTCTCGTCTTCTAGCTCTGTTTCTTCGTCTGTGCTGTCGTTGACTGCACCTTGCCGTCTGTCAAATGTCAGCGTTGGGGGCTTCTGCAGCCCCGCAGGTCTTGGCGGCGAGGGAGACTGCGAACCGGTATACTTCACAGGGGAAGAAAGAGAAATCAGCGACATAATGGCCTCCTGCTCCAACTTGCTGTCGGAAGCGGACCTGTGATGGCTTGAAGGCGGGAGCATTGGTCTCGAATCGATAGAGAGCTTCGGACGTTCAGGAGATAAAGCCTTGTATAGCGCAGACTCAGCGGAGCCATGTTTACTGGCCAGTTCGTCCAGTTTCAATTTTGAGGCTTTGCGACGCGGCGTTGCCACCAGATTGCGAGGGCTCGGCGGCACAACAGGTTTGTGCTCGGGACTTGTGGACGGCGGTTTGTAAGTTGGCAGTTGGTCGCTTTTCAGATTCCAAAAGCTATCTTGCTGCTCCTTTTCCTGCGGCGTGAGAACCTTGCGCGACTTCTCGTCTTCAAGATTTCTCTCCAGCTCCGAGATCGATTTAGCCGACCATCCATGCTGAATTTTCACATTTGCGTAATTCAGTCTTGTCTTGAGGTTTTCGGAGATCTCCTTAATTTCATTGTCGTTCTTTTTATGCACGCGGAAAGGAGAGCTTCCAGATTGGCGTTTCGGCGACTTGAGTATAGTATCGTGAAAGATGTAGTTGTTGAGTTTGTCAGGCGACTTATTGATTATCTTGTTAAGTTCCAGCGAGCGTCTCTTGAGGTCGGTGTCGTTCCTATTGACATCGGGCGACTTTAGCAAGCTGTAAAAGTCTGTGCTCCGCCGCTTCGAAGGGGTGACTCCCGAATTCAGCTGTGTGGGCGAAAGCAAGGGAGTGCCTTCAGGCATCAACTGATGCGGCGTACGCTCGGGAGTTTGTGGAAACGGAGCGGGGTCGAACGTCGCTGTCTTCTTCAAAGACGGAGTAGTCGGCTCTTTTATCTGTGTCATGCTTTTGTCTGGTCCGCTGTTGCTCAATGTGGTCGTGTTGGAGGAGAGAGGAAGGCCGGTAGGCGTGTCTTCGGATGGGCTCATATAAGCTGCGTGATGGGAACTTCAATTTTCACTTCGGGTGCGTGCGTCACAAGTTCCTACTATGGAAAGCTTCCTGCTCCTGATGGTCTATTATACAAGTGGCAAGGGTAAAAATAGAGCAGCTTAATAAAGAGGTAAATAATAATTTATGCTAATGTTATATTTATTTACAGTTTTAGAAGCAGTGCATGTACACTTTGTCAGACCGACTTTGAAGCTTTGTCTATCCAGCAGGAAAAAGGTTCCCGGCAAGGCATGTGCACAGGGGAAAGAAATGAAGCTCGCCGACAGGCCTCAACTACTGGGCCTTCCCCAAGGGGCAGCTGTCCACGGCTTTTTACCCTTGCACAGCCACAACGATGACTTGAGTTACGAGAAACGATGTTTATTTATTTTACGGTGCGACACGAAAACAGTGGTAACAGGGTAACTTTCCTCTACTTATTTATTTATTTATTTATTGATGATAGTGATATATCACTTATTACAAGGCTCTCTCAGTTTTTTGCGCAAAACAGTACCTTTTGGACATGGAAGGGCATCGGGTTGAACCCCCCGGCCAATACTATCATTTCAGTGCCTGCAAAGACGGGAAGGATGCTGGCGAGGTGGACTCCGTGGGTGAGCAGCTGTTTTCTAACAAGAAGAGCAACTGGCTCAAATCGATCGTGAACAGAAAACGGCGGAGCAAAAATCTGGACTTGACGATCTCAGGCACGAATATTAAGTCCATGCCCATGGTGAGTCGATTTGAACGTCGCAACGACGAGTGGAGAGAGCGTCACAATAGCGTGGTTGCAGGCCCGCAACCCATCCCTGATGGGGATCAAAACTCCATGAGAGACTCCACGGGAGACTCCAAAAGACAAATGGAGCGCGAAATGCGCAAAATAAGACGTGCCAACGGGGACGAAGAGCAGATTTTTCGAGAAACCTTTGTCGAGCGCTCTGATAACGAGCGTTCCGACTGGATACAGAAAATCAGCTCCAAAATTAAAGCCGACCGGCCCAAGCACAAAACCCGTTTTGACTCGAAGTTTTCGGGAGACGGGTTTGACCGGAACCTCAAAGATTACATGTGGTACAACAACGGTGTCAGGTACCCGAATAGAGAACGCGGGTTAGAGAATCGCCGAAGAAGCAGGGAATATGTCCAGCAGTTGCCTCAAGAGTCACACAAGCCGCAGCTCCATTCCAACATCTATCGCATACACGATTCAATCCAGAGCTCGCTCCAATTTGTGCCGGTTGTGGGTGTGATCTTCCAGCTTTTTGGGGTTCTCTACTCGCTTCCAGGAATTCCGCCCGAAATCGTGCTTGTGGTAGAGATATTTGCCTATGTGTGGATTATTAGGATAATCTACAAAGTGTACTTAGCACTGGCAGCACTATTCCAGCCGTTTTGGAGAGTGACGCAAATACTAACTTGGTAATAATTTTAATATTTATGCATTTAACTTAAACAAGATCGAAACAAAGGTACCGATGCAGAGAATTTATCGAAGCAAATCATAACCAGTGAAAGCAATCATTTCCTGAACAAAAAAACAAACCCCAAAACAAAGAACTCGCCCAGCCGGTCACTAGTTCAGTAAGGACTTGACCTCGCTTTGAACCTCGTTCATGATCTCCTCAAACTTCTCCTTCAATCCGTCTAGGTCGATCTCCACAGAGGAAGCAATGTCTAGAGCTTTATTCAAATCCTCCTTCAGGGAGTGTTCGGACATGTACTCGTAACCGGTGTCCCAGAACTCGGTCAGATTCTTGCCTGCACCATTGTAGATAAGGATATTTGGAGTGCCGTCGCTAGGAATGTCAGACAAAGCGTTCTTAGTACCAAATTTGATGATGTTCTTCTTCAGTTGGGCTGGCGACACCGAGGAAGATGCAAACAACGAGTCAGTTTCTGGCTGCAGACCAAGGTAGTAAGAAAGCAAACCACACACGTGTGGAGAGGCCATGGACGTTCCAGACAGGGTAGCAGTGGCGGTATCGGAGCCGATGTACGTAGAGAGGATGTTCAGTCCAGGAGCAAAGATGTCAACACACTTGCCGTAATTAGAGAAGTAAGCTCTAGAGTCCGACAAAGTTGACGCACCAACAGTCACTGCGTTCTCGGCAGCAGCCGGCGAGTAATTGCAGGCATCGGCGTTGTCGTTTCCTGCTGCAACCGCGAAATGCAAGCCGGCCTTAACGGCAGCATTGACTGCCATGTCGAGAGCAGGAGATTTGCCTCCACCAAGAGACATGTTGGCCGTGGAGCCCTTGAAGCCTGGCTTATTTTGTTTTGCCTCAGAGATGTGAGCGTTGGCGGCATACTCCACGCCCTTAACAACATCAGACATCGAGCCGGATCCGTTGGATCTCAGAACCTTGACTGCAACGAGGTTGGCATTTTTGGAAACACCGTAGTGCTCAGATCCAATGGTACCTGCGCAGTGGGTTCCGTGTCCGTTTCCGTCCACGTCGTCGTCACCTGCAGGAATGGTTTTTCCCCATTTGGCTCTGCCCCCGAAGTCCTCGTGCTTGATGTTGATACCGGTATCAATAACGTACGCTGTGACACCGTCACCGGCAACGTCATCGTAAACGTACTGGTTGAAGTTTCCTAAACTGAGAGCCTCTCTGTGGGAAATTCTGGACAGACCCCATGGGGCACCTGTCTGAGTCTCGGCCTTGTTGGCATACACCATGGAATCCATCTCAACAAAGGCCACGTCAGGGTGTCTTCTGATGAGATTGACCACGGCCTCTGGGAAGACTCCCGTGTAGCCAGAGAAGAACTCGCTAATCTTGAAAACATGCGTGAGATCCAAAGCGTCGGACTTGAATCCTTGAGCAGCAGCTTCCTCCGAGCTCAAGTTCATCTCGCTGAGAGTCTGCGAGTGGACATCACGCAGCCAGTTCATATGGAAGTCGATGGAGTCTCCAGAGACACCAGTTTTGAACACGACGATGTATGAGTTTGGAATCACGTTTTGCACAGCAACCGGAGTGGTGATGAGTGGGTTGGCATTGCTTTCGTCAAGCAGGGTAACGACCGGCGACTCGGCCTTGCCGACCTCGTTGGAGACCTCATTGGTCTTCTCAACAAGGCTAAATTGCTGGGGGATGTTATCAAAGTGAGGGATAACAAGACCTTGGACGGCCATTGCCATGACCAAGGAGACGGCAACTGCGTGCTTCATAATGCAGTTGGGAACTATCGATTGACAAAAGGTAACTCTTCAAGATCTGATGCTGGCGACCAAAGAAGAGAAGGAGATAAAGAAACTAAGTAAATTGCTCAGGTAGGCAGTGTTTTAATTTTTCTGGGTGGCAAATCCCAAAGGGGAAAAGCTGGGGCACGACTGATAAGCTTGACGTGATAAGACCTGTAAAATGAAAGTGTGCGCGCCACACAGGAGCGTGACAACTTCCTGACTGCTGACTGCTACCAGGGATTCAGCACTGGAAGACAGCGCGCTTCAGCTTCGGCCCAATAGCGGTGGCTCTGTCACAACTATCTACTTCGCGGCCTAGCGACATCGTGTGACGTGTAATTTGTTCGTGCGGTGCGTGCCGCGATACGACGCCTCGCGAAACGGCAGGCCTGGTTAACCATTTTGGTGTCGCCACTAAAGACGACCCTTCTACACCGAGAAGAGGAGTCGATCGACGCATTTATTTTTTCTCTGCGACTTTTATTTTTGCCATGTCCTTGTCCAAAGAGTCCGAGCACGAGGTGAAACACCTCTTGAGACTTGTCACACGGGCATTCTACGCAGCCCCTTGTGTTCTCATAATGGAGGTTTTGCTATTCCACTCGGTTGTCTACGAGGAGGACATGCTGAAGCTCACCTGTATGCATCGAAAAGTGTTTCGGTCGTATTGCAATCGGCTGCTGGAAGACCGGCTGATTGTCGCTTACACACAGAAGGAGGACTCGCCGCAGTACCGGATGATGACAAAGACGTACTTTTTCGTGCGCTGGGTCGAGGCGATCGACGCCATCAAGTGGAAAATACACTCTTTGGTCAAGATGGTCAAGGACGAGGTTGACCAGCTCAGCGACCCGCAGGGATATATGTGTCCGTCGTGTCGCACCAAGTACTCGCTTCTGGACGCGGCCTCGTTGCTGAGCGAGGACAAGACGTCGTTTGAGTGTTCCGTCTGTGGAGACAAGCTGATAGAGGACGATTCCGGTATGGAGGCGCAGAAGGGACAGGAAAAGCTGGAGAAACTCATGTCGCAGATCGAGCCCGTGATTGAGTCGCTGAAGAAGATCGACAACATGAAGATCGAGGATAACAACTTCGAGTCGTCTCTGGTCAAGGCCATTCCGGTGTCGTCGAGCTCGGCCGCGTCGTACACTGTCAGCTCGAAGATGCCACGCAACGGCAAGCCGGGAATGTCGCAGTCGTTGCAGAACGCTGCCCAGAAGTCACAGGCCACGGTTCACGTTTCGATCACTGCCGACGACGAAGAGTTGAGACAGGACCGCGAATCGAAGGAGCACAAGACCGAGGCTTTGCGGCAGAATGCCCTACCATCTTGGCATATGGAGAGCACGGTTGGAAAGTCGCTGTTGAACGGAGCAGAGCAGGAGGCTCCCGGCATCAAAAGAGAGAGTGCGGACGCGGGACTCGAGACCTATGTCAAGAAGGAGGAGCCCGACACAGATTCTGTTGGCCGCAGTGGCAAGGGCGCAGCGGAGTCGACGGTATCAGACTCCAACGGTTCCAACACTGCCGATACGGCCGAGGAATTGGATGCCTTGGAGGCGTACTACGCTCAATTGCGGGCCAACCAAGAGGCTGATGACGAGGAGGACGATGAGGAGCTGGACGATGCGATGTTTGAGGACGAAATGGAATAATTGAGTTGCAAACGCATGCTACATATTTAATGATTACATAGATGGATCCAGGTAGGGTCATAAAATAAAAATTAAATGAAATAAATTATTCGGAAAAATTAGCTGAAAAATCTTGAGTTATTCGATATCCACTTGCAGTGTAATATAGTCCAATGTCCGAAAAACCAGACCCATTCAAGTCGTTTATTGCTGGAGGAGTTGCTGGAGCAGTCGAGGGCGTCGTCACGTATCCGTTCGAATTTGCAAAGACCAGACTCCAGCTGGTCGATAAGAGCTCGAAAATGTCACGTAATCCTTTGGTGCTTATCTATACAGTTGCTAGGACCCAGGGTCCTAGCGCATTGTACGTGGGGTGTCCAGCGTTCGTGATCGGAAACACGGCCAAGGCATCTGTGAGATTCCTGGGATTCGACGCTATCAAAAGACAACTTGCCGACAAAGACGGCAAGCTCAGCGGCCCTAGAGGAGTTTTGGCGGGACTGGGAGCCGGGCTTCTGGAAAGTGTGGTTGCCGTGACTCCTGCAGAAGCTATCAAGACAGCCATGATCGACGACAAACGGAGTGCGACACCACGGTACCAGCAGAGTCTGGGAACCTTCAAGCTTCTGAAAGACCTGGGGCTCAAAGGATTATACCAGGGAGTCGTGCCGGTTGCGCTCAGACAGGGCTCAAACTCGGCTGTCAGACTGGGAGCATACAATAGCATCAAGTCGTTCTTGCAGCAGGCGTCTGGAACCAAGCCAAACGAGCCTCTAAGCAGTCAGATGACGTTCTTGCTCGGCGCGTTCGCAGGCGTGGTGACCGTCTACACGACAATGCCAATAGACACGGTCAAGACACGCATGCAGGGTCTCGGGGCCGAAAAGCTGTACACGGGCACGTTGGACTGTTTCGTCAAAATCTTCAAACAGGAAGGACTGATGACCTTCTGGAAAGGAGCCACTCCTCGTTTGGGCAGACTGATTCTCAGTGGAGGAATTGTCTTCACGATCTACGAGAAGATGCTGCTGATTCTGAAATGATTAGACCGGCTGTTGGGGCTGGAGAATGAGTTTCTCGGCCTTCTTGGCCCTCACAAAACTAAATATAGCCTTGAGTATAAGGAAAATGCCAAAAGAAATAAGTGCGTAGGAGAAGATCGGCGTTGAATTGAGGTAGTTCGAGTCCGCCACATCGGACGACTCCAGCAGAGGCAGCTTGGACGCGAACTTGTCGATGTGGCCGTCAATGGAGTTGGACGAGTCCACGTCAATGGAGTTTGGTGCGGTGGGCTCGAATTTCTCGCCTTCATGCGCACTACCGCTCCCAAACGACACGGGTATCGACGAGTAGCCAAAACTGATCAGGGTGACTCCCAAGCCGGCCTGTGAGCCGTTCTTAGCAGCATGAGACGTGTGCAATAAATAAGTGATCACAAATCCAACGAACTGGAACGATATGCTGACAGTCATGTTCCACAGGAAGTTAATGATGTTGCCCACTGGCAGCCCGTCCACAAAGATCTCGTCCTCGTACCCAGCCATGATCGACGCCTCCCAATACGGCGGCGTAGGGTCCTGCGACGCCTCTTCATAAGAGGGAAGCTGGTAGGACGGCTCCGCGCCGGTAGGAACGCTTGGTTTCGCGGACATGTTGCTGAAGACCCCGTCCTGGCCACGGCCAACCATAGGAGGGCCGGTTCGCACAGCATTATATCTATTTTCCGGGACGATGAAGCGCAGTAGCGGAGCGTTGGTCATCATATAGCGAAATTGGTTGCGTGCATAGGAGAAAGTCGAGTTGTCTGCGGTGCTTGAATCGGTGCTGGTGAGTCTATTTTCGATGTTGCTGGTGATGTCGTGTGCAGGGGCCTGGGTCGGCTGGAGTCGAGTGTCGTCGTCCACGGGGCTCTGCGTGCTGAAAGAGTCAAGCAGAGTGTCACGCGGCTCACTGGACGCGCCGTGGTCACCCGACTGCATGGTGTTGAGCTCAATATTATTGGACATGGGAAATGTTTGAAGACAAGTAAATACTAAAATAAAATATTTCTGTATGTCTGCGCCTCCGAGCAGCCCGCAAAAAATACCTATTAGTTATCTGTCTACTAGATTTGTTATTTTTGCAACTTGATCCGCACGATTGCGCGCTGAGCGTCAATCTGGTACGCAACCCCATTAGCCGCCACGACGGGTCCGACTCTGTCGCCCTGAGCGGCCTGTAATCTCTCCTGCGCACGGTGCTCGTCTAGAGCACGTAGCTGTTCCTGTGGTATTTCCACCTGCAGCGGGAAGTCCATGTAGCCGTCCACGGGAGGCCCAAGGTCGACGCCCGAAGGAAGCACTGTCGAGGGCACGGGGGTGCGGAATGTCTTTGGCAGGTCGTGAAGGTCCGGAAGAACAACGCCCCCGCGGCGGCCGACACGAGTCTGTCCACGCTTCTTCCTGCGCGACTCTCTTTCTCTTTCCTTGGTGATTTTTTCTAAGGTGTCAAACGAGATCTCCTGCAGCGACGGCGTGTACTCCTGCAAATGGTGGCGCGGCCTGATAACGGAATCTTTCTCAATCTGCGACCGACCCAGGTCTTTGAACTCGTCGCTAGTGATCGGAGACCCATCGAACTTATACCCGACCGAGAACAGCGACTTGACGTAGATCTGGCACTGCTCACGAATCGAATGCGAAATGGCTGTCATGAACTCGCTGGGAAGAGCCATCTCCTCGCACATGACGCGGGCAAAGTCCTCAGGGTCGTTGTCGGGGTTAGCCAGGTCCCAGTCAAATTTGTCCACCAGCTGGTTGGTACCAATAGTGATGTCAAGCGATATCGGCAGCCGCAGATCGGAACCCTTGAAGTCCCCGTAAACCATCGGGTGGTACTCGCTGATTTGCTCTTTGATGCTGCTCACAATTTTCTCCAGGTTCACCGTCTGGCTCTGAGGGAACTTGTAGTCCTCCATCAACACCTGCGCAAACCTTTCCACAGAAACCGTTCCCTCGTTCAAGTTCCAAAGGAACGTATCATTGAGCTTGAATGCGTCACGGTCGACGTCGAACTCCAGCCGTATAGGAACCAGCTCCTCTGGTTTCACGGCCTGTTTCTCCAGGACTTCTGGCGGGACGTAATCCTCAGGCACCCTTGAGTTGCGCTTCCGGTTCCGCGGGAAAACCAGGCGAGTCTTGCCGGCACTGAATCCGTTGCCGTATCCCGAATAGCCGTCTCCCCATATACTCTCTGCATTTTTTCCTGCCTCGGTCAGACCAATGGCTTTCAGTCTGGTGTCTCTGATCGTCTGGTAGAATTTCAGATTTCTGGCCATAGCTTGAAGAGCCTCTGCATTGAACGGTTTCTTCGTCTCGGCCATGGTTCTGCGACTGTGGTCCAGGTCGCGTTCGATCATTTGCTCGTACATTCTGATCGACGTAGGGACCTCCTTGCCGTCCTTCTCCAGCATCTTGGACCAGCGGTGGATATCTCCAAGCGCCTCCGACGGCACTGCAGGAGGCGGAGGGGCCACGGGCGGCATCTGAGACGGAACCGGCGTGGGCTGGGGTGCTGGCACAAACGCCATGTTCTGCACCGGAGGCGGGCCCTGAGGAATCACAGGCGAGCCCACCGGCGTCCCAGAAGGATCCAGCGGGTCCTTGACCGAGCTGCGTTTGCGAACCACGCGTTTCTGCGGCTGGACACTTGGTCTTCGCTGGCCCATTTGTGGCTGCGGAACGGGGGTGGGCATCTGCCCAGCCATCTGTGGAGGCATCTGGGACGGCATTTGCGCAGGCATCTGCTGACGCTGCTGGTGGATCTGCCTCTGTTGTTGCTGCTGGATTATCTTGGCCTGTATTTGCGGATTCATCGACTGGTTCATTGCAGCCTTTCGTTGTTGTTCGTAGTGTTGTAGAAACATCTGCAATTGCGGGTTCTTCATGATCACGGCGTTCCTTTGCTGAGGGTCCATGCGCATGAGGTTCTGGATAATCATTTGAGGTGTCATTTGCTGCTGCGGCGGCGGCTGGCCGCCAGAAGAGCCCTCAAACATAACAAGCAAAAAAGATAAATAAAATAAAATATTAATTACAATTATTTAAGGGGGATTTTTTTTGCTTCAAAATTATGTGCGGTAGTCGCCATTAATTGTGACATACTCGTGCGACATGTCGCATGTCCAGAACTCGCAGTCAAAGCCGCCGCCCGTCCCCAGGCTGACATGGACCTCGATGTCTTCCTGGTCGAGAATCTCGGACGCCTGGGCCTCATCCACGGTCTCTGGCTCCCCATTGACAAGCAGCTTGAGGGCCGGACCGGCAGAAGGAATGAACGACACACTGGTCTTTGCAGGGTTCACGTCAACTCCAGCATAGCCCGTGGCACACAATATACGGCCCCAGTTGGCGTCTTTCCCGTACATGGCTGTTTTGAACAGCGACGAGTTAGCAATGCTATGTGCCACGGTCTTGGCGTCCTCGTACGTTAGAGCATCCTGGATCTTGAGGGTGATAAACTTGGTAGCGCCCTCGCCGTCTCTGACAACCAGCTGAGCCAGCTGTTTGGCGAAACCGGTGATCTCTGCCTGCACAGCCTCGTAGTTCTTGTGTCCCTCGGTTATTTTGTCGCCGCCTGCTGCGCCGTTGGCCAGAGCAGCAATGGTGTCGTTGGTCGACATGTCTGTGTCCACCGAGATGCAATTGAACGAGCGGTCGGTGGCGTATTTGAGCATTTTTTGCAACGCGGGAGCCGCGATTGGAGCATCCGTGACAAAGAACCCGAGCAGAGTGGCCATATTAGGACAGATCATGCCGGCGCCCTTGGCCAAGCCAGCGAGCGAGTATTTCACGCCGTCGAGCTCGAAACTCTTGGAAACCAGTTTCGGGAACGTGTCGGTGGTCATGATGCCGCGAGCACACGAGAGCCAGTGATCATGCGACGACCCGAGCTGCGGTCCCGCGAGCTCGGTTATACCTTGGGTTATCTTGTCGATTTGCAGACGCTGTCCAATAACTCCCGTGGACATAACCAGAGCAGCTTCGGACCCAACACCAAGCGACTGGCCAACAGTCTCGACCATCTTGTAGGCGTCTTGGAGACCGCCCTCGCCGGTCACAGCATTAGCACACCCGCTGTTGACCACGACGGCGCTGATGTTCTGGCCGCCGGTCTTGCTGAGGATGTTCTTGGACGCCAACACGGGTGCGGCCTGGAATTTGTTAGTAGTGAACACTGCAGCAGCAGAGGCCGGCACCGACGACGACAAAATCGACAGATCGAGCGTGTTGTTCTTCTTGACGCCCGTTGCAAGCGCACCGACCTTGTATCCCTGCGGATACGAGCCCGACGTAGGCACGAAGCGGGACTTATCTAGTATCTTGGAAGCAGAAGAGAATTTGCGCATAACTGAAAAATTACCGGATTTGGACGCCCTTTATAGGTCTGCGGAACGTGAGTCAAAGTGCGTTTTTTTTGGCAAGGCGCGCGCGACGAGCTCATGCAGGTGTAATTGGTCGACGTAGTGTGCGCATGTGCCATGGCCGTGCCGTCGTGGGGGCCAGCGGGGCCGTTTTGGCGCGGTGTATCGCAGAGCACGAAACGACGATCGACGCAACTTTTCAACTTTTTTTTCTTCCTGAATCAGCATGGTGTACAGTTCTCGCATCAGAATACAGGGCGCCAACACGGACAGGCCGGTGGTGCGGCGTGAGCTGCGCGACCGCACGCCCGGCGACCAGGTCAAGACAGAGCCGCGCGACAAGGTGCCGGGAAACGCGGCCGTGGACACCACCACGGCGCATGATCAAGCTGACGGATCAGGGCTCGATTGGGCCGCACAGGACTCGGTTTCCAGCACAGCCAGCGCGGTGACGGGCCAGCCGCTCGAGGAGCCGCCGTCGGGCAAGCTCAAGAAGGAGGCCTTTGGCCCGAGACGGCGAACAAAGAACAAAGGCGCAAAACGCTCCTCCACTCCAGACTCGCCAGATCACGACGACGACGGCGCGTTCGAGGCCGCAGAACTCAAATACAGGGCCCAGCTCAGCACGCAGCGGTCGGAGGAGCTCACCAGCCTCAGCACAGAGCGCGACGCCACGCACAGAAACTTACGCCCCGTGTCCAAACAACAGGAGGAAAAACCCGGACTGGCGAACGGTAAGGCCCCGCCGGGCCCGAAAAAACGCGGCCGTGCCGCCAACGGGACGCCGGCGCTGTCCAAGCGTGTGAAGCAGTCGTCACGCCGGAAAAACGGGACGCTGGCCGGGGACTTGGCCGCAGAAAAAGAGCCCAACTCAGACCCTACGGTGGACAACCACGATTTCTGCGCGGTATGCGGGCTGCCGGGCCTATTTCTGTGCTGCGAGGGGTGTCCGCGCTCGTTCCATTTCCAATGTCTCAATCCGCCTGCCGCCGAGGACGACCTGCCCGACCACTGGTTCTGTAACGAGTGCACGGCCTCTCGCCAAAAACCCAGGAAATCGCACATCGGCATTTTCTCTGCGCTGCTCGACGACCTCCACACACATAACCCGCTCGCGTTCCGGCTGCCGCGCGACGTGGCCGAGGCGTTCGAGGGCGTCACAATGAACAAGGACGGCGACTTTGAAGACGACAACATGAAACCGGCCAAATCGTACACACAGCTGCTCGCAGAGGCCCAGGACCCGCTCACAAACGTCTACGACAAGGAGGGCAACCCGCTGTTCTGCTACAAGTGCGACAAGTCGGGACTCAACGGCCGGCTGCTCACAAGATGCGACTACTGCCCGCTGGCGTGGCACCTCGACTGCCTCGACCCGCCGCTTACGTCAGCAAAGATGCTGGGGTCGAAGTGGATGTGCCCGAACCACGTGGAGACGGTGGCCAGGAGCCGGCGCAAGCTGCGGCACCAGCCTACGGTGGCGGTGGCGATGACGCGCAACTTCAAGACGCCCAGCGACGCCAATATCGACATCATCAATGTTGAGGACTATATGGTGGACGAGACAGAGCTGGAGACGCGGTTCCCCGTGCACCCCGTGTTCCAGTTCCGCAGCACGCCCGAGGGCGGCGCGTACAGGCTGGGGCGGGACGCGGCGCGCGTCTGGAAGGCCGAGCAGAGCGAGAACGTGACCTACCAGGTGAAGGAGGAGGCCATCATTCTAGACTTTCTCAAAGGCACCAAGACGCAGCGGCAGCAGGAGCTCAGACGGCGCGACTCCGAGAACCTGCGGCTGTACCAGCAGATGCCGCCGGACCTGAAAGACTATCTGGCGGGCGTTTCGAGGCTGAGCGAGCGGTCGATCATTACCAACAAGCAGAAACAGCTCAACTTGGACGAGCTTCTGCGCCAGATCGACGACGAGTACCGGCTGGAGAACGACGAGCTGTCCAAGACGGAGATCCGCGAGCTGCTGATTGTCAAGAAGCTGATGGAGCTGAAGGGCCACGACCAGCTGTTGCAGTTTCTCCGGTCGTAGAATTATTTGCATGTACCAATAGACTAGAACTCCTCGTCGCCGAGGTCCTCGTTGTAGTTGACGGCCGAGCGCTGGATGCTGCTGCGGCGCTGCGGCTCGCGCGCCGCTTTCTTGGCAGGCCTGTGTCTCTCGTCGTCGTGGTGTCTTTTTTTCTCGGCGGCGGGGGCCCCCGCCACGTTTCTGGTCTTGTCGCGCGTCAGCTCCGCCAGCGTCGCGGCCGCAGACTCGGGGATGAACGACTGCACCGCCAGAGCGTGCAGCTTGTCCGAGTCCGCGATCGACTCATACATGTCGCTTGGCAGACTCAGCTTCCCCGGCCACGTAGCAAGGCTCCAGCCCTTGTGCTTGGCAAGACTTTTGATTGCGTACTGTGCAAGGTCGGAGATCAGGTACATGTTGCTGGACAGGTCCGGGGCCTGTCTGTCTCTGTACTGCTTCATTCGGGAAGCCAGATAGAACAGTAGCGATATGTTGTTCATGTTGCCGATGAGATCGAGAGCAAGCGTGATGTATGTCATAGCAAAGTCCAGAACAGAAGCATAATTGTCGGACGTCTTGGCCGACTCCAACAGCTCCAGGAACTCCTGGTGATGAGACAGCATGTTGAGCATTCTGACAAACGATTTTTCGAAGAGCAACTCGTTCTTGCTGGTTTTGAGCTTGCGTCTGTACATCGATCTGACCCACGTTTTCGTGTCTTCGCGCAGCGTTGGCAGCGGCTCATGGGCGATGAAGAAGACCAGCGGATAGAAGCGTTCGGAGATCAGCCCGAGAGTGAGGTTTTTCTTGAGCTTGGTCATGAACACAGACCGCACATGCTCGTTTTCGTCCTGGATCAGCAGAACCAGCTTGTTGACCGTGTCCTGCTGGATCAGGAAGTTGTATCTGGGGTATCTTGATAGTTTGAGCAGCTTGACACCTGCTTCCAACCGTAGCCGAGACTGGAAAGTTTTGGGAGTAGGAGAGGTGCCTGTTTTGGCAGACACGATTTCTCCGCCATTGCCGATGATGGAGTTTAGCAGCTTGAAGACGGGCTCTGCGACCTGCGCTGCGTTCTCGGCATTTTCCACTGCGATCAGCCAGTTGACGAACACACGAACGGCTAGAATCTTGGAAAAACAGTCTTTGGTGGCCGGCAATTCGTCGTCCCCAATCCATTCGTTCTCTGTCTCGTCCTCTTGGGACCCAATTGTCGAGTTCCTCAGGAGAATTTGAGAGGCAAGCAGAGAGCTCAGCTCTTTTGTTTTGGAGTCCAACACCGAGGTGTCAGTAATGAGCAGCTCTGCAACCGTGCAGAGACAGGTGTTGAACGTATCTTTGAGCGGGTCCAAGGGCCAGATTTGATCCATGATTTCTGAGATCACAACGTCCCGAGACACGTTTCGCGGAAGCTGGCCCAGTAACCTGACCGCGTATTTGGCTTCCAAGGGTGTTCCAGCCGTAGCCATTCGTTTCAGGCTCTCCATGTAGCTGTCAACGTTGTCAGTAGAGAGAAGTTCTGGAAACTTCTTGCCGAACTGAAATATAGCCTTGAGGTCTTTCACACCAACAGGCCCGCGTTTGATAATTTCCTGTGTCAGCATCGAGATATTGGCCCGTAGAACTTCCGGAACCACAGTCGAGATGTTTTCCAACAGATACTGAGCGGCGCCATTACAAGGATGAGACAATTCTTTGCTAACTCTCAAGATCTCGCCAACATTGCTTTGGTTGTAGAAGATCACCGATGAGCGATAAACCAGCAGCTTTATGGTAAGAACCATGTCGTGAGGGGCCACGCTTGTCTCCCCCTCCACCTTGATATTTTTCAGCTCGTTTAGTTTTGCAAAGAGCTCGATAGTGCTATTCATTATTGTCTTGTAATCCGCGTCCGTGTTAATGCACAACTTGATCAGTTTGAAATAGCGCTTGTTGTTCAGCTTGACCAACTGTCTCAAGGCAGCTTTGCAATCAGCAGACTCAGGGAACGACGCAACGAGCCAGTTAATCAGTTTATCAATCTTAGAGGCCACTTCTTCGGACGGCTTCATGTCCGCCAGCGAGAGCAGCTGACTGGTGGCTTTCGACATCTGTTGCTGACGTTTCACAATGGCCTGAAAAGCATTTCTGCTTTTCTCGGAGAGATGTTTCACAACTGTCAGCAGTCTTTCCACTCGTTTGTTATCTTGCGGCTCAAAGCGCAGTATTTTCTCAAATAGCACATGGTCGACCTGAGCGTTGACCGTCTTATCGTTGATGTAGACAAGCTTCAGCACATCGTCGGGGATCCATTCGAGTAGCTCTGTGAGGGGCTCGTTTCCGTGGCACAGCAGATCGAAGCAAGAGTCATACAGAGATCCTAGCAATTGCAAGCACGAGGCCCTGATGTCTGTGTGTTTCTCTCTGATCAGTTGACCAAGGGTGCTCATGACAGATTTGTTGGCTAATTTGGAAGCAAATACGAGAGGCTTGATGTTGGAGAGCTCGCGAACAGTAGTGAGCCGTGTGCGCTCGTCGCTGTCGACCAGCGTTTTGATCAACCCGCCAACCAACTCGACAGCCAGTTCCGGCCTGGCGTTGATTATCTGGATGGCTGATTTCACCCAGAAGCTCCTCACATGCGGCGACTTGTCAAGCGGTTTCTTGAGCCATGTCACATATGTGTCATTGTGTACGGACGAAAAGTTAAGCTTTTGTTGCTTCACAGCTAGGATCTTGCCTATTGTCTCGGTGGCAGTAATGCGGATTCTCTCGTCCTCAGCGTCCAGTTCGTTTTCGATCAGCCCCATGGCGGACGATAGCGTCTCAGGGACATATTTCCAGAGCTCCAAGGCCAAAGTGTGCAGTTTTTTTAGCTGTTCCAGTAGGACCGAGTCCTCTTCTTTGTCGTCTGCGCTCTCGTTCTCCTTCCCTTTTGTGGCCTCGTAGACGGTTTCCGAGAAAAACTGGGTTAGCAGCCGAGACATGCGGTCCGAGTTGCTTGCGCAAATCTCGAGCGTGAACTTGAATCCGGGGAGACTGGTGTTCCCTTTCTTCATCATCATCGTGTTAGCCAGAAACTTGTTTAGAATTAGCTTCAGTGTTTTCGTAGGGACACTGTTCGCTTCAGCAATAATCTCACTCAGAACCTCACAGACGAGAGGTTCCAGCTTGGTGTTGAATGACCCGGACGAGGCTAGGTCGTAGAAAATGTCAAAGATCTGCTCGATTAGAACCTCTGCATTGGGCAGATCGGTGATCAGCACAACAGACCGCGTTTCGGCGAGCCGGGTCAATAGGTACACCTGTAGATGGTAGAAAGACCCGTCCGCATTACTCATTTGTTTGAATTGTGCGAAAAACAACCTGAACAATTCCGACAGTTGAGAGGCATTATAGGGCGCGTCAGGAGCGTAAAAGCGAAGGATGTCGGCAAGACAGCAGGCGCAGTACGCCTGGACTCCGCTGTTGGAATGTTTAAGCAGCTTTTTGTTGATCAGGGCGTCTTTGACCGTGTCTAGCGACTTGATGTCGATCTTGTCTTGATCCAGGGAAGATAACTCGTTGTACAGGTCGTGGATACGTGAAACAAGTTCCTTGGTGGGGATGGGCCTATCAACTGTAGAGACAAGCGCGTCCTTGAAACTCAAGGTCTGCAGTCCTTTGGAAACAGCCATAGTTCAACAAGAAATATAATCAGAAGGTGTTGATAAATATTTGATCCCACAACGCGTCGTCTTAGCCACAAACTCTTTGTGGCGCAGCGATCCTTATGTTAATGGAAATAAATTGAATAAAAAATACATTTTAGATTCCATGCCTTCCTTCACCAAATTATTTTCCGGCATCAGCAATGCTGTCAAGCAGGACCCTTCACACACAGGCTCTGCCAGAGTGAACGATCCGTATCACACAGATGTGATCAACAAGGCCAATCCGTCCGCAGGAATTAAAGTTTCCATCCAAATAGAGTCCCCTCCTCTGATGCTTTACGGTCCCCCGGAGCGGTGCTCTGGAGCGATATTTAGTGGTCTGGTGATTTTGGATGTGTTTCCAGACCAGCATGGGAGTCTTGAAGGCTTGCGAGTGGACCCGACGCAGTCCATACAGTCCACAATATCACTCAGCTCAGCAGGCGCAAATACAAGAACCAATTACGCAGAGGTGAGAAAAATGGCACTGTCTCTTATCCAAATCATCGATTATGGAAGACCGTTCATCGCTGGCTCCAGCTCCATGGACGCCTGTGGCGAATGCAGGCGAAAGATCACGGAGCTGGCCCACTGGGACGTTTTGACGCGGCCGACCGGTTTCGCTAAAGGCTCTTCACATGCGTTCCCATTCAGCCATCTGCTTCCCGGCACTCTTCCGGCCACGTCTGTTCTCTCGTCGCCGCTGACCTCGATTCGGTACGAGGTGGTGTGCAAGGCCAAGTTCATCAACAAACAAGGGAAGCTGGACCACATAAACATTGCGCTGCCGGTGATGATCCGCAGATCGATTTTGAGAGGTCAAGATCGTAACTCGCTCAGAGTTTTCCCTCCCACGGAGGTCACTGCCACGGCCGTCATCCCCAACGTGGCGTATCCCAAGTCCAGCTTTCCTGTGGAGATCAGAATGGACAATGTGTGCTCGCCAGAGCGTCGCTGGAGAATGCGGAAACTGAATTGGAAGCTGGAGGAGAGTGTGCGAGTGCGCGCGAACCACTGTGCCAGCCACCAGGAAAAATACGCCACGACCGTCGAGAACACCAAACGCGCGTACAGGGGCAAGAAACCGCACAAGAACTGCGGAGGCCCAGGAAAACCCGTCTACAACTACTATTTCGAAGATCCTCCGCGCCGGCAGCAGACAGAGGAGAACCAGGACCCCACCGACGTCACCGGGCACGAGCTTTCGCCAACAACGTCACCAGAACTAGCCCCCGTGGCGTCCACGTGGTCGGTCCAGGCGGGAGCAGAGGCCATGGCTCCGCACGCGTCCCAGAATAGCACGCCGCAGATGACCCCGTCGCTATCGGCCGTGGCCAGCAACGACCTGCAACCGCGCCACACAAGCACGGAAACGCCGCTGTACGTGGAGGAGATCCGCGTCATCAAGTCGGGCGAGCTCAAGTCGGGCTGGAAGTCTGATTTTTCCAATAAAGGCCGCATCGAAATCGTGGCAGAAATATCATTAATGGACCTTATATCTATGGGGCTCAACGTTTCGCTGACCAACCTGTCGGCCATCAACTCGCTCAACTGCGAGTCGCCGATCTTCAATCTGGAACCGCAGAGCGGCGTCAACTGCGCCTGCGACATTGAGGACCACGAGGCAGGCATTTTTGTCCACCACAACCTGGTGCTCGAGGTGATTGTGGCCGAAGAACTCATGCACGCAACCAACGTCCAGCCGCTCCGCGCCGTCCCATCGTCGACGTACTTGAGCACCATTACCAACGCTCCTGTTGCGACAGGAACGTCCAGCCAGAATAGAAGCCAGCAGAGCACACACCAAACACACTCTTCGCGACACAATGACGGCGGAACAGGGCCAGACCACGTCAACGGGAACAGAAGCGACCCGCTCAACCACACCTCCGGCATCCCCACCGGGGTGGCGCGTGTGCTGCGCATGCAGTTCCGTTTGGTGCTCACCGAGAGATCCGGTCTCGGGATGGCCTGGGATGACGAAGTGCCGCCTACCTACCACGCCGTGGGCGCCCTGTCGCCGCCAGCATATAATGATATCAACAGCACGCCATCGCAGCAATCGCTGGTCATCCCGCTGGACTCGAGCGATCAGTTGGACCAGGTGGTGCTACCGGAACCGGCCAGATTGCACTGAAGGACTCAGTATTTTGGACGCTTCGGCCCAGGACGGTCGTATCTGTCAGCACGAGAATTCCTCGTGGATGCAGACGAGCTGGGCCCGGAAGGCCCACGGCCCCGGGCGGGAACAGGCCGCGGCGGGGCGCGAGGAGGAGCGGTCCTCTTTTTCGGCACCATCACACAGGCCTTCCCCGCGCCGTCTATATACGCGAGAACGTCGCGCGACTTGGGGTGGAACTTGGCGAGCGCGCTGTCGCCTTTGCTGTTCCTCACCTCGTGCACTTCTTCCTGCGCGTCCATATCAAAAACACGCACGTTGTTGTCGCGGTAGCAAAATGCTGCTGCCGGTGTACGGATGTCGGCACTCAAGAGCGCGTCGTCGAGATCGTGCAATGCCGCGACGCAGATGAGCTGTTGCGCGTCCACGAGCAGCAGCTGGCCGTCGTGTGCTGCTGCGGCGATTTGGTTGCGGTCGACCAGGTACTTTATAGAATTAATTGAAGAGTCGGACAGATGAATCGATTGCACGAGCTCGACGCTGTGCAGGGACTCGCGACGCTGGACCCTGTAGAGCTGGAGGTCGCCTGTTTGCAGACCGCACAGAATGTGCTGGGAGTCTGTAGCCCAGTCTATATCGCCGATCGGCACGTTCAGTTTGAGCGAGATGGCGGTCTCCAATTGCAGGCTGGACGAGTCCAGCAGCAGCAGATTGGTCTGGGAGTCGGCCACAGCGAGGTACCTTCCGTCCGGTGAGTACTTTGCCGCAACGGGCCTCGTATTCGAGAGCTTGAGCGATCTGACCAGCTTGTGGGCCTTTGGCTTGAACTCCCACACCTTGACACTGAAGTCGGCCGCGATCGACGTCAGCCGCGAGTTCTGGCGCGGGTCCCATGCGATCAGCGCAATGGCGTGGTCGTGGGCCGCGCTGATCACTACAGAGTCCTCCAGTTTCTGCTTGACGAGGTCCAGTCTGGCCACCTTGATGGACTTGTCTGTGCGCGCACACGCCACACGCCCCCCCTCCGGATCCCATTCGACTATTAGCGAGCGGTACTGTGGCGGATCAAGTGTGAGAACGTCAAAGTCCTTTGGAAATGGGAAGGTCACCGTCATTGAAAAAACACAAGAAAAATCGAAATAAATAAATAAAATATAATCACCACAACTAAACATGGTACGTGACATTTATTTTATTATCGGCCGTTGAGACACACGCTAACGCCAGGCCCTCCAAACTCCGCAGCAGAGAAAGGCGAACCAGAAGTTTGCTAAGAAAAATGAGAAAAAGGCCGGAAAGCCTAGACAAGTGCAGAAGAAAAAAGAGCTCCCATTGTCGATGGGCTGGATCGGTAAGTAGCGCACAGAACCGCACGCGCAGAGCGGCCACTAACAGTCAGTTCTTCTTGTGTTCCTGCTCGTCGGTGGAGGTATTCTCGAGCTGCTGAGAATCTTCTTCTAGGCCTGCGCCTAGCTGTCAGTCAGAAACGGCTGCTTATAGACGCACGCGATGCGGGTGTCGCGATGGCGTGCAAACCAGCCGACTCGCTGGCACCGTGTCGCTGCAACACCGCGGCCGGTTTGGCGGTTTGCTGGTGCAAGGATGTAGATTTATAAAAAAGTGGAGTACAAGAAAAATTACCCCCTAAAATGTCTCTTTGTTTTGTTCGTCGTGTTCATCGGTTCCCGTTCAAGAGCGACATAGCGGTCACCCGGCGTGGCGAGACGCGCATTCTTCAGGGTGCGGGCGGCCGGTCGTCCAGAACGGGTTTCACGGCCACGGTTTTTGGGGCAACCGGGTTTTTGGGCCGGCTCCTTGTTGCAAAGCTGGCCAAGCACGGCACCATTCTTGTGTGTCCGTACCGGAATGAAACCGCCAAAAGGCAGTTGAAGCCAATGGGAGATCTGGGAGTTGTCAACTACATAGAGTGCGACCTCAGGAACATGAAGTCGCTGGAGGAAAGCGTTTGTCGCTCGGACATCGTATTCAATCTGATTGGGTCGGACCAGAACACCAAAAACTTCTCCATGGAGGACGCGAACGTCGAGTCGATCCGTCGAATTGGCCAGCTGTGTACGGAATATGATGTTCCGCGGCTGGTCCACGTCTCGAGCTACAACGCAGATCCCAAGTCCAGATCGCAGTTCTTTGCTACCAAAGGCGTGTCGGAGACGGTGGCCAGAGAGGTGTATCCGGACACGACGATTGTCCGACCAGGACCGATGTATGGACGCAATTCGGCATTCCTGAACGACCTTCTGCCCCTTCAGGGCTTTGGTCAAAATATCAAGTACAGGAGCACCGTGTATCCTGCCCATGGACTGCAGGTTGCTGCTGCTTTGGAGAAGATCGGCTTTGACGACTCGACCGCAGGAAAGACGTACGAGCTGCACGGTAACGAGGCCTACTCACGGGCAGAGCTCCGGGAAATGCTCAAATACATCCGTCATTTGGGCATGTATGGCTACTTCCCAGCAGCAGCGGGGTATTCCATGCCCACGCCCGAGATTGTTTACAAGGCCTGGTGCTGGCTCAATGAGAAGCTCAACTCGAACCTCACGGCCATCAACTATGACTACTATGTTCGATCCGACATCGACCACAAGCCTGATCCGCACGCACTGACTTTCAAGGATCTGGAGTTCGTGCCAGACGAGCTGGCGGACTTCCTTTACAAGTACGTCAAGCCACACATCGTCGCCTCGTCGCAGGCGCTTAACAGAACCGTTTATGATAGAGACGAGATCCGCAAGCTGAGGGAATTTGTCAACACGCCCAAGGACAGTCTTGATCTGCTCAACATGAAGAACTAGTATCTACCTATTTATTTATTCACCCCATTTGTGACTGAGAAAGCCAAGGTCCTCGTCTTCGGAGCTGAGTCCGTCGACGTCGTCGACCAGGACGCGCGACGCGGGCTTCTGGGGACGAGACATGGGTTTCTGTAGCGATTCTTTGAATTTGAGTAGTCGATCTAGCGTGGGGTCTGTGGGGGCACGCGGCTCCACATCATCTGCAACAGAAGGTTGCTGCACCGCGTCAATCTCGCGCACGGCCGGTGCTTCTTGTGGGGGCTGCTGTTTCTTCTCGACCACCTTGTTCGTTCGTTTTGCCTTCTTAACGGGCCGCATGCGGACGTCAACGTCGACGCCTTCCTCGTCGTCGTCAAAGCTCAACATGACCTGGCGACGAGGCTTTTTCTGGCTATCTTTGGCAGATTCTTTTGTGTCCTGATCAGAAGGTATTTTCCACACATTGTCCACAATCTCGCCTCCCGTGCCCTTCACTGCATATTCCAGCATCCCGGTCTCGTCTTTCAGCGTGCCTGAGCCCGTCAGCCCTTGCAACCAGTACACGCCGTCGCCGCGCACCTTGCCCAAGATCGTCCAGTTGGCAAACTCGCCTGCCAGTTGAGAGGTCAACGTGATGACGTACCTACCTGGACGCGTGAGATCTGCAGCCACCATGTAGGGCTGCGAAAACCGGATGCGCGAGTTGGTTTCGTTGGGAACCGGGGCGGCCGCAGGACCGTACCATTCAACGTATTTGTCGGTGACTCTGGTGATGGCCATTTGGTCGCCCCGCAGCACCTGCTCGGCCAGAATGCGCGTGCCGGTGGGCACCTGGCCAGCAAAAAGCGCCACTTCCAAAGAACCCCTGATGGACTTCCAGCGAACAAGCCCGGCAGTGGCAGGCTCCAGCGACATAACCGGGTTATTGAAAAATAATTGAGAATTTTATTTTATGCATATCGCTTCTATACAACTACTCGGTCCACTCGCTCGCCCAGCCTTTGATGTCCTGCCCTCGCAGCCCAAACTCCCTGTCCACGTGCTCGTCGGCCAGACAGTCGGCAAGCCAGGGGTGATTGCTCAAGGACCCCGCGTCCATGCGTCGTTTGGGCTCAAACTCCAGCATGGCCAGCAGAAACTTGGAGATGTCGTAGGCCAGCGGCTCCTCGATGTGGTACTTCTCCACCAGCACGGCCAGCAGCGTCCATATCTTGAGCTTGGAGATGTTCTTGAGCGACTGGAACGACTTGTCGAAGAACTCGCGCGAATACTTGCATTTCTTGAGATAGTCTTTGGAAGGCCAGATCTGCAATAGCTCGATGATCTGTGCCAGATGGTCGTCGTTCTTGTTGTACGTGCTGCCGGTCTTGGGGTCGAATAGATAGTCGCCGGTGATGAGCTCAAATATAAGACACCCCACCGACCACAGGTCGGTGGAACACCCCCATTTGCCGCCCAGAATCACCTCTGGCGCACGGTACTGGCGCGTCTGGATGTCGTTGGTGTAATGCAGGTTTGTCCAGCACGCGTTCCCGAGATCCGCGATCTTGACAGAGATGATCGAGTCGAAATCCACCGCGGTGGTGGCCGTCGACGACTGTCGAGACACCGTCGACAGCACGGACTCGCGGCGCGACACGGGCTGGTGCGTGTCGATGGTCAGCGACGATACGCGCCGCGCGGTGGACGAGACGGGCTCCGGGAACGGCACAGGCAGCTCTGCCGCGTCGACGAACTCGTCGTTCTCCTCCGACGACGATTCCTCCTCCTCTGGGATCACCTGCGGCGCCACGGTGCTCTGCACGGGGCTGGCCGTGGGTGGGGGTATTAGCGGCGTCGACGACAGCGGCGGCGCAGACTCGCTCTTGGCGTGCAGCAGCGAGTCGTGCGACCCTGCGCGCCGCTGGCTGAAGGAGAACGACCGGAAGAAGTTGTCCACGGAGCCCCTGGTCTCGACCGGCGACGTGAGCGGCTTCGACGACCGGATCGGCTTCGGCCTGTGCGACACCGACCGCGACCGGTCCACCTTGCCCACGTCCGAGTTCTGGTGGCTGCGCATCGTCATCAGCCGCGACAGCCGCTTGTCCTTGCGGTCCTTCTCCAGCATCTGGACCAGCTTCTCCACGTCGTTGATCTCCACCAGCACGTTTTCCGGCTTGATGTCCGTGTGTATGATGCCGCACTCGCGGTGCAGGTAGTCCAGCGCCAGCAGCAGCTGCTTGGCGATCTGCTTGACCAGCGTCAGCGGCAGTCCGCCGTAGCTCTCTTTCAGAATCGTCAGGTCGCTGAGCGTGTGCATGTGGTGCTCGACCGACGCGGACGACATATTCTCCTCGTCCGACAGTGACGTCTTCTTGTACTCCTCGGTCTTGTCCTTCTGAAACTGCTTGTAGCGCAACAGCAGGCTTAGCATATTTTCGCCCAGAACCTCAAAGATCATGCAGATGTGCTCGCCGTTGGGCCCCTGGTGCACAAAGTGATCGAGCATGCGCACGATGTGCTTCTTTCCCGGATGCGAGTCTGTGCCGGTGGCGATCTTGTCCAGGATGCGGATCTCGTCGAGGGCTGCTTCTCGGTAATTTTTCGACGACCGCACGATCTTGATGGCCACGTGACGGTGGTGCTTGGAGTCGTACGCCAGCCAAACGGTCGAGAAATGGCCCCACCCCAGCTTCCGCACCACCAGGTACTGTTTCTCCGTGCCGTAGCGCTCTCCCACGTACGTCGGATGGTATCCGCCCTCGCAGTAGTCCTTCTCGTCCTCCTCCTTCTTGAGGTTCTCCTCCTCGTAGTCGGAGTCCGACGACGCCATCAGCTCCTCAGGGTCGTACTCCAGCGTGTGCTCCGCGCCCTGCTGGACCTTCAGCGACGACGACAGGTTGCTGTGTGGTGGAGGGTTCGGCAACGAGTGTTTGGAAAAAGACAGCCGGTGGCCCAGCGATCGGAGCCGGTCCATGCTGGACCGCGACGTGTGCGACGTGTGCGAGCCTACTGACACAGACTGGCCGGCGGCATGGCCGTCTGCAGGGCTTTGGTTCTTGTTCATATTCCCATGGAAGTAGCGAAACTGATTCAAAAAAAAATTGACATGGGCACGGCCCTCGCGGGGGATCTGGTGGCCACAGTCTGCGCCGACCGACGCGTCGGTCGGCGCGTCGGTCGGCGCGTGTTCTCGATCAGGCCGCTCGCTTTGTTTTCCCCAAACAGGCAGTCTTTCCGTGTGCTGACGTAAGCGTCCCGCGCCGTATAAATATTTTTCGAGTCGTGGTGAAAAGCCATGTCCAACACTCTGATTCTCGTGGCGCTGACGGCGCTTGCTGCTGCACTGATTGGCTACTTCTCGCTTGGCGCAAAGGAGCGCAAGGTGCTGAAGCCTGACCAGTTCCAGGAGTTCCCTCTGATCCAGAAAACCGTTGTTTCCAAGAACTCTGCTATTTTCCGGTTCGGTCTGCCTAGACCCACCGACGTGCTGGGGCTGCCTGTTGGCCAGCACATCTCGATCGGCGCGGACATTGACGGCAAGGAGATTGTTCGGTCGTACACGCCGATGTCGCTGGACGAGGACGCCAAGGGCTACTTCGATCTGCTGATCAAGGTGTACGAGAAGGGCAACATTTCCAGGCACGTTGACGGGCTCAAGCTGGGCGAGTGCATCCGTGTGCGCGGTCCAAAGGGGTTTTTCACGTACACCCCCAACATGGTGCGTGAGTTTGTGATGGTTGCCGGGGGCACGGGCATAACTCCGATGTACCAGATCATCAAGGCGATAACCAATAACCCGCAGGATCGCACCAAGGTGACTCTTCTGTACGGCAATGTGAGCCACGAGGACATCCTGCTGAAGGCCGAGCTCGACCTGCTCGAGCAGCAGCACGACAACATCCGCGTGGTGCATGTTCTGAACTCTGCTCCTGCCGACTGGACAGGAGAGACCGGATTTATAACCAAGGACCTGTTGGAGAAGCACGGCGCGGCTGCCGCCGACGACGTCCAGGTGCTGCTGTGTGGCCCGCCGCCTATGACGAGCGCGCTGAAGAAGGCTGCCAACGAGCTGGGCTTCAAGAAGGCCAAGCCGGTGTCCAAGGCGGGCGACCAGATCTTTGTTTTCTAATAGATATAACTATCGAGTAAATTACTTCACTATATCACGTCGTCCAGTTTCAGGTTCTCCAGTCGCTGGTCCACCGCGTTGCCCCCTGTGAAGGCGCGCAGCAGCAGCCGGTCGTGCAGTGCGTTGAGCGCCTTGATCACGTCCTTGCGGTCGATAACGCACGAGATGTTGATTTCGTTGGCTCCCTGGCTGATCATCTCGATGTTGATGCGCTCGTCGGCCAGGATCTTGAACATGGCCCCTGCAATGCCGATCAGCTGCTTCATGTGGATGCCCACCAGCGACACAATGCACAGGTCCTTTGTAACGTCGCAGTCACCGAATTTTTTCAGCTCTTCCAGCGCCTTGCCGAAGTTATGCTTCAGGTCCTTGGTGTAGTGCAACGCCATGGAAATGTGCACTTCCGACGTGGAGATAAGGTCGACCACCAGCTTGTGTTTATCCAGGATGGTGAAGACGTTGGCCAGGAACCCGTGGCTGAGCGTTTTCTTGTTGGAGTGGATGTTCAGCACGGCAATGTCTGCCTTGGCGGTGACGGCCGTGGCGGTCTTCTTATTGGTGAAGACGGAGGACGGGATGTTCTGGACAGAGATGGGCGGGTGCGGCGGCGTGGCCTCGCCACGCTTGCCCAGGTTGTCGGGATATATGATGGTGCCGTCGCCAGACGGGTTCATAACGTTCTTGATTCGGATGGGGATCCGGGCCTTGATAACCTGCTCCATGGTGAAGGGGTGTATAACCTCGGAGCCGTAGTAGGTGAGCTCGGCAGCCTCGTCTGGCGTGACAGACGCCAGCAGCTTGGCCTTGGTGACCTTGCGCGGGTCGGCGGTGAAGATGCCGTCCACCTCTTTCCAGATCTGGAGCTCCTCGGCCGCAAGTCCCACGGCCGTCAGCGCGGCGCACAGGTCGGTATAACCGCGCCCAACAGCACGCAATAACCCGCCAGGCAGCAGACCAAAGAACCCGGTCATCACCGGCACGGTTCCCTCGGGCAGTCTGCGCACCTCGGCCGCGAACTTGTCGCCCAGCATCTTGTACGACTGCGCGTCCAGCCCGCTGCTCAGCTCCATGTCGGCCGCCACCATCGACAGGTCAACGTAGCTGGCGTTGACCCCGCGGTCCTGCAACAAATAACTCATGAACCGGCAACTCAGCTTCTCGCCACACGCCATGATGATGTCGTTCGACTTGGCACTCACCTCGCCGATGATCATGCACGCATCCAGCAGCCGCTTCACGTGTTCGATCTCGTCCCTGGTCTCCTTGACCAGCCGGTCTCTCAGGTCCTGCTTTTTAATCTTTTCTTTCGCATTATTCACGTGGTCCTCCTCCACAAGCTTCAATACCTCCTGGAACTCCTCCTTCTTCTCGTCCGCGGCGTACTCGGCTGCCAGAAGCAGTCTGGTCGTCGTTCCCTCCGACTTGAGGTGCGTGGATCTGGCACTACAAACTACCACAACCTGGTGGGTTTCGTTGTACACTTTGACGATATCGTCGCAGATTTGCTCTGGGAACTTACCCACACTCGTTCCGCCGAATTTTTGCACGATCCAGCCGGACGGCAGCGAATTAAGAGAAGATACAGACTCTGCTAAAGACATGGAGAAATTAAAGAGTCATAAAATTGAAAAATTTATGCCGGAACCGGAGAGCGCGAAAATTACACAAGAGTGGTTGCAGATTAATAACTATAGCGATGGTACACGTCCTGGCGGTCCGTGAGGTCGGTGGACTCGTCGAAGTCGCCTGCCTCGCCGCGCTCGATGATTCTGTCTCGCCGGGCGTTCTCTGCAATGCATTTCCACCGATAAAGCAGCATTCCTGCGATCATAACCACCCATAACACAATGTCCACCACGATGCCGGCGGTGAAGGTTGGGTCTTTGGAGTAGTTCCACCACTGCGCCGCGACCACGGCGGCGAGCGAGTATCCCAGGTAGTACAGATTGTTGACTATGGACTTCTTGGTGTTTCCACGCACGTTGGAAGCGTTGAGACTCAGGTTGATCGAGTAGAATGAGGTTATGCACGAGCCAAGCCACCCGCCCACTATAACGCCCCATCCGCCGCGGTACCGCAGAACCAGCAGCATGATGTTGCCTGCTAGGGGCACCAGAATCAGCACGCAGATGATAATACACCGCTGCGTGGGGAAAACTCTGATCATGGCCACGCCGAGCCACACCATGACAAACTGCACCGCCCCGGACGGCGAGCTGTACTCCATGGTCTTGAACGCATCGTAGCCGAAGTTGTTGATGATGATGGTGGAGAACCCGATGGGCCCCGTGCACATTGTTGTGATCATTCCAAACAGGAACGACGACCACGAAACCCAGTCGGTGAGACACTCCCTGGCCTGCTGCCAATCCCACGACTTTTTCTCGCCGCGGTCTGCTTCGGCCAAAAGCCTGTTGACGGCAATGGTTTTTTCCCGCTCGTTCAGGAACCATGCGTCTTTGGGCGACAGAGGAACCATGCAGTAGAAAAGCGCGCCGGCCACTAAAGTGATGGCTCCACACACAAGAAACCCAACTCGCCACACTGCTAGATTCAGGTGATTTTCTCCCTTGCCCACGCCGTAGAACAAATACGTCGCAAGGACCTGTGTGATGGCGTTGCACGAAATCCACGCCGCCGTGCGCAACCCGTGCTCGCTCTTCTTGTAGTAGGAGCTGGTGACGATGACAAACGCAGGCGACACACAGCCCTCAAAAAAGCCCAAAAATGCCCGCACCGCAACAAATCCTGCAAAAGTGTGCGGTGCTGCAAGACACATGCACACTGCAGCCCAGATCAGGATACACAACCCGGTCACCATCTTGGTCGGAAATTTACTCAGCAAGTACATGTACACGACCTGGGAGACCAGCTGGGCCAGATAGAACCCGGACGTACACCAGCTGTATTGATTGCCGTTGAGGTGCAGATCCTCCCGCAGGCCGAAGATCACTGCGTATGCCAACGACTGCTTGTCCAGGTATTGGGCAAAGAACACAAAACACATCACTGGCAGCACCCAAATGTCAATCTTGCGCACAACAGTTTTCTCTTCCTCCTCGGTGAAATCCACAAAGTCATCTGGTGTGTGGCTTGTGACCTGCACAACGCCCACCTGTTTTTCGTCCCCTTTTGAATCTCTCATGGCGATACAACACAGAGTACGTGCGGGCTGTATATATAAGTATCCACCTGGATTCCGCGGAATGCGTTATCAATATCAATGTGGAAACTGTGAGAACGTAGATCTCCCTTCGAAGTCCCTGTCACAGATAAAAGATAACAGAAAGAAATGCCGCATATCAAGACATCTATTATTTGGTGCCTGCATGCCGAAGGGGTTTTAATTGACAGAAACGGAAAGCTCCATCGATAAGATCTCGGAGTCGGTGTGGTGCACACACTTGAGCTTCCAGCTACACAAAAGATCAGCTATAGGGCGTGTGGCGTAGTTGGTAGCGCGTCTGCCTTGCAAGCAGAAGGTCATCGGTTCGACTCCGGTCTCGTCCATATTTTTTTACCCCTCTATTTTTTGGTAAATTATGGGATCCAAGGTATCCAAGCCTGTTCGCAAGTTCAAGCCGGCAAAGGTGGTTGATGTGAAGCGCAAAACGCCACCGGTACAAAACGACTCTGCGTTCTTGAAAAAGGCGGTTTCGTTGGGTGTGGTGGAGGTGAGTGAACAGCAATTTCCCCAACAGCACGAGTCGCTGGATCTACTGAAACATCGCAAGATGCAAGAGGGCCAGGGCGATGTGAAGCACGAAGTGGAGGGCACGCGACGGTCGTTTGTGGGGGCTGCCAATGGGCTCCTGGACAGCAGTCTGTTAGGCAAGGTGATCAAGGAGTATCAGCAGGACCCGGCTGGTTTCCGCCCGGAACCATACAACATAAACGAAACAACGTGGGGGAAACTACGGGGGCTCCTTGCGAGCGGCAGTGTGGGGCTGCCGCAGCATGCCGTCAAACTGATGAGACCCCACAACAGCACAAAGGAAAAATTCGTCATTGTGGGGGATACCGAGACCCACGCACAGCAGGTGGAGGAGTCTGCACGGCAGTTCAACGCGGCACAGACTCTAATGGGCGACGACCACAAGCCAAAGCGCAAGAGCTCCACAAACGACGAGACCAGGGTGTTATGAAAATGCATTGTCCTATATATTTAATGGAGAAATTGTTTGGACTCGAGTTTGCAGCTCGAACCAGCCGTCGATCGAGTCTCTTGGAACGACTTCCCGGGAGCCGTTTTTGTGCTTGATTTCAAACAAGCAGTCGTCGAGCTTGATGTACTGTAGCGAGGTTCTTGGCTGGGGCGCGTCGTTGACGAGCCCCATGGGCAGATGCTGGATTCTGAGCCAGCTGTCGAAAACGCCTGGGTATGCGTTTCCCAGCCCCCAGTGCTTTTCGAACGCGTTGCTCCCGAGGATCCACAGCTTGTGCAGCCTGGGCAAGTTCTGAAAGAACAGAACCTTGTCATTGCTGATGTACGCGAGCTGTGTTTGGATGCGCAACGCCTCAAGCTTAGGGAACCGATAGGACATAAACAGCCGGCGGAATTGGGACTCGGACAGCTGTTCTGAGATCTCGACAAGTTCCTTCTCGAACCGGATTTCCAGCGAGATCTTGCGCAGACTGTCTGACTGGCGTTGCACAGCGGCAACGTACTGGTCGGCCAACGATTCCAGCGGCATCTCTTTCAGCGGGTTGTAGCGTACCACCAGATGCAGCTCGTCCAGCGAGTGCTGCGGGAGTCGGTTGAGAAACGGAGCCACAGACTCTTTGGAGCCCTGGCGCAAATCGACGCTGAGCCGTCTGAGTCGGGACGGACAGAATCGGTCCAGAATGGAGTCTGCTGCGCCCGGCTCGGTGGCGTCTACCAGCGACAGCGACTCTAGGCGGCTCTGCAGGTTCTGGAGAAACGGGTCTGTTGGGTCTATAACTGCGCTGACAAGGCTCACGTGAGCAAGGGCTGTGAAAGGGCCCAGTTCCTGCGGACGAGCCTCGGTAGCAGCGACCAGATCGGGGAGTTTGATCTTGCGGTGCGGCCGCACGAGCTCCAGACGGCGCAAGCGCGTCGGGTCCCGCACCAGACTGGTTAGCAGTCTGAGGGGCTGGCTGGAAGGCCCAATAGACAACGACTCGAGGGCTCGGGCCGACAGGCGAACCTGCGGCTTGCGGAAGCTGTTCAGCGCGACGAACAAGTGTTGCACTGTATCTGGCGCGCGCTGTACAAGGTCCAGCGACACGGGCTGGTCGATGCGTAGAAGCACAAGGTTCTCCATCCGCGGCAGACATGCGGCCAGCTGCGCTTCGAAGTCGATGAACTCCTCCGGCAAGTGGACCACCTGCAGCGTGCGCGTGTTGCAGAGGCCCTGGCTGCTGCTCCTCAGAAAGGCGGCGATGTTCGACTTGGTTCTGATGTATGTTTGCTGGGTGCCGAACAAAGGGTCTTTCTGCACGTACTCCTGATCGAACTGGGTGTAATGGTCGTCTATGGTGATTGAGGAGTACAAGTGGGCCAGAGCAACGCTGTGGAGGCTGCGGTCAACAGTCAGAAGCGAGCACAGATCATATTGAGCCAACAGACCGCAAATAATATTCCACACCTCTGGTGGGAGCATCAGGTGGGTAAAAAAAATAAAAAATAAACCACAAAATATTTGGCAATTATTTCTTTGTTTTGTACTTATCCATGACAGACTCCATCCATTCGGACGAGTCGTTGGAGTTCTACTCGACGCTGACCCGCGAGTCGTTCCAGTACAATCTGACGAAGCTGCCGGACGGCGAGTTCAGCCCGTCGGAGCTGCTGGTGCAAAGCTACAAGTACTGGTCGCTGGACGACCTGACCAACTCGCTGGGGTCGCTGCTGCACGAGATCGACCAGGAACTTATCGAGCTGGTCAACAACGACTATCTGAACTTTATCGAGCTGGGCAACTCGATCGACGGCTCGGTGGACCTCATCCACGACTGCAAAATAGACCTCAACGGCTACGTCAAGAACCTCTCGCTCTCCAACATGAAGATCGACGCCGACCTCGAGACCGTCGACTCGTTGCTGCTGTACAAGCGCAAACTCAGCGTCTACAAGACGATCATCAGCCAGCTCGTGGTGCTGGAAGAGCAGATGACGCTGTTTGGCAGGAAGATCGCCACGGGCGATGTTCGCGAGCTGGTGGTGCTGTTTCTGTCGGCCAACAAGATCTACGGCTCGCTGCTGCGCTACAAAAACATCGAGCTGGTGACGGCCGCCGGCAAGAAGATCGCCGGCATGAAGATCGAGCTGCGCAGCGTGCTGGACAGCAGACTGCAGACCGCGTCTGCAGACCAGAAGCTCCAGCTCATGAAGATATACGCCGTTCTGGGCGAACAGCGCGCGTTTCTCCGGACCCTCAAGGCCGACCAGCCGCCGAAATCAAGCCAGTGAAGTACCACTTATCTATAGAATTAATCCTGTTCACACACTCTCCAAACTTTTGTACACGTTCCGCTGGACCTCCTGCCAGATCTGGAACTTGACCTCGTCGGTCAACTCGATGCGGTTTTTCAGAACCTTTTTGTACAGCACCTCGTCGCGCTGCGCGCCTGCGTGCTTGAGCTTCTTCAGCCCGCTCACTTTCACCTTGAACTCGTGCCGACACTGGCTCTCGATGGCCAGGTTCAGCAGGTAGTTTTCCACGATATTTCTCCACTCGTACTTGACGAACTGCGCCGTGCGGAATTGGCTGGCGTGGCGCTCCCTAGCCTGCTGCACAATGTAGTTGGCTGTCTTGACCCGAAACTCCACGTCAAACCGACTCTCCTTGTATATGTCCGAGTTAGCCAGGACGTGCACGTACTCGCTGTCGGCGGCGTCCAGAGGCAGGATCTGCAGCCGCAGAGACACCGCAGGGTACGGCGAGACCACCTGCGGCAGCTTTCCGTGCCACTCGGCCCGCGGCGCGTCCAAAATCAGCAGCGACCGCACGTCGTTCAGCTCCCAGTCACGCAGACCTCTTTTCGTGAACGTGGGCCGGCCGTTCGGAAACCGCGGTGTCTGCAGGTCGGGCGAGTAGTAGTCGCGGAAATCGTGCGGAAGGGCGTCTGCAAGCGATATATACCCGTCCCGACCCGCCGCCGGGCCGGACGTCTGAGATGGAACGGTTGTGTTTGTGTACACCTGTGTCAGCTGACTGAAGAGCGACGACTCGGCCGTCTGGACGGTGTCTGTGCGCTGGAGCGGGGCGGGCTCAGACTCCATCGACGTGTCGTCCGACGAGTCCTGTGAGGACACGGTGATGGCCCTTCTGAGCGGCGACGAGCCGTAAGTAAGCGGAGGCTCTTGTTCGGGAACGGGGCTGGGGTTCTCGGCCGGAACGCGGGTGTTCCTGGCCTGGATGTGGTCGAGTTGGCGCTGGACGTCCTGCCGCGCCTTCACATGGAACTCCCGCGGCGTTTTGTAGAGGTCGCGGCCGTCCTTGCCAAAGAGCTTGTAGCCGAACATGAGAAACAAAATAATAAAATTTTTAAAATGCGGACAAACTTTGGCGCGACAATAGCCCTTCGTGGGGTATAATATGTGGGGTTTTGCCGGCGAGGTGTGGGAATTTTTCCGGGAACCCAGCCGGCACATCCGTACACCGCAATAATCATAATATATCATTGAGCCAGCTACGTGCCTAGATACCGACGGCGTGAGGCCGGCCGCGCTCAGCCGTCCCGCTCCTTCTTCAGCTGCTCCAGCTCCTTGACTCTGCGCTGGAAGTCGTGGTACTGGCACTCCTCGTAAGCGTGGCGCTCGTGGACGCAGTTCCAGGGCAGATACCATCCCTCGCGACGGCATTTATTCAGGGGCACCAACAGCCCGGCACACCGGTCGCGGAACGGCAGCGGGATGCGGTGTTCTTTCATTTGCTCATGGGTCACTTATGTCAGCATCGGAACCGTCCTACTTACACAATTCAGGGAATTCGTGAGCCATCTCCACTTTTTAAAATAATTTGGATCCCAATTTTCGCTTAAGTAAGAAATTGTTTTGGGTTTATTTTTTTCGTGTTTTGTTTATGGACCAGAATAAAAGCAGTCGTCAGATGTTGGGCCCGCGCGATTTGAACCAGCAGGGCGTCGAAGTGGTTGCTCTCAAGCCAGAACAGCCGTCCCAGGTGCTGTCGCAGCCGCTGTCCATTGTGCAGAGCCAATACATGCAGGAAGAAAAGCCTGATCTGAAGGAAGAGTTCCAGCCCCGGCTGGTGATCGAGCAGCTGGTGCTGACCAACTTCAAGTCGTACGCGGGGCGCCAGGTGGTGGGCCCGTTCAATTCGAGTTTTTCTGCCGTGGTGGGGCCGAACGGGTCTGGAAAGTCCAACGTGATCGACTCTCTTCTCTTTGTGTTTGGGTTCCGTGCCACCAAGATGAGACAGTCCAAGTTGAGTGAGCTGATCCATAACTCCGAGTCGTTTCCCGACCTGAGTTTCTGTCAGGTGGACATTTTGTTCAAGAAGGTGCTGGACAGTTATGACGAGAACGGCGAGCTCCAGACAGAGTACTTGCCGGTCGCCGATCTTGTTGTTTCCAGAAAAGCGTACCGAAACAACTCGTCTGAATACTTCATCAACGACAAAAAGTGCACGTACTCAGACATGCAGAGCCTGCTGCGAGACCAGGGAATCGACCTCGACCACAAGCGGTTTCTGATCTTGCAGGGTGAGGTCGAAAGTATCGCTCAGATGAAGCCCAAGGCAGAGGGAAACAGCGACGATGGACTGCTGGAGTACCTGGAGGATATCATAGGCACAGCAAAGTACAAGGCCACCATTGAGTCGAGCCTTGCAGAGATTGAGCAGCTGAACGAGGTGTGCGTCCAGAAGGAGCATAGATATGAGATTGTGGAAAAGGCCAAGGAGGACCTTGAGTCTGGCAAAGAGCACGCGATCGACTACCTGCGCAAAGAGAAGTCTCTGGCAGACAAACGGGCTGTTTATTTGCAGTGTCGGCTGCTGAAAGACAAAGAACTGCTCGAAAAGAAAACCGCAGCTTTGGATGCTCTGAAGCAGAAATTGGCGGAGGAAAAACAGCACAGCGCGCAGCACAGCGAGGAGATAGAGTCTCTTACGAAACAGTATCACGAGCTGAGCTCGCAAATGAAGAAGGTCGAGAAACAGGTGTCCAGTCTGAAGAGCGCGCACAAGAAAGTCGAAAGGGAGAAAATCTCGATGGACGAGAAAATCAAGCATAACGAGAACAGGAAGAAAAAGGCTGTCAAGGCCCTGCAAGGCAGTTCGTCCCAGCTACGCGAGAACGAAGCCAAAATAGCGGAACTGGAGCAAACCCAGAACGACAGCCAAGCGCAGCAACAAGAGCTCGCGTCCGTGCTTGAGAAAGAGCGCAAGGAGCTGGAAACGATCAAGCTAGAGCTTTCGGACAAGACACGTGACATTTCTGCTGCTGTCGAGAAGCTTCAACGACAACTGGATCCCTGGAAGGACAAGATCGGAGCCAAGCAGGCAGAAATAGACATCAAGACGTCGGAACTGGATATGTTGCGCCAGAAGCACGATGATTTACTGAGCGAGACAAAGGAAATGGAAGGCAAGGCAGACGAAAAACTTGAGCTTGTGAAAGCAAAAGAGAAACAGATTCAGCATTTGAAGAAGGAACAGGCTCATGTTTCGCAGCAGGTCCAGCTTGGAGAAGGCGAGGTTCAGCAGGCCCGTGAAAAGCTGAAAGCAATGCAGTCTGAGATCAACATGCTGCACGACCGGATGAACGACGCCAAGGCCAGAGTCAGCACCACCAAGTCGCGTAACAGAGTTCTTCAGGCGTTGTCGCATCTCAAGAACTCGGGAAGATTGAAGGGCTTTCACGGCCGACTGGGCGATCTGGGTGTCATTGACGACAAGTATGACGTGGCCGTGTCGACTGGAGGCGGGTCGCTAGACGACATGGTGGTGGACAACGTGGAGACGGCGCAGACCTGTATCAACTACATGAGAAAGAATAATCTTGGATTTGGCAAGTTCATTGTTCTTGAGAAGTTGCGCAAATTCAACCTTGCCAAGATCCCGACTCCAAACAACGTTCCAAGGCTGTTTGACCTAATCACGCCTGTGGATGCCAAGTTTGCGCCAGCATTCTACAGCTCGATGTACAACACTCTGGTTGCCCGAAATTTGGACGAGGCCAACAGAGTCGCATTTGGACAGAAAAGATGGCGTGTTGTGACGTTGGACGGCAAGCTGGTCGACGTTAGCGGTACGTTGTCTGGAGGAGGTTCTCGTGTGTTCAAAGGAGCTATGAAGTTGAAGTCGGCCGCCAAGGGCACAGAGATTTCGGAAAGCGAACTCAACGCCATGGTGCAAGAGGTTCAGACCAAGGAAGATGCGTTTTTCAAAGCGCAGTCTGCCTTCCAAGAGATGGAGACTGCTCTTTCTGGTTTCAAAGACAGACTGCCCGAGATTGAGATGGAGATCTCAAAGCTGAAGCTTGAAATTGACATGGATCAACAGGAGGCCAAAGAGGCCAAATTGCGCGCCAAAGAGGCCTCAGATAACAGGCAGGTGCTTGCCGACATAGAGAAGCAGATGGAAAAGGGAAAAGACGCTGTCAGACACTTGGAATCCGAGAAAGAGCAGCTACAGAACCAATCTCGCGGGCTGGAAGAAGAGATCGCTGGGCTTCAGGAGAAGATCATGCAGGTTGGCGGTGTCAAGCTTAGGATGCAGAATAGCAAGGTTGATTCTGTGCTGCAGAAACTTGAGATCCTGAACGAGAAGGAGGCCAGCGACTCTCTGCAACTGACCAAGTTGAAGAACCAGCTCACGCGGCTCAGGAACCAGATTGTTGAGAACGAAAACGAGATCAAGGATTCAGAGGACGCGACCAACAAAATCCGCGAGGTGTACGACGCGAATCTGGCCAAATTCCAGGAGTCGGAAAAAGAGCTGCAAGACTTGACCTCGCAGATGGATGAGCTCACGGAAAAGTGCGACGAAACAAAAGAAGAACTGAACTATAAGCAGTCGAAAATAGCAGATCTCAGGAAGGAAGAGATCCGGCTGGTATCGGAGATCGAGAAATGCCAGCAGAGCATCGGCCAATGTGACCGTAACATCAGCAAAATCACCAAACAGATGGCTAGATCTGAAACACGCGACTTCGAGAACCTTGTGGGGTGGATGGAGGACAGCGACACCAAGCAGACGCTGCTTGCTGCGTCTCCCGAGTACTCGAGCGAGGAGCTCAAGAAGGTCGATTTCGAGACGCTAGCAAGCGAAATCGACGCGCTGGAGCAGGAGACTGAGTCGATCACGGTCGATCTGGACGTTCTCCACGAGTACGCTCGGCGGTTCCGCGAGTTCAACGAGCGCCGGGCGGATCTGAACGACTCGGTCACCAAACGGGACGAGTTGAAACAGGTGTGTGAGGACCTCAAGCGCAAGCGGCTTGACGAGTTCATGGCCGGGTTCAACACGATCTCGCTGTCTCTCAAAGAGATGTATCAAATGATCACCATGGGAGGAAACGCCGAGCTCGAGCTGGTGGACTCGCTGGATCCGTTTTCTGAGGGCATCCTGTTCTCGGTGATGCCTCCCAAGAAGTCGTGGAAGAACATCAGCAACCTGTCTGGAGGAGAGAAGACTCTTTCTTCTCTGGCTCTTGTTTTCGCGCTACATCGCTACAAACCTACGCCGCTCTACGTGATGGACGAGATCGACGCTGCGCTCGACTTCCGGAACGTGAGTATTGTCGCCAATTATATTAAGGAGCGCACGAAAAACGCGCAGTTCATTGTGATCTCGCTGAGAAACAACATGTTTGAGCTAGCCAAGCAACTGGTGGGCATTTACAAGGTGAGCAACATGACCAAGTCCATCACGATCCAGAACCGCGACATCCTGGGTGCCTAGCCCGGGAACTCTCGCAGCACGTTCTGCACGTACTCGACGGGGAACCCCTCGCGGGGCGCGTGGAAGTACGTCTGCTGGACCCGTTTTTTGGACCTGCGGTCTGGGCCTCTAGCTTCGAGGTCCTGGTCGCTCGGGGCGCAGCGGACTCTGTGAGTTTCCACCTCCTCCTCGGTGTCCTCGGCCGCCTCTGTTTCTCGGATGACCAGCTGGTTGCGGATCTCGGGCGAGGCCAGCGTCAGACACGCCACAAGCGTGTAGTACGAGTCGTTGACCGCGTTGTGCAGGAACGCGTACGGGATGCCCAGTTTGTCCAGGATGTACGACAGCGACGCTTTTCTTCCGGACGGCAGCAACGAGGTCCACAGTTTCTTCGTGTCGGCGATCTTGACGTGCTGCGGGAACTCGAGCCCCCACTTTCTAAAAATACGCAAGTCGGAGCCAAACCCGTGTCCCACCACTATGGTCTTGGCCAGATCGAGCTCGTCGAACACGTTCTGCATGATGGCGCGGGCCTGCGCCTTGTTGGCCACCACAGACTGCCCGGTGATGTTGTTGTGTCTGTTGTTGGGCACGAACTTCTTGTTGGAGTACCGCATGCCCTCCTCCAGGATGATGTGGAAGTTGACGATGTGCGGGAACAGTGCAAATTTTTGGTACGCGGGTTTATAGATCGAGAGACCGATCTCCAGCAGGTGTTCCTGCTTCCACTCATAATTCTCCACGTCGATCGAGAGAAGGTTGTAGGTCCTCGTGTTGATCAGGGCCAGCGCGTCGGCCACAGAAAGCGTTCCAGACGCCTGGTCCACGTCGGTGGCCCGGTGCGCGTCCTGCGGCAGCGACTTCATGGCCAGGGCGAACTGGGGCTCCAGCTCGGCCGGCGTCACGCTCGGGAGTTTTGCGGCTGTCATTTGGCGGCGCGCTGCGTGCGACAGAACAGAGATACGCGATCGGCAGAGAAACGTCTGTCTTGCACAAAACATATTTCTCATGTAAATTTTTAATACTGTGTCGACGCGTCGTTCGACGCGCCTACCATCTATGTCTATGTACACTTGACTGCAGGCCGGCTACTTGGATCTGGTGAGAACTGAATTGGTGAGCATTTCAAGCGCGTTGCGGGCGTCGGAGTCCGGAAGAGTGCGCAGGTTCTGCAGCGCGTCGGCGCAGTACTTCTCGGCCAACTCTCTGGTCTTCTCCACGCCCCGTGCGTCCTCGACCGCCTTCCGCGCGGTCTCCACGTCCTCTGGCCGCGAGAACTTGCGGCCGATCATCGGTCCCAGCTCCGGCTTCGCCTTCCACGCGTACAGGACCGGCGCGGTGGCCAGTCCCAGTTGCAGGTCCGCGCCCGCAGGCTTTCCCAGCATCTCGGCAGTCGTGGTGTAGTCTAGCATGTCGTCGACGATCTGGAAACACAGTCCCAGGTTCCGGCCGAATTGGTAGCAATTTTCAATCACGTCCTCGTTGCAGCCGGCCAGGATGGCGGCCGATCTGGACGACTTGGACATCAGCGACGCGGTCTTCAGATACGTCTTGTGCAGGTAGTACTGGAACGCGGCCTCGACGTTGTCCTCGTGCGAGATGGAGGCAGGCTTCTGCACAGAGTACTCGTGGACCTCGACGGGCACCTTTCCCGTGGGCTGCGGGATCTGCTTGACGGCCCCGTCGTTTTCGATCTGGCCCACGTTGGGCTGCATGACGGTGTTCTTCAGCTGCATGAACTCGCCCTCGACCAGGTTGGCGATGGCCGTGGACATCAGCTCCACCACCTCGCTGTTCCTGAGTCTTCCCAGCGACACGGACGCCCTTCCCAGCAGGAAGTCGCCGGCCAGGATGGCCATTTTGTTGCTGAAGGCCACGTTGCCGGAGTCTCGTCCTCTTCTGGAGTCGGAGAAGTCGATCACGTCGTCGTGCAGCAGCGACGCGGTGTGGATCATCTCTGTGATCTCGGCCAGGCGTCTTTGTTTGGGAAGAATGCCGTTCTGTGCGTCTTTGGCCTTGTACTGGTCTCTGTCCATCATGGGCTTGGACAATGGGTTGAGGATGATGTTTGGGTTGATGCCGTGCAGCACGCGCAGCGGGCTGATCGAGTCCAGCGGGTTCTGGCCCGCAAACGAGAACGCCTTGGGGGTTCCCTTGAACTCCTCCTGCTCGTTGACGTCGTAGGGGTCGATCGCAATCCGGGTCCGCTGGGCCTCCGGGATCTTGGCCAGCGCCTTCGAGAGCAGCAGCACGATCAGCGGCCGGACGTTCTTGCCCTCGGCCTCAAAGTAGTACGAGGCCACTCTGTTGAGGGTGGGATGGCCAGAGCCAATAAGAGTAGCAATGTTCTTGGCCAGGACGCGCATCTCGCCCGAAACCATGCTGAAAGGGTCGAATTTGGAGCTGACGTTGGGCTGGACCATCTTTTCGGCCGTCTCGACCGCGGTCAGAAAGGACGAATAACGTCTAACGAGGGAAATTGGTCGCCACATGAACAAAGCCAGACTTGGTGAAAATAATTAAAATATTCGCTAAATATTTTATTCTCATGGACTGGATATCCTCGTTTCCCCTGACACGGCATGTGCTGGAGTACACGAAAAAACAGCTGTGCTACGTTCTGCGCAGCGGAAGCGTGCCGCAGCACGTCGGGTTCATCATGGACGGCAACCGCCGATACGCCAAGATGAACAAGATGGAGACCAAGGAGGGCCACAGCGCCGGGTTCGACACCATGGCCCGGCTGCTGGAGGTGTGCTACGACTGCGGCGTCCAGGCGGCCACCGTGTTTGCGTTCTCCATCGAGAACTTCAGCCGCAGCGACTACGAGATCGAGTGGCTCATGAAGCTGGCCAAGTCCAAAATGAAACAGGTGGTGGAACACGGCGAGCTGTGCGACAAGTACGGCATCAAGATCCGCATCCTGGGCAACCTCAAGCTGCTGCCGGCAGACGTGCGCGAGTCGCTGCTGGAAGCGCAGGAAATGACCAAAAACAACACGCGAGCAGTGCTCAACATCTGCTGTCCCTACACGGCTAGAGACGACATCACGCATTCCATCAAAGACATCATTGCCCGCGGCTACGACCCGGAAGACATCACACAAGACCTGATCAGCGAGCACCTGTACACGGGCGGCGTGCCCAAGCTGCAGCTGCTCATACGAACGTCCGGGGTGTACCGACTCAGCGACTTCCTGCTATGGGAGGTGGTCGACGTGGACTGCGACATGGAGATTCTGTCCGTGCTGTGGCCGCAGTTCACGCCGGTGCTGATGCTGTGGGTCCTGTTCAAGTGGGGGTGGAACAGGACGGGCCGGGCGCGCAGAAACAAGAAACTGCTCCAAAAGCACGAAAAGGAGGACTGATAACCTGTCTGCTGTATGTATCACCAAGGACCGAGTAATACAATCTTCTACTGTATGTATCACCAAGGACCCATTGGGCCCATTTGCCTGCTGCCAGCAAGGACCGATTAGCCCAATTTCTACTGCACGTACTACCAAGAACCGATTAGCTTGATTGTCTAGCTACATGTATTACCTCACCAATACACTGTATTCACTCAGGCCTTGTTCTGCTTCTGGGCCTCCTCGAACTCCTTCTTGAACTTGTCTGCATTCTCCTTGTTGCCGAACCGGATCGCCAGGGTCTGTGCCTCGGGGGTCCCGTCGCTCACGTCCGCAGTCACGCTGTACACCCACGAGCGGTCAGATCCCACGTTGGGAGTCAGCTTGTACTCCGGCGCGATAATGTGGTTGGCGCACACCTTCAGCGTCTTGTCTCTTCTCATCAGCAGTCTCACCTTCTTGGTCTCCTTGTGCTGCAGGAACTTGACGTCTCCGGTACCCCTTTCCTTCCACTCCTTGGAGTCAGGGTGGAACTTGAACAGCTTGGCCCGGATCTTGAACAGAACGTCCTCGTTCTCCTCGTTGGTCTTCACCTCGACCTTCTCCAGCTGCACCAGAGGCTCGAAGTGGATGTCGTCGTTTTCGGGCACCTCTTCCTCGTCCTCACCCTCCTTGTCCTTGGCCTCGGATTTCTTCTCGTCCTTGTTCTCTTTCTCTTCTTGCTCCTCCTTTTTCTCCTCCTTCTTGGCGCTGGCTCCTCCGAACATTGCAAACACGTTCGACGTTGGCGGCTTCAAGGCCGGCTCCTCGGTCTTAGGCACGCTGGAAACACTCTTGTCTTCGCTCATGTTGTTTTTTAGTTGATCTGTGTTTTTCGCCATTTAAATTTTTTAGCCAAGCAGGGTAACCTCTCAATCCGCCACATCGCCTGGTGGCAACCTGCGAGCCGTGCTGGTCTCCGCACAGCTCGAGGCCGCCTTTTTTGAACCCGCAGCGCCCCCGCCACGCATCGGTACCCGCCCAAAGCCCATCTCCCGCCCTGGCCTATCGTCGCTTACGTAAGCCCTTCTCACATCCTCGTTTGCCATTTTAGGGTTTCCCCAGCTTTGTAAATTATCTCTAACTTTCTATTTGTGACCTCTTCAAGAATGCCGCTTTCCCACAGGAGACAGTCGTCTCTAGACGAAGTAGATCCCTTTGCCAACGCAGATCTGTACTACGGGCCTCACACCGACCCGTCCAAGTCCAAGAAGAACTCCAAGTACGGCAGAACAAGGACCATGTCTGCTGTGATCCCAAACAGAAGGTTGTTTCAATACGGCGATTTCTCGCCATCCCCCACCACCACGCCCTCCAATGGGTCGGCCACATTTGATCTGGAAAACAATTCCAGCGACGACGATTCGGCTGTGTCTGGTCCTCCTTCGGGTACCAACTCCAAGGCGGTTTCGCCAACGCAGTCCACCACGTCTCTGCTGAAAGACCACAACCTGGAGGTGGTCAATTCCCAGAAGCTGTATTCGCTGCCCGCGGTCTCATCGGGAGCCGTGAATGCCGTTGGCAGCAACTCAACGCTACGTCGGCGAGCATCGGCTGACGACTCATCCAGTATGAAGAACTCCAAGCGGTTCTTCATTAGTGATATTGACGCCACCCTGGAAGAGCTGCTTGAGAACGAGGACACGGACAAGAACTTCCAGATCACAATTGAGGATAGTGGCCCTAAAGTGCTGAAGCTTGGTACTGCAAACTCCAACGGATATAGGCAGTACGATATCCGGGGCACGTACATGTTGTCGAATCTGTTGCAGGAGCTGACCATCGCCAAACGCATGGGCCGCAAGCAGATGATCTTGGACGAGGCGCGGCTCAATGAGAACCCTGTGAGCAGACTCAAACGGCTTATTTCCAAAGACTTTTGGAGAAACCTCACGAGGACGCTAGACGAACACAACATTATAGATATGGCTCGTGACACGAAGATCGACACACCAGAGGCCAAAATGCCCCGCGTCTACATTCCTCACAATCAGAAAGAGATCTTTGACTACTACAAGGCGCTTTCCGAGAAATGTCCCCAGCATAATCTGCAGGTGGAATATTTGCCAGAGAACATCGATGCCAATTACATCAAGTCCATAAATCACAAGCCCGGACTTCTGGCTCTTGCGACCCGCAGACGCAGTGAGAAGTATGCTGATCTGGAGGGGTATCCTTATGTTGTCCCAGGCGGCCGTTTCAATGAGCAGTATGGGTGGGACTCTTATTTTGAGACCTTGGGGCTGCTCGTCTGCGATCTGCTTGAACCTTGTATTGGTATGTGCGAGAACTTTATCTTCGAAATTGAAAATTATGGCAAGATCTTGAATGCAAACAGATCCTACTACTTGGGCAGATCGCAGCCCCCATTTTTGACCGATATGGCGTTGCAAGTGTTTAATTACATTGAGAGGAACAAAGGTATTCAAGACATTGGGTTTTTGGAGCGTGCTACTAAGGCGGCAATCAAGGAGTATTGGGCGGTCTGGTGCACGCCTCCTAGACTTGATCCAGAAACTGGCCTGTCGTGCTATCATCCACAAGGAAAAGGAATTCCACCGGAAACTGAAGCCACGCACTTCTGTGCTGTTTTGAGACCATACTGTGAGAAGTATGGGGTCAGTTTCGAGGAGTTTACGCAGAAGTACAACGACGGAGAAATTGTTGATCCTGAGTTGGATGAGTATTTCTTGCATGACCGTGCCGTCAGAGAAAGCGGACATGATACCTCTTACCGGCTGGAGGGAGTTTGTGCACATCTGGCAACGGTGGATCTGAACTCGCTTCTGTACAAGTATGAGCGGGACATTGCATCTATCATCCGCAAATATTTCGATAACCACTTGGAACTCAACGGACATGTTGAGACCGCCGAAAGATGGGAGGCCCTTGCGGAAAGGCGCAGAAAGAACATAGACAAATACCTCTGGAACGAGTCCAAGGGCATGTATTTTGATTACAACGTGAAAACCCACAGACAAAGCCTGTACGAGTCTGCCACCACATTCTACCCGTTGTGGGCGAAAGTCGCGTCACGTGACCAGGCAAAGGCGCTCGTGGAGAAAGCACTGCCTAGGTTCGAGGTCTTTGGCGGTATTGTGAGCGGAACCAAAGAGTCTCGTGGTGAGATTGGGCTGGATAAGCCTTCGAGACAATGGGACTATCCGTATGCCTGGTCTCCGCATCAAATCATGACTTGGAAGGGTCTCCAAAACTATGGGTATGGAGCCATCGCCAAGAGGCTTTCTTACAGATGGTGCTACCTGATCACGCTTGCATTTGTTGACTTCAACGGTATTGTTGTGGAAAAGTACGACGCCACGTCTACTCAAGAGCCTCACAAGGTCGACGCTGAGTACGGTAACCAGGGATCTGATTTCAAAGGAGTGGCTACCGAAGGCTTTGGATGGGTTAACGCGGGCTATTTATTGGGATTGGAGAACCTCGATACAATCGGAATCCGCGCCCTGGGTTTAGTGACGTCTCCTATCGATTTTTTCCCGAAATTGAATGAGGCTGAGAAACGGGGCTATGGGTTGTGATTTAATAAAAAATTAATTATATAAAATAAATAAATGAATTGAATCAAATCTTTGGCCTTCTCTGTTTTCGCGTTTATGAAGTTAAAAGTGATCGTCGACAAACCAATTGAGCTGCGCAAGTGTCTGTCGTTTCTCGTTGGCTTGCGACGTGTATGCGTGTTTCGTTTTACAGAACGTCAGTTGATCATCGTGTCGTCAGGGCTGAACGAGCCCACTGTCTGGAGCAAACTTGATTCAGGTATATTCCAGCTCTACGAGGTCGACTCGACCAGAGACAACGTTATTCCCTTTGAAATCAACATTGAACCTCTTTTGCAAGTGCTGCGCAACTATGAAAAATCCAACGCCTCCAGTAATCTTGTGATCCGTCTACAAAAAAGACCCTCCACAGGCGGAGAAATAAAAAATAAAGCAGCAGCATCGCTTGCCTTGTTCTACACGGAACAGATCTCAATCAGTTCGAACGTCAGCCATTCCTTCAATGTCCCTGTTCGACTGCTCAAGATGGATAGTGACCTGCGTATTGTTGAGCCTACCATGGACAGCATGAAGCTTGCCATGAAGTTGCCGATGCGAATTAGCCCTCTGCTAAAACGCCTTGAGCGTTATCGCACGGCGGACTTGGCTACCATAGTGGCTAATCAGACGGGACAGCTGAAGTTTGTAATTGAAGAGGAACAACGCAAGATCGTGGTCCAGTGGAAGGAAAAACTGGACGTTCTGCCCGACGATGAGGATTCTGTTGCCCAGAGCTGGGATTCCAGCGTTCTGCGGCCCGTTTCACTGAAAGTGAAGCTGAAACACTGGAACGTGGGAGCCCGGCTGATGGAGCTTTGCGACGCAATGTCGCTGATCATTCACGCACAAGGGGGCATCTTACACTGCTACATCGACCTGGATCAGAAATGCGACATTGCATACTATCTAAGTGGATATCAAACAGATTAGGCGGATTTTTCTCCGTACGCTTTCACGAACTCGCACAGCAACTTGACGCTATCAAGCGAAACCGCGTTATATAAAGACGCACGCATACCACCCACGGAACGGTGGCCTTTCAGACCAGTGAGCTCTTTTTGCTCTGCAGCTTTGATGAACTCCGCATCATTTCCGTCTGCCAATGTGAAGACCACGTTCATCTTCGATCTGACAGATTTCTCCACAGGCAGGTTATACACTTTCGGGAATGCGTCCAACGCGTTGTACAGGAGCTCCGCTTTTTGCTCATTGACCTTCTGCTGAGACTCAAGACCGCCGGCCTTGATCAGGTGCTGCAGAACAAGATCAACGATGTGAACGGTAAACGTTGGGATCGTGTTGTACGCAGATTTATTCTTGACCACCGTTGGGAAATCGAAAGCAATCGGGCTCAATGGGACTCCGAGCTTTGTCAGCTCTTCCTCAGCAGGATACTCTAGGAGACTTTTCTTGATGATATAGATGGTTATACCAGCGAGACCGACATTTTTTTGGGCGCCGGCAAAAATACAGCCGTACTTGGAAACGTCCACTTTCTTGGACAGGAAGTTGGAGGACATGTCCGCGACAATCTCAACGTTAGGGAACTTGTCAAATGGGAACTCGGGGAACTCGACACCGTTCACGGTCTCGTTGTCACAGAAGTACAGGTAGGAAGTTTGCGACAGGTCTTGTGGTATGTCCCATTTTTCCACAGCTGGAATGGTTCCGAACTTGCCGTCCACTTTCTTGGAATCGAGAACGATGTCTGGGCTGAAGCCCAATCTAGCTGCCTCCTCAGCAGCTTTCTTTGACCAGCTTCCGGTGATGACGTAGGCCGGCTTGCCCTTTTTACCTGTTTTCTTGGCGAAGGAAGCAGTCAGGTTAGTTGCTATCGACGAGAACCCAGTGGTTCCTCCGCCTTGCATGAAGAAGACCTCGTGGGTGTCGGGAATGTCCAGCAACTCGACCAGATGTTGACGAGTGCTTTCGATGATGTTAGCCCCGGCAGCCGAACGGTGGCTGATCTCTCCCGCGCCAAGGCCAATGCCCTGGAAGTTGATCAGATCTTGTGCAGCTTGCTGCAGCACGCTAGTTGGCAGAAGGGCCGGGCCCGCTCCAAAATAATTTGGCTCTTTTCTCTCGAGTGACATATTAGTGAAGAGTCACAAATAAAATCATTAATTGAAAAAATACGATCGAATCTTGCACAGCCGCAAAACAGTAAATTCCTGATAACTATTTATTCACTCCTTCTTTGCAATTTCGGAGAATTTGTTGTACGTGTCGGCCTTCTCAAAGACAATACCCTCGAATTTCCCGTCGTTCAGGACTTCTCTGGAGCTCAGATAGTCCAGGTTGCACAGTCTTGGCCAGTTGACGTACTGCACGCCGTTGTCTAGAATGTACTTCAAAGAGAAGACTGCCACCGTCGCAAGGACCCCGTTCAGCAGGAAGTTTTTCATGGCGGATATCGAGTTGTTTGGATAGTACGTGGTGATCACCAGCAGCGAGAAGGACGCCAGCAGGACATATGGAACCGATTGTGTGTAGGCTGGTCTCAGGTCTTGGAACGGAGAGGTAGCGATCTCGTACGGAAGAATATTGCCCAGAAACAGGTCGTAGCCGTCCTGTCTCGGCCCGTCTCTGTAGTTGTTCTTGACGTACCTGGTGATAGAGTTGACCAGATCGTTGAACGCACCCAGCTTGGTTCTCTGGCCTGTTCTTGTATAGTCCGTCTTCAAGGCTCCAGTGCCGGAGTACGATTTGGACACCACGTCTGCGTTGTCGGCCCAAATGTTCATAAACACGTAGTTGAACTTCGGATCGACTCTTTCCCAGTCCTGCACGCCGTTGATGACCCCACTCTCGATCAGCTGCTGCTGCAAGTAGAACCTGCCCAAGGTGGATTGCACCACGTTGGTTCTGTCCAGACAATCCATGCAATTGGTCCTCACCGTGTGCGTCTGCGTCCGCTGGACAGCAAACTTCTCCGACACGTCTACCACCGAGTAGTCCTGCGCAGAAAGACCGATCTCTTTCAGATGGTCAATCAGAAGCTTCACACGATACCATCTCATGTTCTTGCACTCGTGGTGGAAGTCAAAGTAGGTGTATTTCAGATGCGGATCGTCGAGCGCCGTGACCGCGTTTTCGTAAGCCTGCTTGACGGGCTCCTCGTAACCCTTCTGGTTCACGAGGTTCACCAGATACGTTGTTCCGTATTTTTCAATCATCCGGCTGAAATGCTGTCTGGTGGGCGTGTAGTCTGTCTGGCCCAGAAGAAGGTTGGGCTTGTATCTGAGATTGTTCATCTCGGCCCAATAAACCGGAACAGACCCTCTGGTCTGCAGATAGGTGTACACCTTGTCGCCGTCGGGGGTGTGCACAGCCAATATTTGCTCTGTCTCGTTGAAGTTGGCGACGTTGCCGTCGGGGTCGATCCCACGACGGAAATATCTGGTTCCTGCTCTTAGCCGAGACCGTCTCGTGACCAGGCCAAACGTGACCGGCTTCATATTGAGCGTCGTGTGCACAAACTTGGCGTACCCGTAGATCATGGGCAAAACGAAAGCGCCTGCAACCTTGAGCAGATCCTGCGAAACAAAATGGTTCCACATGTACTCTGGGTCGAAGCCCTTCTCGGATTGTCTCGTGAACGGCTTGGTCAGGTCGTAGTCGTACGAAAACATCAGCGAGGCCGAGTCGAGGTGCGACTTCAGCAGGTCCAAGTACCTGTTCTCGTCCTCATCGAGCTGGTATTTGGCAGCACTCAGAGAAAGCATCTTGAACGAGGTCATCTTGAACACCTTTTTGCCGCCGTAAAGCTGACCCACCTCAGACGCCCCCGTGACAACCAGCAGATAGTGAGAGCTGTGCAGATGGATTATTCCGATTATACCAGAGATCGCAAGCGACTTGCCGTCAATGACGCGCTTTTCGGCGTCCACGAGCTCGCAGGTGCCAGAGTTCGTCACCAGCAGCGCCCGCGACCCCGCACGGGCCACGTCGGTCACCAGGTACCCGTCAGAGACCTGGGTCAGAGACAGAAAAGGCGCACTCATACAAACAGAAATAATTACGTATTTTTTATTAAGTGTCTGAATATCCACACACGACACCCGTGCACCACCTAGTAGTCCAGCAGCCGGCGTTTTGGGAAGTCTCTGATTTGCGGCACAGGCAGCTCCGGAACGAGGTAGACCATGCCGTTTTCGTCTATGCGCTCGCGGTCCTTCTCGCTGATACTGTAGATTTCGCGGATGTTGTCCTTGAGCAGCTGTCTGACCTCGACGAAATTCTTCTGTATTTCGTACGCCTGGGCCATCATGTTGCGTCTCACAAGGCCTTCGACAAGACGCAGAGCCTCCGCCTCGGTCTGGTCCAGTCTGTCCACGAGCCGTCCCACGCTCTGGACCAGGTACTCCTCTTCATAGATGGTACCCTTCTTACCTCTTGCTTTCTTCCGCTCCTCTCTTCTTCTGTTCTTGGCCGTGCGCCGAGACGCCCCTGTTTTGGCGGTCCCCTGTGTCTTCCCCGTGTATCTGGTGAAGAAGGACTCCTTTGTGGATGTTTCTGACGCGGCGATCGAGACGTTGTCGGGAGTGTCGTTTTCAGCCATCTCGCCGTAGTATGCAAATGGATCCTGCTCTTTTTTGGAGCGCAGCTCTCTGAGACGGCCCAGCTGCGAGCTGACCTGTCCCTTGCAGTCGGCGAGCAGCTCCGCGATGATCCCGAACCCTTCTCCGAGCGCCGGATCCACCACAGACGCCACCAGGCCGGGCCTGTTCTCCTGGTAGCAGAGCATGATTGCGTGCTCATACTGGTGATTCTTGCAGTACAGCCTCAGAGCCTCCTCCATATTGTCCAGGAACTTCATCTCCAGATACGCAGCAGCGGCGTATTCGTGATTGTCGGTCAGCAGCGACACCAGATGCGTGCACGTGTCTGTAAGGAGCTGTTTGTCATGGATGGCCAGCGTGACGGCCTGCTGCCAGTTTCTGGCCAACACGTGATTCTCCAACGCCTCCTGTGTGTGGCCCAGAGCCTCGTATGCAAGGGCTGCGTCCGAGTATTCTCTGTTCTCGTGCAGATAGTCGGCATATGCTCTCATGATAACGTCGAACTTGTGCTTGTTGTATCTGTAGAGACCCAGAGCGTGTGTGTACAGGCCGTGCTCGACGACGAAATCCAGCACCTCTGTGTCGGTTCCCGGAGCGTCCTCGGACGACGCGATCTGAACGAGCCAGTCCAGAGCCTTTTCGTATTTTTTCAGGTAGCTGTCGATCATAAATCTCTTGCGCAGATCCGTCTGGACATGTATTTTTTGCAAAAATGGCAGGTACTCCTTCGGGTCTTTTTGCGACTGCTGGGCAATCACAAGTGTGAGGGGGACATTGTAGATGGCGAGGGCCTCGTTGTACAACATGTTGACGTCCAGCAGGAAACACAGGTGCTGGACGGTTTTCTCGACCTCGGACTCGTTTTTGAACGAGCCGATCAATTCCAGGGCCTGCGTGGTCTTCGGCGGGTGCTGACATGCGTACGCCGTGATGATGGTCTGCAGATACCGCGACTTGTATGCAGGCGTCAGCAGAACGGATAGAAGGGCCTCACAGATACGGCTGATTTTGTCCTTGCCTGTTGGTTTGACGTGGTCCGAGATGCGCAGCTGCTGCAGCTCAACCTCGGCGTTTTTTTCTGTTTCCCTGTACTTTGTCTCGACCACGTCCTCCTCAAGCAGCGTGGACATGAACAGCTCGATGTAGTCTGGTTTTTTGATCTCTTTGATGAAGTGCTCCACGTTGCTGAAAAATAGCTCCGAGTCGTAGTCGTGCAAGATATCCAACGCGATTCTGTGTGTGCGGCACACCACGAACGCCTTTTCGTACTGTCTGTTTTTGATGAAGTGTCTGACCTCCGTCAGAATCATGATCCGCGGGTGGATGGTCTCGAGATTGCCTCGCGGAGCTTGGAGGACCACGCTGGCCTTGGACGGCACCGCAGTGACCAGAACCGCGCCTCGTTCCACCATCCGGGTTCTCTCGTCGTCGTCGGACTCGGAAAACGGCTCCTGGTCGAGACAGTGCGCCAGATGAACGAACTTGAGCTGGTGTTTGGCCGTGGTGTACAGAACGTGTGATTCGGTCACCAGAATCGACGTCACCCCAGAGCACGCCAGCATCGAGTTGACGTACAGCTTACCGGTGGAAGAGAGTCCAAAACAAACGCGGGAGTCGCCGACGCTGGTCACCCAGTAGTCGGAGCACAACTGCGGGAACTGGGCCACTTTGGTGGCCTCGGACGTGGCCAGGTCAAATATATACACCGACCCGTCTGCCGTCTCGTACGTCACGTGCTGGAAGTCGACCGTCGGCTTGACGAGCACGGGCTTGGGCGGCGCGAGGTCGACGACAGACGCCAGCTGCGGCTGGCCGGGCTCCGACACGTCCAGGATGGCCATTTTCGAGCCCTGAGCAGCGTCCACCAGAACCGCCACCATGTTGCTGCCAGCACAGCACACCTGTCGAGGACGGTCCAGTGGCTCGCCAAACATGCCCTTGGTCACTGTACTGCGCACCACAGGCTCACTGCCCTTGAGAATGCCCGCCACGTCCACGGTAGCAAACGACACACTGTCGTTGGTCAGAAGCGCACAAACCGCGTTGTCGCGGGAGCAGGCCACATCGACAAGGTTCTCCTCGACAAACACCTCACGCAGACACGCCGGGGGCGGCACGTTGGCCAGTCCCACAGGCGTAATCTTACACTCCATGCCGTCAATGACCAGCACCATTCCCACGTCTGTTGGGGGACAAGTGGGGCCCAGACCCATGGAGTAGGCCATATCAACGACCTCGATTCGCCTGGACGACCCAAACATGATCCGCATTGGGTTTTCCGGGTGGAACCTCATGAACTGGACGTCCTCTGCTGCTGCACTGAATATTTCTTGCTTCAGATACCAGTGGTAGTTCTTGGACGTCCAGATCTGAACGCGGTCCACAAGCCGGAACGCCAGTAGCTCGCTGTTGCACGACCAGTCCAGCCCCAAGACCCGGGAGTTTTCAGGCAATCTGGTGGTGAACTCGCCGTGTCGAAGTCCGTTCCGCTCGAAAAAAATAAGGTCCAACACCTGCTCTTTTATCTCCTCCTCAAACCGCCGACGCGCCGAGGCAATCAGCGACCCCTGTGGCTTCCATGCTACCGGCTCCTCCTGGCCGTCCACAGCCTCGGAGCACGAATCCAGCTCTCCGTCACGCGAATACACACGAATGACTCTGCGCTCGCGACCGGGCTCCAGCTCCTCCACAGAGCTCAGACAGAGATACTGGCTGTCTCCACGCCACGAGATCTCGCACTTGAACGTGTCAAAGGACGACAGATGTCCGTGCTGGACTTCTGCAACCGTGGGGTCGTGCAAAATGGCGTTGTCACTGTCGATGTTCAGACCAGCGTTCTTCAATGCCTGACGCTCTCTTTCCAGCTGCTTGGCGCCCTTTCCTTTAAACTGCGTCTCTTTCTTACCCCATCCGACCGAAACTTGCGTGCTGGCATCCACATCGTTGGGATTTAGGTACTTTTCAGCAATCGGCTCAAACGTCCTGGTAAGAAGAACCAGATTGTCTTCTCCCGTCAAAACAGCAAGAGTCTCCTCGTCCGGCGCCCACCGCGCACTCTTGATACCGCTGTCTATGGAGCCAACGATCTCCACTACTGTAGTGTCGGGATCCGGACTGCTGGTATCATACGTAGCACTCATGATATCTCCTTGCTCAAATATTATCACCAGTTGCGCAGTATCAGCAAAGTGAGCAAACGACACCATTCTGTCAAATTCCCCCACAGGCAATGACGCCAGCAGGTTCACCTGGCCGGTCTTCATGAACTGTTGAACCTCCAAGGTTTGGCTTTCCTGAGAGCCCATCACTATGGTGAGAGAGTCCGTGAAGACGTCAAAAACAGAATCCACGACCTCCAGGTCGGGATACGTTCGGGACTCAGGCGCCACTTGACCAATATTGAGGATTCTGAGGTTCTTCATAGTGGTCTTCTAGCCTGCCAGTAAGGATCGTGAAGAGCTGATAATTTGAATAATTTTTTTTTCTTGCATTACATAATCTATATACATTAGCGTCTTCTGGCCAACGCTCTGTTAGCCCAGCGGGCCTCTATCACGCTCCAATCAAGGCAATTCCACACGTTCTCGAGATAACTGGCCTTTCCAAAGACACCGTAGTCCCGAAGATAGAATGATGGGTTGTTTCCGATGGCGAAGAGCGGCTCGTACACATACGTCAATGGGTCGTACGTGTCTTGTGCTTGATCCAAAGATGGAATATCGATTTTATACATGCTGAAAGCTCCGTTGTCGTCGTCTTCTTGGGTTTCCGAGGCAGATTTCTGTTGTTTGAACGCCTTGGCGTGCGAGACTTGACCAGACCGGAAGTGATGAGGAGTGCCGTGGTTGTACGTATTGACTATCGCCAACGACGAGAACCTGGAAAGGTCTCTCGTTTCCTGGCCGAGCTCGGGCTGTCTAAACTTGTAGACAAGCCAGGTGTAGCCGTTGCCTTTCATCGAGTTTGCGGTGGCCAACAGAAGAGTCTTGAACTCCTGCAACGAGCCAAACGAAGCTTCGATCTGCTGTTGGAACTCGTCACGCGGAGCGTTCTTGATCTCAGAAAAAACGTCTGGCGTCTTATACAGCTCCTCCACTCCCGCTTTAGCCACCTTGTTTTCCGGATTTGGCTTCAGCGACGAAAGAAAATAATACAGGTTGTAGATGGCGGAAGCGTTTTGAAAGACAAACTGTTCCGTTGGTTTCTTCGCAGTCTTCGACAGCAGCTTGTAGTACTTGTCAACAGTGGGGTTGTTTGTTGTGATGGCGAAATCCTCGATCAGAGATGACGGAGATGTTTTTTTTCCTCTCAGAAAGACGTTGTTCTTGTTGGAGTTATATTCCACAAAAGCGGATTCCAAACTGCTCCTAAGAGGCGACTCTGAAATTCCGTACTTGAGGTCATCCAACTTCAATGCAGTCTGCTCTGTCCAGATGTCCTTGAGCACTGGATCGCTGAAAAGACCTGGGATTCCCTTGTTTTCAGAATTATCCACAATGGACAGAGACGGAAGAGTAATTGTAGCACCAACTGAAGCCGGCGAGGTATCCACATTCAGACTCGTCTGGCGACATGGTGCACGCACGCTGAAAGCGCGACGCGCGAACGACGACCCACTGAGTGACTTTCTCAACATAGGAGTAGATGTCGAAAATATAAAAAATTTAGTTGGAACTTGCACGACAGAGTAAAAAGATAAGAGAACTGGAGATTCTCGGGTGCGTGGATACTGGCTTGCAAGCCATTGGACCCACATAGGCTAGCACCAGTCTAGTAGCGGACAGTCTGTGAGCAACAGAAGCTTCACAGACAGGACGCAGTATAGCGGTGACACGCTTCGAGAAGGAGTGAATAAAATATACAAAGTTACCCGGTCTTTATGCGAGAGGCGAATTTTGCAACGACCATTTTATTGGGAAAGCTGTAAAATAAAACAAGTAAATAGCAACGGAGCGGGCCTTGTTTTTGTTAAAACAGTTTTAGATCACTCTTTCGAGACCCCTACGTATCCCACCCACCTTCTAACAGCGGTGGTCCAAGTTTTAACAGCCATCAGTAACAGCGGGTAACTAATATACGCGTTGCCACAACGTTCCGATACAGAAGGAAAAAAATAACAAGCTCTATCCATCGAACCAACGGATCTTGTCCATTGTGTCCAATTCACGCGTTTGGAACACCAACAGCCACATTTACTAAACGCATAGCCTTTTTTCACTGTAACTAACGCCTCCGCCACCAATATGGCCGAACAAGAAGCAGATATTGAATCCATCATCGATAGACTTCTCGATGTGAGAGGCTCTAGACCAGGAAAACAAGTCCAGCTGCAAGAGTTTGAGATCAGATATCTGTGTACAAAAGCCAGAGAAATCTTTATTAGACAGCCTATTTTGTTGGAGCTGGAAGCCCCTATCAAAATTTGCGGTGACATTCACGGCCAATACTACGACCTTCTGAGGTTGTTCGAGTACGGAGCATTTCCTCCAGAGGCTAACTACCTGTTTCTGGGTGACTACGTCGATAGAGGAAAACAGTCATTAGAAACAATCTGTTTATTATTAGCATACAAGATCAAATACCCAGAGAATTTCTTCATTCTTAGAGGCAACCACGAATGTGCATCCATCAACAGAATTTACGGCTTCTACGATGAGTGCAAAAGACGCTATAATATTAAACTCTGGAAAACTTTCACAGATTGTTTCAACTGTTTGCCTATTGCAGCCATTATCGATGAAAAGATCTTTACGATGCACGGTGGACTATCACCTGACTTGAATACCATGGAGCAGATTAGAAGAGTCATGAGACCAACAGACATCCCAGATGTGGGATTGTTGTGCGACCTGCTGTGGTCAGACCCCGACAAGGATATAACTGGATGGAGTGAGAACGATCGAGGTGTCTCCTTCACATTTGGACCAGACGTGGTGTCCAGATTCTTACAAAAACATGACATGGATCTCATCTGTAGAGCGCATCAAGTGGTGGAAGATGGTTACGAATTCTTCAGCAAACGGCAGCTGGTCACCATTTTTTCTGCTCCAAACTACTGTGGAGAATTCGATAATGCTGGTGCCATGATGAGTGTTGACGAAAGCTTATTGTGTTCCTTCCAGATCCTCAAACCTGCAGAGAAGAAAAAGTACGGCTACGGCACACAGCCTCCGCCTGGAGTCCAATCGCCGAAAAACAAGAAGAAGCCTACTAAATGATTATATGAAGCTTGATGCTTACTATGTCGCAATCCACATGTTCATCCATCAACCGTGAAACAACTTCTGTTGTGTGTTCCGACGATGCCCAATTATACTTTTTATTACTTGTTTGTGATTTAGTCTGTCAATGAATTGTTGTTAATCACTTGGGTAACTGTACGGGCACTATATACTTAAGTAGCAATATCTTAGGACCTAACTTTGATCGAGGTCACGTGAGAGAGCACAGGGTAAGCGCAAAACTTTTCCTCAGGTGCCATATTTTTTTATATTTTAGGATACGAGTTTGGATTTGTTAACTGATTATGTAATCCCCGTAAAAAAGAAACCACTGGAAGCCACTGTCGCTTAACCATAGTTCAAAAATTTTTCACTCAAGATTTAGACATTTACATTCAACATGGTTTTAGTTCAAGATCTACTGCACCCAAGCGCTGCCTCTGAGGCCAAGAAACACAAGCTCAAGACTCTCGTGCAAGAGCCAAGATCATTTTTCATGGACGTGAAGTGTCCAGGATGCTTGCAAATCACCACTGTTTTCTCTCACGCTCAAACCGCCGTCACTTGCGATTCCTGCACCACTGTGTTGTGTACACCAACTGGAGGTAAGGCTAAGCTGTCTGAGGGATGCGCATTCAGAAGAAAGTAAAGGAAACAGGGGACGAAATACCAGCATAGAAGGAGGTGTGTATTATAGTGAATAAAACACCGTTCAAAAGAACGTCAGTACTGTTGTTTAATCACCAAAGATGCCAATCAAGTATACGTATGTTTGATTTATATATTTAAATATATGACCTATTGGAAGCGAGTGTTTTTAAGGCGTCGAATTCACAAAGAAAGATGAAAGCCAGTCTTTAGAAAATGGAGTTGACAAGGTCGCTTCCGATTGTAGCACCAGCACCGAAAATTGCGGCGTTACCCAGTCTCGAGCCGAACTTCTTGAACATGCCGTTTCCGTGCTGACCCTGCGGTTGGCCCTGCGGTTGCTCGGCCACCGACATTGGCGTGTACTGCTGCTGTTGCTGCTGGGCTGGCGGATAGTACTGTTGTGGAGCATACATTGGAGCCATTGGCTGCTGTTGGTATGGCTGCTGGGCTGGTGCTGCAGCAGGAGCGGCAGAAGTGGCAGGTCCTGGAGCAGCTGACGAGCCCATGAGACTGACGTAGTTGGCGGGGAACATACCGGTTCTTCCGTCGACAGAGCCTTTCCACCATGAATCACTCATCTTCTGAACAATCGTGACCTTATCACCGGCCCGAAGCTCCAGATCTTCTGGTTGCTGAGGTTTGTAATCATAGAGAGCCTGGGCGTACTCCACGGAAGAAGCCGGAGAGTGTGCTGGTGGAGAGTACGAAGGCGGAGCAGCAGCTGGGACGTTACTCGAACCTCCAACATCCTTTGCAGGCATACCATCGGAGTATCTTTCGGGCAAGGAGCTCAGAATTTGATCCAATAGGTTCTTCGTGATAACATTGGATTCAGCAAGAAATTCAAGTTCCTGGCTGGTTAGAATAGGTGAGAATGCAACTTACAGTTTTGACGGTAGTCAAAGAGCGATTGATCGCGGCGGACATGACGTGTTGTTTGTGAAACTGTAACTAATTTATTTAAAATAAATTATTTATTGGCCTTTCCTTTTAGTAGGCGCAGAGAAGAAATACGGTGCAAGGGTGTTCGGATAAGAACGATATCTTATTATAGTACCAGACTAATATACATTGTGCTAACAGCTAGCAGGACAGACAGACAGGTTATAGAGGGCCCAGATAGTCCTCTTTGATACTTCCGATAGCACTGATGCTGTTGACGTCGGATCTGGTACCGATGATCTTTATTCTGACTTTGGAGCCCTTCATGATGACCTGGTCTTCGCTCATGTAGGCTGGAGGTGTGTGCGATGGGGTGTATTTCATGTCTTTAGGAATTAGGTGCTTGGAGATAAAAACAGAGAGCGGGCCAACGTCTGCGAAAAAGCCCATGTTGTTAACAGATGAAACAATTGCGTCCACCACCTCTCCCTTGAACGGCTTCCACACAACTGCGCGGTACTTGACCTCAAACTCGGCGTATCCCTGTTGGCCTGGAACGATTTTCCCCTTCCCCACGTCGATACTCATGCTGTCGAGAACACAAACAATGTATCCAAATTGACCTGTACAAGTTCCTTCCACGTCAGTCAACAGTTTCTGCTGAAGGTACTGGTTCATCTGTGGCCCAAAGTAGGAGGGGTGTAGCGTCAAATTAAGCGAGAGGTCTTTTATGAAGAACATAGTTGTATATGGTTTTCGAATTATTTTTCAGTTATTTTTGCTGGCGCACAAGTTAAGGTGGACGAGAAAATTGAAAAAAAATATTCCAAGATTGTTAGTTGCAAATGTCGAACAAAATCGGAAAGACAGGACTTGGATTTGCCCGGGTCTGGCACCACGTAGATCTGGCCGAAGACAAAAGGACTTTGGGACGTCTGGCCTCGCAAATCGCAATTACCTTGATCGGAAAACATAAACCGGTCCCGCACGAAACACAAGATGCTGGAGACTATGTGGTGGTGTCTAACGCCCAGTTTTTGCGTGTGACTGGGAACAAGCTCGAAGACAAGACATACTGGTCGCACACAACGAGGCCGGGTTCTGGAAAGGCCACGCCAATGAAGAAGGTCATCAAAGACTACGGATATGGAGAGGTGATTAAACGGGCAGTGAGTAAGATGCTTCCAAAGAATAAACACAGATGGACCAGACTCAATAGGCTGAAAGTCTACGATGGTTCAGACCATCCATACAAACAGAACCTGATAGCGTTTGCCGACCAGCAGCCAACTGTGTTAGAAAAAGTCAAGAAGTTGGAGGAGAGAACAAAACTGTTGCAAGAGTACGAGAAACAGTTGGCTGGAAGAAAAATATAACTGTGCGAGCACTTTTCATAACCACACCTGTGTATATACGAATATCATTGCAATTTCTTTAATCTTTATTCCCCGTCTTAATTTACATATTATAATATTTTTGCATCTGCCATGTAGCATTATCTGGTGGTCACTCCACTCTTCTGAGTGTACAATCTTGGCGAAATGTTCATACTCATCAGCTCTTGGAACAAGAGCTTGGCCGCATACGGAATGTGAATCTGGTAGATGTTTGTCTTGTTCTTGCACGATTTGCACTCGAACTGGTTTTTCTTCAGGTTGGCAATGACACTCATCAGACCACAGATACCACACACGTGAACACGGAAAGCGTCAGACGAGTCCATCAATCTCTCCTTCAAGAACCCTGCGGCGCCGTGCGCAATCATACAATCACGCTCCATTTCTCCGAATCTCAGTCCTCCGTCTCTGGCTCTACCTTCCATAGGTTGACGGGTGAGGTTCTGGTATGGTCCTCTAGCTCTGGCGTGGATCTTGTCGTCCACCATGTGCCTCAATCTCTGGTAGTAAGTAGGACCAAAGAAAACTTGTGCCATCAGCTTTTTGCCCGTGTGGCCATTGTACATCACCTCGAAACCTCTGCTCTGGTAGCCATTTTCTCTCAGCAGCTTGGAAACGGCATCAACAGTCAGATCCGTGAACGGTGTTGCATCTCCCTCGTAACCTCTCATCGAAGCCACCTTCGACAGCAGACACTCAATCAAGTGGGCGACTGTCATACGGGATGGAATGGCGTGCGGATTGATGATCAAGTCTGGAACAATACCCTGTGAAGTGAAAGGCATGTCCTCGTGTCTGTAAGTGATACCGATGGTACCCTTCTGACCGTGTCTCGACGCAAACTTGTCTCCAATTTGAGGGACTTTGGTCGTTCTCATTCTGACCTTTGCAAACTTCAGACCCTCTGCGTTAGTTGTCAGCAAAACCTGGTCGACAATACCATTTTCAGTAGTTCTGAGCGGAGTCGACGCGTCCCTCTTGGTGTGGTATTTGGTTCTCTGTCCGAGCTCTTCTGTATCTGGGGGAATAGGAACGGTCTTACCAATGATAATATCGTCTCCCGAAACACGGACACCTGGAGCGATCAGTCCGTCATCGTCCAGTTTTTCGTAAGTGCCTTGCTTGAATCCCAAAGTGCTTGAGCGCATTGGTTTCTCGAACTCCTCCACCACAGAGATACCGCTTCTTCTCTCCTGGTCCATGTAGGATCTAAAGAACAGCGATCTGAACAAACCACGATCAATCGAAGATTGATTCATAATCATGGAGTCTTCCTGGTTGTAACCCGAGTAACATGCGATAGCCACAATAGCGTTTTGTCCAGCAGGAAGTTCTCTAAACTTCAGGTACTCCATCGATTGCGTTTTAGCCAATGGCTTCTGCGGATAGTACAAAATATTGGCCATTGTGTCCATTCTGACACTGTAGTTGGTTAAAAAGACACCCATGGCCTGCTTACCCATCGCAGACTGGTATGTGTTTCTTGGAGACTGGTTATGGTCAGGGAAAGGAATAATCGAAGCAGCAACACCAAGAATCATCGAGGGATGAATCTCACAATGAGTAAACGAGTGAGCCTTCACCACGTTCTTGATTCTCTTGGCAGGATCAAGATCACGTTCTGTCTTCTGAACTTCAGCACTGGCTGTCGCAATAAGGTCTTCTGGCGACATGGCGATCAAAACGGTTTCTTCTTCTTCAGCGTCCAAGTATTCGATGATACCATTGCTCAACAAAGAATCCCAACCAAAGACTCTTTGAATAGGACCAAGAGGCTCGCCCTCGTCATCAAACTCCTCATCCTGAACAATCTCTTCAACTTCCCTGTCGAGGATCTTACGACAGTCTTCCTTCGTCAACTTGAGCTCTCCCTTGTGCTCGCTATCTGGGTCATCGTCCACGACGAACAATGGTCTATAAATTCTTCCAGCATCAGTAAAGATCTTGAACTCTCTCTCCCTGATATCTCTAATCAGCGAGACTTCTGGGGAGATAGTGCCGCTTCTCCTGAGCTGTCTCATGGTATCAACCAGCATAGCAGGGTCTCTGTGCGTTCCCACCCAATTTCCGTTCAAAAACACTCGAGTGGCATTCTTGTGCTCTTGTGGCTCGTAATCAGACAAAGGTTCTAGACCCCACTCTTCCAATAGATAGGTGATCGGTTCGGATGCAGAGCCCACAGAAGCACAGGCCATCAAAGACAGATTCTTCACCAATCCACAGGCCTGTCCTTCAGGAGTCTCTGCAGGACAAACAAGACCCCAATGCGTGTTATGCAATTGACGCGGCTTAGCTAATTTTCCATCTCTTCCAATTGGCGTGTTGGTTCTTCTTAAATGCGATAATGTCGAGGAATATGTGTATCTGTTCAAAACTTGAGAGACACCAGCTCTGCTGCTCATAGCTTTCTTCTGCTCTCCCCAGTTTCCGGTGGCAAGCGAGTACTTCAGTCCGGACGTGATGGTGTTCGATTTGACAGCACTGACAATGTTGAAATCGTCACCTCTCTCGATACATCTTTGCATGTATCTATAAATGTCTCTGGACAGCTTTCTGAACAGGATTCTGAACAGGTTGGCGAGAAGTGGCCCAGCAAGATCCAGTCTCTTCTTACCAAAGTGGTCTCTGTCATCTGGTTCTTTTCTTTCTAAAGCGCACAAGAGCAGTCTGTTGACAATGTAACCCAGGAAGTAAGCCTTGTTGGTCTCGTAGCCAGAGTCTTGTGAGATGTGCGGAAGGAACTCACGCTGCAAAATGTCTTTGGCATATTGGATACGTCTTTCCTTCTTGATACCGATCGAATTTCCTCTTCTTCCAATGTAATCCAGCGCGACTTCCTGGGATTGAATCAGGAAACCTTCTTCAATACATGGCTTAAGCATTTCGAGCATCTGCCAGTCATTTTCATCGTAACAAATATGTTGCAAAATGTCTCCATCTTCAATAACACCCAACGCTCTGAAAACAATCACAATTGGAATGTCGGCCTTGATGTAAGGAAGCGTGGCTTTGATGGATCTTCCCACACCGCCGCTTTTGAAGTTCGAAGCTCCTCCTCTGGCGAGCTTGACCTGGATTGAGGAAATGAGTCTCGAACCTTTTTCCAAAGCCGATCTCAGCTCTGCAATGTGGGACACAGGAGAAGGAGCAGACTTCTTGAAAACCTGAACAATGTTAGCCGCAGATCTTTCCTGGGCGATGAGGACCTTTTCGGAACCGTTGATGATAAAGTAGCCTCCCATATCAAATGGACACTCCCTTATTTCATAAAGCTCGTCCTCAGAGAGACCGTATAACGAACAAAACTTGGACTTTAGCATGATTGGCACCTTACCAATGAAAATAGTTTGCGACTCTGCTCCTGAACGATGCACCTTGATTCCGTGTCTTTCCTCTATGATGTCATCACTGTCGTCGTCGAAGTTTGGTGGCATGATGACCATCTCGTCTTGTTCGATTTCGCCATTTCTGTATCGGGTGATCTCACCCTCTTTGTACCAAACAACCTGTGTGGTCACAATATCATCATCATCTATACTTTCCTTCACCATTTTCTTCATCTCCACATACAAAGGCGCCGAGTAGGTGAGGTTTCTTAATCTTGCCTCCTGCGGAAGAAGAGTGCTTGTAGTACCGTCCGCTTCAGTTTGCGATGGCTTAGAAAGAAAGATATCTCCAAATGTGATCTCGTATCTCCGGTTGACGTCGTCATCTTCGGTTATATGCTGTGCTGGCTGATCAAGGATCAATTTTTTATCTTCAAGAACCAGTTCCTGAATAGATGACTCGATAAACTCTTCGAAGGAGTCTAACTGCTGCGACACAAGGCCTTTCGCCTCGAAGAACGACGAGATGACCGTCCAACAGTCTTCCGTCGTGATCATCTCGTATTCTGGAACGTCATACATACTTTCGTTGAACGACATGTTGATGCTGAAAAATACACTTTATTGAATACCAATTGCTGGAAATGAGCCTCAAACGTCTCCAAATTCACAACGCACTAAAGTCGAGAGATGCGGACACTTTCCAAGGATTCAGACAAAGTGTTTACCAGAAAACAAGATGTTTATCTTGGAGTATTCGCCTTCAAGTATTTTTTTTTTCCAACGAACACTAGCACCCAACAGATATTACCCGGACATCATACCCGAGGTGGTATTTTTCAATCAACCGTAGATAATTTTTTACCAAACCTTTTTCTCGCCATGTTCACGGGGATTAAAAACGCCACCGGTGGCCTATTCGAGCGCGTTCTTGTGCAGTCGCAACGAACGATCATCATGGGCCGCTTGCGCCCTTTTCCGCAAAAAAAACCTCCCACCGTTCCTAGAGAAGAGCGTGCCAAAAAATCCAAACAGATAGTTCAGCTGGTCAGAGAAGCGATCGAGAATGACGAGCCACATTTCACTGTTGGTGCCAAGAAACTGTATTTTCCATCTGCCAGAGTGACGCTGTTGCGTCCGAACGCCAAACAGACCCCCTACCAGGCCAAATTCCTTGTTCCGAAGTCTTTCAACAAACTGGACATGAGAGACTACCTGTACCACATTTACGGCCTACGTGTGCTAAACGTTACTGTCGCATTGACGCCGGCAAAATGGCAGTATCCTATTGGTCCTGGATTCAGTTCGAGACACAGAGTTGCGCAGAGAAAGAAGATGACCGTCGACCTGATCGATCCGTTTGTGTGGCCGGAGGAGACGGAGTTCTTCAAGAACCAGGCGGCTTTCATTGAGGAGAGAGACAAATATAGAGACGACAAGTTGAATGCTGTGGGATCGGACAAACTGAAGCCTTCCGAGGCGTTTGATGGAATTATAGATAGACATCCACAGCCTATGAACTTTGTGCCAAAGATCGTTGAGAGACAGATGCGCAATCTCAAGAACAAGGCTGTTGTGCAGAAGAGGCAACTGAGAACGGAAGAATTCATTTCCCAACATATCCAGCTATAACCCTGTACATATAAATCAACATAATAAAATCATGAAATCAGAATCGTAACTATTCGTTTGCAAAGGTCGCAGAGCTGTTCCTCGACTTCCAGCCAAAACCCCACGACGAGCGCCTGTTGTGCGCGTCCGTTCCGGACGGAGTCACCTTGCGCAAAGACCCAGACGAATTGCGCTCTTGTAGTCGCGGCAAGCTCGTCGTGCTAGCGTTTGCGCTTTGCAGCTCGTCTTTGTTAACGACGTCGTATTCCTCGCGGACGTCGGTCTGCTCACCAACGAGCATGTTCCTGAGCGGCGAGACGAGAGACGTGAAGAGCAGTTGCGGATAGTAGTCAATCACGTTCTGGCTAGCAGTCGAGCCTCTCCAACTGGACGACTGCCACAACTCATTCATCATCTCCACCGTGGACCTGTCCGGCTTAGGCGTCTCGTTGAGCTTCAGGAAGCGGTAGTTCGAGAAGTGCTGGTCAATGATTTTGTTGTAAAAGCCAGTAGCGTACTTGACAAAGTCGGCGGTCTTCAGGTTGCCAACGTAGTGATTGAGAATAACCAAGCCATTCTTGAGATAGTAGTGGTAGAGAACATAAGAACCGGTCACGTTGGCGCTCGAAGAGTCCACAGAGACCAGCGGAAAAACAAGCCAGATCCGCAGATACAGAATGACCATCGAGCTGAACGGAATGAGCCCGAGAACCGTGCTCACGACCCTGTTGGAAATCACCAACGTGCAAACGGCCAGAACCAGCCAGTACACAAACCACCTTTGGAACTGGCTTTGTGGCGGCAAAACAGTGGGCTGGCGGGATTGGTCGATATTGGTAAGCAGCTTGAACGACTCCGCCAGAGGATACAGGTACGAGACCCAAACGCCAAGCAGCGCAAACAAGGTCCCGAACATGAAGCGGTAGATAATAGCAAATAGACGCGGAAAGTTTCAGGTAAAGCGAACTTGACAGCCTCGAATCAACAAATCCTCTCAGAGAATTTTAACCATAGCAATTTGCAGGCCCAAATACTTTTACTCAACTTTCTCTACTTCAAGCGAAATTAATTAAACTCAGTTTTTTTTATCTATCAGGCCGAGCTCTTTCTCCGATGACGTAATCAGTAGGTGGCCCAGTCGTCGATGTACTTGTTGAGGTCTATGAGCAGGTTCTTGGTCTCGTCGGGGCTCGAGATCCAGCACGTGGTGGCTGCGGTTCTGCTTGCATAGTCGTTCGACCCGAGCGAGTTGAACTGGTCGCCTACGTGCAGTGTGTTTTCTGGTCTGATGTCGATCTTATCGTTGGAGCTGATAAATTTTTGGAGCACCCTTACACCGTACGCTTTATCGCCGATGTCGACCCAGATGTCGGAACCACCGTTGAAAGCACACCATCTGATGTTGCGGGCGGCGGGAAACTGTCTGAGCCGCTTGTCCACACGCAAGACCAGCTCCTCCAGCTGTTCCCTAATCAGTTTGCGCCCGGGCAGCGGAACCAACCCCACTGCTCTTTCTTTGCGCACCACCGTGGCTGGAGCGTCCAGTTTGTTGATGAGGTCCTGCAAGATCTCTTGCGCAAAGTCGAGAGTCAGCACGATGTCGGCCTCCGACCAGTTGAGCATATTCTCGAGCAACCATTTGTCCTTGGAGTAGAACTGCAGTTTCTGCTGCTCATTGCTGTATCTGAACAGATAATTCGCTTCTCCGCCCATGATGAAGAGATTTTCTCTCTGGGAGTCCTGCAGAAGCGGCGAGGTGCGCACAGCGTCGATCAGGCCTTTTAGGCGCTCGTAGTACTTCGATTCGTCGCTGTAGCCTGCAGCAGTGACTATCCCCACGTACAGGTCCTTGGCCATCAGTTTGACCAGATGGGGCAGGATGGGAGACTCGGCATCGAAGTTTTTGCCGTCGTCGTACAGCGTGATGTCTCCATCGAAGGTGACGAGCCGCAGCTTGCGGTCCTTGATGGTTTTCGAGTGGAACAGCCGCGACATCTCCAGCAGCTGCGCCGTGCTCAGAATGAGGCGGATGTCGTTGAAAGAGGGCGCCACCAGCCGCCGCTTGCTGATGCCACGGCGCTCGTCCTCGATGTAGAAGGCCTTTTCCAACGGCAGCCGCGTGAAGAAGTTGCCAACGCTCGGAACCAGCTGGACGAGCCGAGACAGTTCCGGCGTGCCAGCCCTGGTCATCTCGATGTTGTCGTCAATGAGGAGCTCGAGGTCGTGGAAGATCTCTGCATAGCGGCGTTTCGCCTCGGAATTGACCATCAAATCGTCGACGGCAGATATGCCGTTGGATTTCACCGCATACAGCACAAACGGCGTCGCCAGAAGCCCCTTGATCCACTCAATCAGCCCGTCTCTGCGGTGCTCCTTCAGCGCATATTCCACTCGGTACCGGCTGGTCATGTTGTGTGCCACGCAAGTGTAATTAATTACTCCTGGACATGTTGCGGATCGCACATCCTTGCACCGCGCGTCGTCGCGTAAAAAGTGTCAATAAGGCAACTGAGGGGGTACTGCAACCGCAACCCCCAGCACGCGCGCAGGTCAGGCTCCGACACCCAGATAGCCTACAACGTGACTTGGGCTACGGGCAACACGTCGCATAGCCACGGGGCCTCGAGAATGGCAGACATCGAGCGTCGGGGCAAGTGCAGCTGTCTCGAGCCAAAATTCCTGCTCCGCAAAAATGCGGGTGAATTCTCCAGTCACCAAATTTGTTAGCTACCGTGCAGCTTATCGAACGTCTCCAGTTTTGCCCTGCCTGATCACAAACGGGGTCAGCATCGTCGCTAAGTGCGCAAGAGGGGGTGGTCGATGCGCTGGCCCCACACGCTCGTTGTATAAATAGTGCTTGCTGGACATGGTAGCAGCAGCATCAATTACAAGTAAAAACAAAATGGCCATTCCTGACGAGTTCGATATCATTGTTGTTGGAGGAGGATCCACCGGCTGCTGTATTGCGGGCCGACTGGCAAACCTCGACGACCAAAACCTCACCGTTGCCCTGATCGAGGGCGGTGAGAACAACATCAACAATCCGTGGGTGTATCTTCCTGGAGTGTATCCGAGAAACATGCGGCTGGACTCCAAGACCGCCACGTTCTACACGTCCAGACCTTCCAAGGCGCTCAACGGCAGAAGAGCCATTGTTCCCTGCGCCAACATCCTTGGTGGAGGATCGTCCATCAACTTTCTGATGTACACCAGAGCCTCTGCGTCCGACTACGACGACTGGGAGTCCGAGGGCTGGACCACCGACGAGCTGATGCCGCTGATCAAGAAGATCGAGACCTACCAGCGTCCCTCCAACAACAGAGACCTGCACGGTTTCGACGGCCCTATCAAGGTGTCCTTCGGTAACTACACCTACCCAACGTGCCAGGACTTCCTCAGAGCCGCCGAGTCGCAGGGAATTCCTGTGGTCGACGACCTGGAAGACTTCAAGACGTCGCACGGTGCTGAGCACTGGCTCAAGTGGATCAACAGAGACCTCGGCAGAAGATCCGACTCGGCCCACGCCTACATCCACCCAACCATGAGAAACAAGCAGAGCCTGTTCCTCATCACGTCCACCAAGTGCGACAAGGTTATCATCGAGGACGGCAAGGCTGTCGCCGTCAAGACCGTGCCTATGAAGCCTTTGAACCCTAAGAAGCCTGTGTCCAGAACGTTCAGAGCCAGAAAGCAGATTGTCATCTCGTGCGGTACCATCTCGTCGCCTCTTGTTCTGCAGAGATCCGGTATCGGCGCAGCCCACCACCTCAGATCCGTCGGAGTCAAGCCTATCGTCGACCTGCCTGGTGTGGGTGAAAACTTCCAGGACCACTACTGTTTCTTCACTCCTTACTACGTCAAGCCGGACGTGCCAACTTTCGACGACTTCGTCCGCGGCGACCCTGTTGCGCAGAAGTCTGCCTTCGACCAGTGGTACTCCAACAAGGACGGTCCTCTGACCACCAACGGTATCGAGGCTGGTGTCAAGATCAGACCTACCGACGAGGAGCTTGCTACCGCAGACGAGGACTTCAGACAAGGTTACGCCGACTACTTCGAAAACAAGCCCGACAAGCCGCTCATGCACTACTCGGTCATCTCCGGCTTCTTCGGAGACCACACCAAGATTCCTAACGGAAAGTTCATGACCATGTTCCACTTCCTGGAGTACCCATTCTCCAGAGGCTTCGTCAGAATCACGTCGTCCAACCCTTACGACTCGCCTGACTTCGACACCGGCTTCCTCAACGACGAGAGAGACTTGTGGCCTATGGTCTGGGCGTACAAGAAGTCCAGAGAGACCGCCAGAAGAATGGAGAGCTTTGCCGGCGAGGTCACGTCGCATCACCCACAGTACAAGGTCGACTCGCCAGCCAGAGCCAGGGACCTGGACCTGGAGACCTGCAAGACGTTTGCCGGTCCTAACCACCTCTCCGCCAACCTGTACCACGGATCCTGGACCGTTCCTATCGACAAGCCATCGCCAAAGAACGCTTTCCACGTGACCTCCAACCAGGTCGAGCTGCACTCCGACATCGACTACACGGAGGAGGACGACCAGGCCATCGTCAACTACGTCAAGGAGCACACCGAGACCACCTGGCACTGTCTGGGAACCTGCTCGATGGCTCCAAGAGAGGGCAGCAAGATTGCTCCTAAGGGAGGTGTTGTTGATCCTAGACTGAACGTCCACGGCGTCGAGCACCTGAAGGTTGCTGATCTGTCGATCTGTCCGGACAACGTGGGATGCAACACGTACTCGACAGCGTTGACCATCGGCGAGAAGGCGGCCACGTTGGTGGCTGAGGATCTTGGCTACTCTGGCTCAGACCTGGACATGACGATTCCGAACTTCAGACTGGGAACCTACGAGGAGACCGGACTGGCCAGATTCTAAGGAAACGACTGGGAAGGACGCACGGCTTTTGATAAGCGGGGTTTTTGAATAGTTCTTTTTCTGGTTTAAATATTGTTTATGAAGTGATGAGAAAAAATACTGAAAAATTAATTTAAATAATTTATTTCGACTAATTAGTCACTCGCAAAATGCCTGCTGTCTCCACGAATGTCGTCATGATCGACAACTACGACTCGTTCACCTGGAACTTGTACGAGTACCTGTGCCAGGAGGGTGCTAACGTGCAGGTCTTCAGAAACGACAAGATCACCATTGCGGAAATCGAGCAGCTGAAGCCCGACGTTTTGGTGATCTCACCCGGTCCAGGCCACCCCAAGACGGACTCTGGCATTTCCCGCAGCGTGATAAGCCACTTCAAGGGTAGAATACCAGTGTTTGGCGTGTGCATGGGCCAGCAATGCATCTTTGAGGAGTTTGGAGGAGACGTTGAGTATGCCGGAGAAATCGTTCACGGCAAGACGTCCACCGTGAAGCACGACAACAAGGGAATGTTCAGGAACGTCCCGCAAGATGTGGCTGTCACGCGATACCACTCCCTGGCCGGAACCCTCAAATCTCTGCCAGACTGTTTGGAGGTGACGGCCCGCACAGACAACGGCATCATCATGGGCGTCAGACACAAGAAGTACACGATTGAGGGCGTCCAGTTCCACCCAGAGAGCATTTTGACCGAGGAGGGCCATTTGATGATCAAGAATATCCTCAGCGTGACGGGAGGCTACTGGGAAGAAAACGTTTCGAACGGGACGCACAAGAAGGAAAGTATACTGGACAAGATTTATGCCCAAAGACGGAAAGACTACCAAACACAGATGGCGAAGCCGGGAAGAACGTTTGCAGACCTCGAGCTGTACCTGTCTATGGGTCTTGCTCCGAAAGTCGTCGACTTCTACGAGCGACTGGACAAAAATATCAGCGCTGGAGATATTGCGATTTTGAGCGAGATCAAACGGGCTTCTCCATCGAAGGGTGCGATAGATGAGCAGGCCAACGCCGCCAAACAGGCTCTCACCTATGCCAAGGCGGGAGTGGCTGCGATCTCCGTTCTTACCGAGCCAACCTGGTTCAAAGGAAGCATCCAGGATTTGGAAGTGGCTAGGAAAGCAGTCGACTCCGTTAGCGACAGACCGTGCATTCTCCGCAAAGAATTTGTGTTCAACAGATATCAGATTCTGGAGGCACGGCTCGCAGGTGCAGACACAGTGTTGCTGATTGTGAAGATGCTAGAATACGAACTTCTCAGAGAGCTGGTGGAGTACTCCAGAAGTCTGGGAATGGAGCCTCTGGTGGAAATCAACACCGCAGAGGAGCTCAAGCAGGCAACCAAGGTGGGTGCCAGAGTCATCGGCGTGAACAATAGAAACCTGCACGACTTCAACGTGGATTTATCGACCACGACACAAATGAACGAGCTGCTTCCTAAAGACGGACCGAAAGTGATACTTCTGGCATTGAGCGGTATTTCGTCGCCGCAGGACGTCTCAAACTACAAGAAACACGGCGTTTATGGGTTCCTTATAGGCGAAGCGCTCATGAGAAAGGGCGAACGCGTGGGCGACTTCATTGCCGAGTTGCACAGAGCAGAATAAATAGGCGGAGCTCTTGAGGTGTAAGGGTGTGTAATAAACAGGTGTAAGTAGCGTACCTGGAATGTGAAAAAAAAGGTTCCATAGTTTCTGTTAAAAATAGAAAAAACAGTTGACCATGCGGACGATGTACTGGTTCTTTTCGCTCGTCTTTATGCTGGTGGGCGTGCTGGCAGACGTCAGCCCCACCTCCCCAAGCTCGGATGACAGCTTCACGGTTAGCGGCTCTACAGTGAAGTTCAAAGTTTCCTTCAAAGATGACGGCAGCTCTCCTAGCATCAAGGACGCTCTTTCGTTCACGCTTCTGTTGATGACCGGTTCGAACGACAATATTGTGCAGAGGGCCAGTTTGGCCAAGGCCGTCACGCTGAACGACCTGGACGATGACTCCTACGATGCGACCGTGCAGGCTGACGTTGGTGGTGACGGATACTACTACGTTCAGATCTACGCTGATTACGGCTCTGGCGCCTACACCATCCACTACACCGACCGGTTCCAGCTCGAGGGCATGACGGGTTCCGAGAAAGCTTCTGGCTCGGGCGATCCTCCTGAACCACAGCAAATCAGTGTGTCCCAGTCTATCAATTCCGACTGGTTCACTGTCCCATACACCGAGCAGACCGGAAAGACTAGATATGCTCCGATGCAAACCCAGCCGGGAAGCACCGTCACGGCCACCACCTGGTCCAGAAGATTCCCCGCCTCTTCCGTCACGTACTACAGTACTCTCACGGGAACGCCTGCAGTTTACTCGACAATCACCGCCGGATGGTCCTACACAATGAGCTCATTGACCAACTATGCCACCCCTGCGCCGTTCCCAAGCGAGGTCGGCTGGTACGCGCCAAGCAAACGGCTGCAGAGCGCAACACTGGACAGCTCCTACAGAAAGATGAAGAAGCGGAGATGGGACGATTAAGGAACACAAACACATGTAGCGATATTAACAGAGTATAAATGTACCTAACTGAGACTAGTGTAGAAGAGCTGCGGCACCTTGTGGCTCATTTCGACCAGCTTCGTAACGGCCGGCTCACTGATCTGGTCACCGAAGTCGATGATCTGAATGACCTTCACGCTGTTGTCTGCATCGACGATGCCAATAGATTCGTACCAGTTGTTAAGAGCGAGAGATTCGAGCAAAGTCTGCTGGTTCTGGAATTTGAGCTGGATAGAGCCGTTGCACTGGACAATCGCAGTGCCGGCGCTCTCAGATTTGTCGATGAGCTTGCCGATCACTCGAACCGTCTTCTTTGTGAATTGGGAAATGTTGCTGCCGTCCACTCTGATTGACTCCATGTTTTTGCTGCGATTTAACTTGACGATTATTTTGCCGTTAGAAGACTCCGTTACGCGTCTGGGGCCAGCAGACAGGTGTTTTTACGTAATCTGCCTCATTGCAAAAAAAAAGACATGTAAACGGTGCAGAGGTGGTCGCCTGAAAAATTATCGAAAAACTGTTGGTCCGCATACAACTTACAACTTCTAACAATGATCTTCCTGAAGACTATGTTGCGGGTTGTGGACAACTCCGGCGCGGAGCTTGTCGAATGCATCAAGGTGTTGGGCAAGAAGCCGACTAACCACGCAAATATTGGCGACAAGGTCGTCGTCGTTGTTCAGAACGCAAAGTCGCTAAACCAGCATCTCACCGGAGCAAGTGCAAACAACAGAGTCAAAAGAGGAGACATATGCCGCGCAGTGATTGTCCGCACCAAGTCGCCAACTCTCAGACCTGATGGAAGTGTGATCAGATTCGACGACAACGCCTGTGTCCTGATCAATCAGAAAGACGAGCCGATTGGAACTAGAGTCAACGGCGTTGTTGCCAGAGAGCTCAGACGCAAGAACTTCAACAAGCTTGTGTCTCTGGCCCCAAAGGTGGTGTAAGTAGCTGAATGTATGGTGCTGTATATAACGACAATAATTACTCTGTGCAAGGATGTAAATCACGGAAAAAAATTTCAGTACAATATTCTTCATGACGAGAGCCAGCCAGCTGCCCAAGGCATCGAGAGCCTTGTTCTTGAAGGACCTGCCTTCATCGCGTCTTACGAGACAGAGGACCAACCTCAATCTGATTGCCAATTACAAAGATTCCGCATATAAGTTTCCCCAGGTGTCGAAATTGCACCTCGTGTTCAAGAATCATAATTCCAATGGACACATGGGAGCCAGACAGTTCTGGAAGTGGAATCTTCGTACCATCTGTTTCCATAACCCGGCAGTCAAAATTGAGGTCACGAGGGTGGAGTGTCCAACGAAAGAAGAGCAGCTCAAGTGTCCTAGTGTGCTGAAGGTTGTTTACGCTAATGGACAAGAAAAGAAGATTGACTGCAAGAACAAACATTCCGATGATATCATGAAAGAGCTGGTGGAGCTTACGCAGGCCGAAAAGTGCCAGGAGGAGGAGATCCCGGTGCTGATGCCATAACTGTACATAGACAATTAAAAGAAGAAAGTCAACTGAACAAGGCTGGTGAAACATACTGTCGTATTCATATATGTGTGCATGATGGCGTGCTTTGTGGCCAGATCAGATTTGAGTACGTAAACGGATGACACCACATCCAACGCTATTGGCCGAGGGGAAGCGCCGATCGACGCGCCGATCGTATTTTTCGTTTAAAAAACACACCATTTTGTACTAAATCACGAAAAAAAGTGATATAAATTCGGTGACATCTCTCGTTTTGCGTCATGTCTGGAACCGCTGCTTTGATTCAAGAACTCCAGAGCGCCGGCGTATATGTCCTGGACGCTCTTATGGAGCTTAATATGGCTCAGAAAGTCATGATTCTGTGTTCCCTTCCCTTTGTCTACTCTATTGTTTGGCAATTGCTCTACTCGCTGCGGAACGACAGAGTGCCCCTTGTTTTCTACTGGATCCCGTGGCTCGGCTCGGCTATTCCTTACGGAATGCAACCCTACGAGTTTTTCGCTCAGTGCCAGCAAAAGTACGGTGACTGTTTCTCCTTCTTGCTATTGGGAAAAGTCATGACCGTGTATTTGGGACCTAAGGGCCACGAGTTCATTTTGAACGCCAAGCTGAACGACGTCTCTGCTGAGGAGGCATATACCCATCTGACGACTCCTGTGTTTGGAAAAGGTGTCATTTACGACTGTCCAAACTGGAAACTTATGGAACAAAAGAAATTTGCCAAGGTTGCTCTAACTAAGGACTCTTTCATCAAATATGTTCCTTTAATTAGAGAAGAGGTTCTCAGCTACGTGAATTCTGATAAGCAATTTGCTGGGAAGAAGGGCAAAGCTAATGTGTTGAAGTCGCAGCCGGAGATCACCATTTTCACTGCTTCCAGAACGTTGCTAGGTCAGGAAATGAGAAACATGCTCAACACCGGGTTTGCTCAGTTATACTCAGATCTCGACAAAGGATTCACCCCGATCAACTTTGTGTTCCCTAATTTGCCTCTTCCTTCCTACAAAAGAAGAGACGAGGCCCATAACACCATCTCTGGCACATACATGAAATTGATTAACAAGCGTAAGCAGGAAAATGACATCCAGGACAGAGACTTGATTGATGCATTGATGAAAAACTCTACGTACAAAGACGGAACGGCTATGACAGAGAGGGAAATCGCCAACCTGCTCATTGGAGTTCTTATGGGTGGACAGCACACATCTGCCTCTACCTCTTCGTGGTTTTTGTTGCATCTTGGAGAAAGACCAGACCTGCAGGAGCAATTGTACGAGGAAATCAAGTCTGTTCTCGGAGACAGGAAGGAGGTGACCTACGAAGACCTGCAGAACTTGCCTTTGGTGAACAACACCATCAAGGAGACCCTGAGAATGCACATGCCATTGCACTCAATCTTCAGAAAAGTGATGAATCCACTCCAGGTGCCAGACTCCAAGATGATTGTTCCAAAGGGCCACTACGTGCTTGTTTCTCCAGGATTCGCCATGACAAACGAAAAGTACTTCCCGAATGCCAACACGTTCGAACCTCACAGATGGGATGTGTCTCAAAACGCTGGATCGTCCGATGCGGACACTGTGGATTACGGATTTGGTAAGATTACTAAGGGTGTTTCCTCGCCATATCTGCCATTTGGAGGTGGTAGACATAGATGTATTGGTGAGCAATTTGCATACACACAGTTGGGAACCATTCTGGTGACGTTTATCCAGACGTTCAAATGGACCAGCAAACTTCCAAAGGTCGACTATTCTTCTATGGTGACCCTCCCTGAGGAGCCTGCAGAAATTTCATGGGAAAGAAGACAAGAGTAAGTAGTTTGGCACAATATTTATGTTTCTCTTTGGTTCACAACCTGTAGCTCTTTCTCACCGGGGTTCTTACGCAACTCATTATCTTCCTTTATCACGTCGTTGATTTTTCGTGTTAGGTCGTCCACGAGATTGCTGGCATGTTGGCAGCAATTCATTATCAAACTAGCGTCAATGTTCAGCCCTCCACACTTCACCATCTGGCAAAGCTCTTTATTCTTATTAATCGTCAGCGTCATAGATCCGAGACTTAGCCTTTCCTCGATCAGATTGGCGTCTAGAACGATCAGCTCATTGTTGAGATTGCCTTTAATATTTTCCTCGTCATCATTAGGGTTATAGAACTGGAATGTGAAACAGAGCGGGATATGCAGTATTGAAAGAGACACAGGGTTTCTTTGATCCTCATCAAATAGGATAACGTTGTTTCCGTCGATCTCCATATCTGGCTTACGGAAATGCAATAATGCTACCATGACTGCGATAGAGGAAATATCAATGAAATTTCCATCGTAGTTGAGAAACTGCAGGTCTGCCCGGATCGCCCAACATTTGGCTCCTGCGATTATGCACAGGCTTTCCAGGTCAAGCGCACCAGAGCGTCGCACTGCCTTTTCTATGAGTCTAGAAATCAGTATTTCATCGTTCGACTGCTTGCCCCCTGTGGTCAGTCCGCTTTCAAAAAAAGGCGAGCAAATAGGCGATATATCTGTGCTTATCTGGAAAATACCATCGAACGGCCGGTCTTCGTACGGTTTCGCAATTTCGGCTGTCACTCGACATGCAACTTTTGTGTTTCCCAAGCTTACCTCGGCATAACCATATTCATCGCGAGAAACCGAGATCTGTACATCTCGCATTTGAAGAAGCTTGCGGCCATCTAAGCGGACGTTCTGTTCCAGGGCAGCGAGAACGAACTGTTTTTCATTATTGGATATGTCGTAATCCCTGACCATGGTTTTTAAAATTTAATTATTTCTTGAACATTTTTTCCATTTATTCTTTTTGTTTGTTGCCGTTCATCATGATTTCGCCAATTAGACAAATCTCTCCTTTTAGAACAACCAGATGGCTGAAGCCGTTAGCATCGGCCAGCCGGTACTCTACCGGGAATCTGAACTTTTTCAACAGATCAAGACTGCCTTCAAACACTGTCATTAGATTTGTCCCTCAACAGACCGCATGGATTGTGGAGAGAATGGGAAAGTTCAATCGGATTTTGAAGCCTGGACTTGCCATCTTGCTTCCGTTCATTGACAAAATCCAGTATGTCCAGTCGCTGAAAGAGGTCGCCGTCGAGGTGCCCTCTCAGAATGCCATCACTGCTGACAACGTCACTCTGGAGATGGACGGAGTTCTATACTACAGAGTGGTTGACGCTTACAAGGCCTCCTACGGCGTTGAGGATGCGCACTATGCAATTGTGCAGCTGGCACAGACCACAATGCGTTCTGAAATCGGGCAAATGGCTCTGGACCTTGTTCTGAGAGAAAGAACGGCTCTGAATTTCAATATCACCACCTCCATCAACGAGGCTGCCAAGGCATGGGGTATGGAAGTTCTTAGATACGAGATTAGAGACATCCGTCCTCCAACAAATGTGATCAATTCGATGAACCAAGTGGTGGAGAAGGAGAGACAGAAGAGAGCCAACATTCTGGAATCCGAGGGTCTGAAGATCAGCGAGATCAATATCAGTGAAGCTCACAAGCAAACTGAAATCTTGAAATCTGAGGCTGAGAAAAGTAAGAAAATCAACTGGGCAAAGGGTGAGTCTGATGCTATGCTACTCAAGGCTAAGGCTACCGCGGAATCCATCAGACTGGTTGCTGACGCAATTGCCAACAGCCCTCACGGTAAGGAGGCGGTGTCTCTCAACATCGCAGAGAAGTACGTGGATGCATTTGGCAAGCTCGCCAAGGAGACCAACACCGTCATTCTGCCTGCCAGTCTTGACAACCTGCCTAAACTGATTGCCAGCGGCATGAACATCTACAACCAACTCAATGACACCGAGTTGGCGCAGAAGGCTCTTGGTGGGCCAAACTCTGACTCAAAGACCACAGGCAATGAGCAAGTGCCAAAGAACAATTAATGTATATACGATACTGATGAACAGCTCCTACGCTTTTCTTTTGAAAAAGCTGTCTAGGGCTCCTTTTCCGACAGCGACCTTTTTCACCTCTTTGCGCACTTCCTTTTTTTCCACCTTCCGCTTCTTAGTGTTGGACGCGCTCATTCCGTTGAGAGTGTTGATATTTTCCTCTGCCAGAGCATTCATCTGCTCCTTCTTTTTATATTCCACCATATAGGTGTCTAAAGCGTCTGTAGGGTATACTTTTCGCAGCTCGTTCATGTAAACTTGGTCAACATAGGAGCTGAGCAGTTCCATAGCCACCTGCGTTCTGCTGACTTGCAGTACGCTCTCTGTGGGCTCGAAGCCAGGAAGAACAAGCTTTTTTTTCGTGGCATCCAGTAACGACCGCGGGAGGTTTTCGGAAAGCTGGTCCACCCTGATGCGAAGATAGTGAAGAATCTTGGTCATGGATGGCTTGTAGAAAGTTTCTTCGTTCTCTTCAGCAGATTCGCATATGGAAAGAAGCGGTTTCTTCAGATCCACTCCGTTTTCCATCAGATCCTGCAGCGCGTCTAGGCCTTCAAAAGCCTCCATCAGGTCTTGGTAGCTCAGCATGCGCACATGTTCGCGTTTTAAAGCGTCCACAAAGAAGTCTAAAAGAAGATACACGGTATTGTATGCGGTGGCTATCCAGAGCTCGCAATTATTCCCGATCATCAAGGCGTCCAGATTTGATTTGGAGGGTGTGAGAAAGACCGTTTTGAGTGGCTGTTGTTTTTTTGTCACCTTCTGGCTCTTGTTGTGTGGATCTTTGAAGTTTGATTTGTTCAGTTCGTATACCTGCCCGTCGTTTACGAGTAACTGGATACCTTTGTGCGGCTTGACTGTCTTCAGAGGTTTGGTCACATTGCTTGGAATGAGAATAAGTCTTAATTCTGGTTCAGCAGCGGGAACTGTCATGCTACTGTGAGACGCGTTTTTAATATCGGAAAATCAAATCGATTTTTTTTAGGTATTTTATGCTCTCACGCAGACTATTCAGCTCAACTATTTTGCGGGGTAATCGGCTTCAGGGCCTGAAAGCCAAACTCGGTGAGATAAGTAAGAGCTCGGAGTTCTACTCGGAGATTGACAGAAGTGTCAACTCAGAGTCGGAGGTGGTCAGACAATTTCGAAAACTTCTTCCTCAGGACGATCAATTTTCTCACGACACATCGTCCTGGGAGGCTCTAAATGAGCCACAGGATATCCAAGAAATTCCAGCAATCCCCGAGGACCTCAACGAAAATACATTGGACAGCTATGTGCGCCGTCTGAATCGGGTCAAAACGAGAAGGTTTGACCAGAACCCAGTGTACATCAAAAAGGCGTTCAGACAGATAATTGAGACAGACGCATTGAGCAACCTGGAAACGTACAATAGAATCCTCAAGTTTTTCGCGGCAACGCACGATTTTGACGGTGTTAAAACAACCATGTACCTACTAAACAAACGCAAGATCTACCCAACCACTCGCTCCTTTAATTTCGTGCTTGGGCCAATGAGAACAAGTCAACACGAACGGAAATATGCAGTCATAAACATGTATCTGAAGCAGATGCGTTTTTTCCAGCAGACACCAGACCTCAGCACATGTTACATACTCTTCGAGAGTCTCAATACTCACCAAAAGCCCATTTACGATTACATGTTGAAAAACGGATGCTCAGTCAAACCGATCTACCCTGCCATCATAAAATACAAGCACAGCAGTGAACACATGAGCTTTGACGATCTGCTTCGCGAAACAATAGCTCAAGACGTGCCGTTCCGCGGTAACCCAAAGCTAGTTGCAGAATTCGTCAACTGTGCTCTGCAAGAGAACAACCCTAGTAAAGCGTGGGCCTTCGCGATGCAAAAGCTGGACACGGACATATCAGAGCTGCCTCCGTCGGTGCTGGTACGCTTTGTTGAATATTTCGCCAAAAACAACCAGTATTATAATGCTATCGCGATGATAAACAGCTTTGACAACCACTTTCTCCAGCGGAAGGTGCACAAAGCGTACGAGATTTTAGCAGCCGAGATGGCCCGTCAGCCAAACACTACAAACTGGTCTGTTCTCACTCGTCGTTTCTGCTTGGAAGCAAAGACCTCCTTCTCGAGATCAATGCTGCTGCCAAAAGAGACCCGCAGACTAAGAGCTACAGCCAAACAATACGGCTATGGCGGCCTCAAGCTCACACATCTTACGCCCGAAGAGTACGATCTGACTGCCGCGGTATTCGACAAGCTCCAATGGGCCGACTACCGCCATCCGGTGTTCGAGCTGGAAAAGAATCCGGAGACATTCCAGCAGGCTGCCAAATTTTTTCAGTAACACGATGACGTAAGCAGAGAGCTGTTTGTAAATTTTCCTGTATATACATGGGCAAAACAGATAACACGACAAAGTATAATTGATGGAGCAAAGTCAATTTGGTGGCATGAGGCCCAACGGTGGCCCAGGAAATGGTGCAAGAGAGACGAATGGCCAAGGGTCTGCTGTTGCTCAGTATACGCTTCCAGGAATAATGCAGTACTTACAGTCACAATTTACGACTGTGGAGCGTAACCGGATGATGACTGATTTGGAGAAATCTGCTTTGAAACTTCGAATTGTGGAGCTTGAGAGCGAAAGAAACACTCTTCGGCTGGAGAATGATCGACTGAAATGTCGCGTGGAAGAGTTGGAGAAGGGTAATGTGCAGGCCAAAACAGTTTCGAACGGCGAATCGAAGGTTGATCACCTATTGAGCGTGGACAATGTTGATGTCACTCGGCTCGTCAAAGCAAGGCAATTTCTGAAAACGGCCACGAACGAGATTCTCTACATGCTGAAAAGCCCTACAATCGAGCTTTCGGACCCATTGCATATTTCCAAAGATGAGACACACGAGTTTTATTCCAATTCCAACACACGTTCCGTTCCCTCACAAAAAGCAAGCACCCTGTCTTCACAAGATAGTGCCGTCAATGACTATTTGGACATGGCCATCTCGTTAGAGGCCAACCCCAAACTGCATAACGATATCAATAATAAGAGCATAAAACCGGATGTTTCGAAACAGATATCCACGACCATCCTGCCTAACGAGCACGTCAGCAAGTGCGTCATCACAGAAAACCTCTTGCTGGGCTACTTGCCGGAACATAAGTCGGTCCGAGTCTGGTGCGTTTCAGCGTCTGGCAGTATAGACCTCCAACACACGGTTTTGGTAGGGTCGACAAAGGTAGAGAACATTACTTACAGCAACGGAATCTTGGTTGTCACGAGCACGAATCAGGCTCTTGCGTATAGGCTGCATGCCAAGGAAGTAAGCCTTCCTCTTGCGACATATGAATGGGAGGGAACAGTCAAAGACATTGATTTCAAAGACGATAGACTGGTTGCTGTGTCAGACTCAAAAGTCGAAGTGCTCAAGCTGGAGCGTCAAGATGAGTGCTTTGAGCTTGTGTCCAGCATTGACCACCATCTGGACGCCAAATTTTTGAGGGCAAGGTTTACCACGCTTGATGACTACGATCTGGCTATTCTTTCCAATAAGTCGGTTATTTTGCGCAACACAAAACAGCAGTTCAACAATAAGCTGACAAAAACGAAAGCATTGAATGTGACAAATCTGGATAATGTCACGCTGACACCCGAATACGTTGTCTTGAGAGAAAACACAAGCTTATCTTGCATTTGGTACCAGGACTTCTCTTGTGAAAAGCGGGAGATCGATCTTTTGACTGACGAAACGGCTCAGGTGGGCTATTGTCTGGATGTTCCTTCGCGTCTATATGTGTTCAGTTCGCAGGAAGGAGTTTCTAAATTGTCGTACTATCAATTACTTCCGAAAGAGTTCACTCCAATTTCTGAGCGTGAGTTGGATGGGGACTTTGACCGCGTTGTGATTGGAAAGCTTGGTGGCAAGTGGGCGGTTGCTGGAATTTTGCGCACTGGTATCACAATTTTCAATATCTGAGAAATAATTTAGACGTACAAGCGCTATGCGAGAAAAAGATCATTTTGAATTCACACCATGATTGGCAACCATTTTGTATTCAAACGGGTATTGCTTACCATACTATTTAGCTTTTTTGCATCGCTCCTCATCTACACTGATTATTTGCAAGAGCTATATCTTTTCAGCAATAAGTTCAGGCTGACCGAATTCAAAGTCGACATGAGCACTTATCATTTTCTGAAGAAACACACAGACTTAGAACAACATTCTCTTTCCTCGGTCAAGCTCTCGAACGTTCTGAACACAATTGAGCAAATCAATGGCGACCTGGATACCGCCGCCAAAGAGTTATATCTGTATCCCCCGTTTCCCAAACTCGATCTGGTATATGTTGGACCTACATTTATTGAAAATGGCTCGCTCTCGCTCAATTGTGAATATAGCTTTACCAAGTTCAAGTGCCGTGTGCAAGGACTCATTCGGAGTGAAAAAACATACCTAGTCAACACATACCTCAGCGACTCCAATTTTGAAGAGATCGAGTTCCATGCCTCGTTCAGGGAGCTGTTAAAATTCTACCGGATCAATCGTCGCAAAAATAAGAATGACAGCCAGTCTGCAAAACTGGATCCGAATATTAGCAACATTCGTCTCATCTCCAACTACCTTTTTCTATTCGGCTACAACGGGACCCATATTCCTCTTTTTGCATGCATGAACGAGGTGGATTCAACGGTAATTGAGCAGAAGATCGAACTTTACAATAGAATTCAGAGCTCAGTTCGAGATCTGGTGGGACTGGTCCAACTTAAAATGGTCAATTTTGCTCTCATTGCCATCTCGTTTCTTGCCGTGCTTGTCTTACACTTGATACTGTACTGGGTATTGTATTTGGTGTGCGGGTATCGGTCGAAAAGTAAGCAGGAAAGTGGGCCGCGGGTAAATTCTGAAGATGCCATCGTGCAGGACTATAATCTGCATTCGACGACCACCATTCATTTTGACCAACCGCGGGGCCCTGATTTGCCTACATGCGTGTCGGACATAGAGCAACAGAATGACAATACGGAGGAGTATCAAAATCAAGATTTGGTTGGGAAAAGCCGTTTTGCATTTGGGCTTATAATTATCTATTGTCTGGTGCATTATTTGGTATACTATCTTATAGATTTTCTGCTTCAGCAGGCAGTCAACCAGATTTTTCGGGGAATCACCAACGGCGAAATCGAGCTCAGCGGCCTGAGCAGCTCCAACACCTTGGTTGTGACTTCCGGGCTCCCTGATCTGTCTGCGGTTCCCGAAGACACAAACTGGAACAGCAACGGCGGCGAAACGTTCAAATATTTACTCAACATCTGTGGCTTGGTTCTCAATACGCTGATTTTCAGCTTCTTCCACTACCTATATGGCATTCTGGTGTATGTGTACACCTTAGCGTGAATATGCCAAGACAGGGCTCTACAATTTTTTTTAGCGGTGAAGCCGATATATTCGAAAGCGGCTATAAAAGGGTCCGATCTTCATAAAATGTGGGCTGTCTTGCATGAGATTGACGAAAATGAGACAATTCCTGTTGCTACCCGCTCTGTGTAGAGTCGCCTTCGGCCGTGCCAATCCCATTGCCTTTGCCGAGGCCCTTGCTCTCGAGCACGGCTCGGATTATGCTAACACCATGGGTGAGATTGCAATGCTCTATCCGACCGATAGAGAATGGTCCGAGGAGGCTGAGACCATTGCGCCTTGTGGTTCGTACTCGTCTCCGTCGAACCGGTCTGAGTTTCCGCTGGACGACGGATTTGTTTCGCTGGTTGCAAAGTCTCACCAGGCATGGTCCATCAACCTCAAAATATCCTACAACAGTAACCCCACATCGAACGATGATTTCGATACGTGGGCTACCCACAACTTGACGAGCCAGATCGACATAGGCCACACTTGCTATTACCTGCCGGATGTTCCTTCTAACATCAACAGCGGAGACTACGCCACCATCCAGTTACAGTACATGGCGCTGGAAGATGAGTCGAACGTGACGCATTACGCGTGTGCAGACGTCGAGTTTGTGGAGAAAAACGTGTTCGAGGTCACCGAGTACGCCCTGAACTGCTTTAACGCTACCGACGACAATTACTACTCCAGCGAGGTTACCGTGGACACCTCCTCGTGGCTCTCGTCGGCGTCTTCAGCACACTATGCCACATTGTCTGAAAGCACCACTGCCAAAGCTACCAGCACGGAGAGCAGCAGCAGTGAGAGCAGCACGTCTGCCACCTCCAGTTCTTCGTCCAGCTCGAAGGCATTGGCCGGCCAGGTGGGTGCTCCCGAGTCGCTGGGACTGCTGCTGGGGCTTCTTGCCACTTTCCTTCTTTAACCTGTGTACTATTGCTAAGGGATAAAACTGTTATTTCGGGCCGGTAGCCACGGTGCGTTGCAGACGCAGTAGAAAAAAAGTTTATGAGACACGCACGAACTTTTACTGGATTTTTATTCATTAATTTAATTTTCGTGAATTATTTTTCGTTTCCATGTTTAGACTTGCCAGACTAGCTGCCGGACCGCGTGCCGTGCGTGGCATGGCGCCTCTGCGGGCGTTCCACCGGTCTGCGATTTGTCGTAGCTATGAAGAAGAGAAAGCTGTGCTAGACACTTTGACCTCCCAGATGTCCGAGACGGACGTTGGCAGACTGTCTAAAATGAGAAATATCGGTATCTCTGCGCACATCGACTCTGGTAAGACCACGTTTACCGAGCGTGTTCTTTTCTACACCGGCCGTATCAAGGCCATTCACGACGTGCGTGGAAAGGACGGAGTGGGTGCCAAGATGGACCACATGGATCTCGAAAGAGAAAAGGGTATCACCATCCAGTCTGCTGCCACCTACTGCTCGTGGGACAAAGACAACGAGCACTACCATTTCAACTTGATCGACACTCCGGGCCACATCGACTTCACGATCGAAGTCGAGCGGGCTTTGAGGGTTCTGGACGGTGCTGTGCTGGTCGTTTGTGCGGTCTCTGGTGTTCAGTCCCAGACAGTCACTGTTGACAGGCAGATGAAAAGATACAACGTTCCTCGGATCACCTTTATCAACAAGATGGACCGGATGGGAGCCAATCCGTGGAGAGCTGTGGAGCAGATCAACAGCAAGCTGAAGATCGCCGCTGCTGCCATCCAGGTCCCTATTGGAGCCGAGAAGGATCTTTCTGGTGTGGTGAACATCATCGACCGGCAGGCCATCTACTTTGAGGGCAGCCAGGGAGAGAAGCTGCGTGTCGAAAAGGAGATCCCGGCCGACCTCGTCGACCTTGTGGAGGAGAAGAGAGCAGTGCTGATCGAGATGTTAGCTGACGTGGACGACGAGCTTGCCGAAGTGTTTTTAAACGAGGAAGAGCCAAGCACAGACCTCATCAAGGCCGCCATCCGCCGCGCCACGATTGCCAGAAAGTTCACTCCCGTGCTCATGGGCTCTGCTTTGGCCAACAAAGGCGTCCAGCCTGTTTTGGACTCTGTGGTCGACTATCTGCCTAACCCATCCGAGGTGCTCAACAAGGCGTTGGACATTAACAACAACGAGGCTCCCGTCAACCTGATTGCTGCGTCCAACCAGCCTGCCGTTGTGCTGGCCTTCAAACTGGAGGAAGGAAAGTACGGTCAGCTCACTTACTTGCGTGTCTATCAGGGTCGTGTCAAGAAGGGAATGATGATCACTCACGTCAAAACAGGAAAGAAGGTCAAGGTTGCCAGACTGGTCAGAATGCACTCCAACGACATGGAGGACGTGGACGAGGTGGGGGCCGGAGAAATCTGCGCTACGTTTGGTATCGACTGTGCGTCTGGAGACACCTTCACCGACGGCCAAGTCAACTACTCGATGTCGTCTATGTACGTTCCGGACGCCGTTGTGTCGCTGTCGATCCACCCGAAAACCAAGGACGCGGTGAACTTCTCCAAGGCCGTCAACCGTTTCCAAAAAGAGGACCCTACGTTCCGTGTCCACTACGACAAGGACTCGAAGGAGACCATCATCAGCGGTATGGGAGAGTTGCATCTGGAGATCTACGTGGAGAGAATGCGTCGTGAGTACAACGTGGAGTGCACGGTTGGCCGTCCAAGAGTCTCGTACAGAGAGACGGTGCTGGGCAGCTCTCCGTTCGAGTACACGCACAAAAAGCAATCCGGTGGTGCTGGACAGTACGCCAAGGTGATGGGAGAGTTCAAGGCGACCGCGCTGTGCGAGCCTGGCCACGTGGGGGCTGCCGAAGGCGAGGACATCCGGTTCAAGAACGATTTCCAAACGAAAATCGTGGGTGGAAAAATCCCTGAAAAATACTTGCTTGCCTGTAGCAAGGGATTCGAGGAAAGTCTGGAAAAGGGCCCGCTCACCGGCTCGCGCGTTCTGGGTGTGCACATGCTGATTGACGACGGTCAGACCCACGTGGTGGACTCGTCCGAACTGTCTTTCAAGACGGCTACTCAGTTTGCGTTCAAACAGGCCTTCATGAACTCGCAACCGGTGGTTCTGGAACCTATCATGAACGTGGTGATGACGTCGCCGACAGAGTTCCAGGGCGCGGTCATCGGCCTGATCAACAAGCTTGGCGGAGTTATCCAGGACACAGAGAACACGGCAGAGGAGTTCACCATCTCCAGTTTGTGCTCGCTGAACAACCTGTTTGGTATTGCTTCCCAGCTGCGTGCTCTGACCCAGGGTAAGGGAGAGTTCACCATGGAGTTCAAGGAGTACCAGCCATGTCCTCCACAGCTGCAGAAAAAACTGGTTGAGGAGTACCAGAAGAGAGGAAAGAAAGATTAGTGTATATATCGTTTGTATATAGCCTCAATAGAGATGTAGTTTCTGATAGCGGTCACGTGCAGCTAGTGCAGCGCAGACATGTCGACTTTTCCGGAGTCGATCCAGGACTGGTCGATCAGCTTATCCTTGGACGCATACATGTGCACGTACGATGACTTGATGGTTCCCTCCGAAACACCGGTCTTCTCGCTGATTTTCGAGAGCGGCACCTGTTGCTTCAAGATGGCTGTTGCAAAGTAGATGACGGTGGCCGCGATGGTGGTTGGAGACCGGCCCTCCAGAACACCCAGCTCTTTGAGCGTCCGCGCGATGTGCTGTGCAGAGGTGGTGATCTGCGGAGTCAGGCCCAGATGCGAACAGAAACGCCCCACAAGGTCCTCTGGGTTGGTCTGCGTGGTAGAGATATTGTTGTTGCGGCGAGTAATGAGTCCGTCCTGCTCTGCGTCCTTTCTCTGGATGATCTGCTTGATGATCTTGAAAACCTTGCCGATATCCTTTTTCGGCACGTTTGTCAGCGCCCAGATCTCGTTATAGGTTCTCGGCACGTCTGCTTTACGACAACCGAAGAAGATCGAAGCGGCCATGATGGCCTCCTGACTTTTTCCTCTCAGCATCTTGTCGTCGTGGACAAGCTTATACACTTCTTTTGCACCATCCTGCACAACGCGCGGAAGCTGGTACCCGTCACATAGCTGCGAGATTTTCGAGTACGCAGACTGTAAAGCATAATCTTTCCTATCGACAACACTGCGGTTCTGGATTCTATTTAGCTCCTTGGCGGCCCTGTTTCCGTCCACACCCGCACTGATGACGGTCGAAAGCTGGTCCGAGTCTAGAGCTCCATTTGTGGCCTCACCCACACGCGAGGGATCGTCTCCGTTCTGATCGTCGTTGGCAAACGTTCTCCACTCGGAACGAGTGTCAATGATTCTGGAACTCAACACCAAGCCGCACAGAGCGCAAACAATGTCCCCCTCGCTGTGTCTCTCAATTATTTCGGGAGGGTACACCTTGCATTCTGGACACACAAGGGTGATGTTGAGGTTGACGCCCTTTGGTCTTTCAGGTGGCGAAAGCATAAAGACAAAAAAAAAAAAAAAAACTCTCGGGCTTATGTAACTACGCTGAACACACTGTTGATACTTAAAAGAGTACAAAAAGCGACATGGGGCAATCAAAGGTCAGCGATGCGAGACTGGCACAGCTACGGAATATCCAACTCAATTGGTTTATAACAAGCCTCGTAGAAGTCTGCCGCGTGCGCACTTAGCAGCCACATGATCCGTAACTATCTCCATCAACATGAATGTTGACTGCGTCTGTGTAGTCATCGCTGAACTCTAGGCTTTCCTCTTGTTGCAATGCATTTCTGGCCACCACGTCAAACGCCTGCTCCACGTTAACGGCCTCCTTTGCACTTGTTTCGAAATACGGAAGGTTTCCCATGCTGGCGCACATAGACTGTGCCTTTTTCGACGAAATTAACCTCTTGTTCTCCTCAACATCGATCTTGTTTCCGATGACCACGAAGGGGAAATTGTCTGGGTCCTTAATGTTTGCTTGAATAAGGAACTCATCTTTCCAGCTCTGTAGATTTTCAAAAGACTTCGTATTAGTCACGTCGTATACAAGCACACAGCAATCGGATCCACGGTAGAATGCCACCCCCAGCGATTGAAACCGCTCCTGGCCAGCGGTGTCCCAAATCTGCATTGTCACTTGTTTATCGTCAATAACGAGGTCTTTGGGCAGAAAATCGGCGCCGATAGTGGCCTTGTACTGTTGCGAGAACTTGCCATTGATGAACTGCTGCATCAATGAGGTCTTTCCGACGCCGGAGTCCCCCAAAATAATCACCTTGAGGATGGTCTTTTTACGAGTCGACATGGGCAAATATAAAATAATTGAGGCAAAATAAGGCAATGAAACTACATCAAAAAAAATGAATTTCAAGATAGCCATAATCCATTACGCTATAAACCTAATGTTCCGCCATAAAACCATATAAAAGAATTGAACTTATGCATGTCATTATTCATCACCAGTGTTGACATCCACTTATGCAGAGCCCTCGTTGTTGTATGACTCGCTGCTGGAGATTTCGATTCTATGTAAGCCCTCTTCCTCGCCTGTCTTTGGGACAGTCAAGTTCAGAAGACCATTGTCAAATTTGGCTTGGATCTTCTCTCCGTCAACCTTAACTGGCAGCTTCAAAACCCGTGAGAATCTACCAACAGTTCTTTCCGTGTAAGTGTTGTTCGACTTCGACTTCGACTCCTCGCGCTCAGGAATCTCTCCCTTCACAATCAGCTCGTTGGTCTTCTTGTTGTAGTCAATCGTGACCTTGTCCTTAGGAGCACCAGGTATGGCAACGGTCACGTCGTAAGAGTCGTCGTTGTCGTGGATGTCAACTGGCGGAGCAAAACTGTCGCTGAAGAAGGAAGATGGTCTGAACAGATCCCACGAACCTGTGTTCGTTGGTCTGCCCACCTCCTTACCGTCTGAGTTCTTCTTGTTCTCCACTCTTCTGTTAGCTGGAGCCACAGAAGAAAGAGGAGACCTGAAGAACGGATCGTTGAACAGGTTGTTCATTTGCGCAACTTCTTGGTTGATGTTCTCGAAGAAACTGTAGAATGGGTCGTTGTAGTAAGACATCTTTTCTCGCTGTGTGATCTCTCTTGTATTCAAACTGATTCCTGGTTCCAGTCCGTCCATCCTCCAGTCCAATTTATACCTCGCAACCTCGAGCCGCAGAGCCGCGGTTACGTAAGCCGCCGTCCCGCCATGGAAATTTCTGGGCACCGCGGGAAGTTTCTGGAGTGCTGGGAACCACGGAACAGGTCTTCTCCAGCGTTCCCGAAAACACCAGGTGATGTTTGCGGTTTCCGCAAAGTTCCACAGGTGTGTCTAGAGCCTTGTGCTACAGCTCTGGCGATCATTGCTTGCATGTGGCCGTTGTGCCGTGCCCAACCGTACCTGAAACAGGTTGAAACCATTTTGATGATTTCTCCCAGCTCAATTTCCACTTTCGTCTTTCTCTTTTTGTGGAGACTGGAGAGTCCTTGATTGTCTGCCAGGATACTGTCTGAAACTTTGGCGAGTCTGTCTGAGAGATGTAGCCGGGCCCACCTTTGTGCGCTTATGTAAGCCATTCCCTAGCAAATATTCCAGGTAGAAAACATATTTTGAAGCGCAATATTGAGGGTGGATGCTACAAGCCACACATTGAAAGCCTTACACTATAGATAGCGCTGATACTATGTCATTCTCCAAGAACTCGGAGGTGCCGTCCAAGACGGCCCTTTCTAACGTCCAGCGAGTGGGTTCTGGGGGATTTGAGACCGATGGGCGACGCAACGTTGCTAGTGATGCCAAGGGCTCTGGAGGCAAGCAAGAACCGAAGAACAAGAACACGCAGTCCTCTATGGTTGCGGTGGTGCAAGAGCAGGCGCATAATCCCAACTTGGTGCACATCTTGCCGGTTTCCAACGTTGGCAATGTGAGTGGTTCAGGAGCAGCCTCTTCCACGGTTGGATCGAGCTCAAGCACGGCTGGTGGAGGGGCGGCTGGGGGCAATTTTCCCGCGGGGCTGACGCGCCAGGTGAGCTCTGCAGAGATCAGCAAGACGGCTAGTCCAACCACAGCAAATGGGGCGTCGGACTCGTTTCTCACGCACTTAAAGTCCAAAAGGTCTGTGATTGACGGGCCCTTGGCCGAGGACGGCCTGCGGCCTAAGAAAGGAAGCGCTACAGCTAGTTTAATGAATTTGCGCAATGCGAACACGGTTTCGTCCACGTCCACTATTCAGAGCAAGGCGTCCTCTCGAGCCGAGTTTTTCGCCGCCAAATTGCACGACGCCATAAAGGACGACGACAAAAACAGCTCCGACTCGGAAGAGACGTTTGTGTACGACACTTCTGCGAATGACCGCGGGTGCGATCCCGAATCAGGAAATGACGAGACGTTGACGTTGCAGCAATCTGCTGCGGAGGGTGTGCGCGAACGAGAGGCACCAGCGCCAGCAGCACCGCCCGTGTCGTATATGAGACCCGAGGAGACTCAGAGCGAGGTGACCAGCGATAGGTCGGAGCACAATTTTAATTCGACAGGCAGCCAAGAACAGGCATATAATCAGGAGCAACCACGGTCGAAGTCGCCGTTGCAGCGACCCGAGGACAAGAACCAGCTGCGGCAGATCACGTCGCGTGTTTTCGACTCGAAGGGAGTCAATCCCCGGCGGTATTCTGGAATGAATTACGAGATTGACGATTTAGATGAAAACTATCCGTCGCATGCGGCAAACGAGGCCGAATTCTACTCGGACTCGGGCGACGAGGCATCACTAAGCGAGCCCGGATACAATAATTACGGCAGCATAAGCTCGGACGGGTATCTCAACGGGTTCCAGAACGGCATTTACTTGCAACAGCCATTTTTGGAGTCCCGCAATGGCAAGCTGGGGGGCAGCAAGCTGCTGAAAAGGAAGCCGAAAAACCTTTATTTCTCGCCCCATGACTTCACGGGCGCGCGCGAGGTGCGCATCCGGCAGATCAAGAACTTCTGTTACACGGTGGGGCTGATCTTCGTGCTACTCAGTGTGGGCTTTATGAGCGGGTTTATTCTGGCCACAACAAAAGAGCTGCAGCACACGCAAATTGACGCTATTTCAGACGTGATCATATCGCAAGAGGAACTGGTCTTCAGCATGGAGGTAGAGAGTTTCAACCCTGGATTTCTGTCGATCACGATCCAGGACGCCAGCATTGACATCTTCGCCAGGTCCAAGTACGTGGACGCTGAGGAAACGGGAAAAAAGAAAAACAAGAACAGGCCGGTGTCCACAACGCTACTGGGCACCGTCACGAGTCTGGACGTGCCGCTGCATTTCCAGGGGGGATTTTTCAATCGCCAGTCCGACTGGAGCACGACAGAAATAAAAATTAAAAATCCCTGTTCTTTTGACGACTCTGGCGAAATTAAAATTCTCGAGCCATCCGAGAAATGGCTCAACATTTCAAAGAACCCGTTTGACCTGATCGTCAGGGGCGTGCTCAGCTACCAGCTGCCCATCTCGACGTCGAACCAAACGGTTAGCATAAGTAGAACATTCGAGGTAGACCCGGAGGACCTGGAAGGGCCCATTCCAGGCACCAAGGAATAAATTAATGTCGATGCACTATTCTGGCAAAAGCGCCATTAGCGCGCATGGCGCCTCTCCACTATTCCTAAAATTAAAGGTGTGGTAAATATTTTCTGCCAGGTGCATACGGCTGTTTAGAGCGTATAAATTGGCTTGTGTTCCCACTGCGCTAATTAATTACTCATGACTCTCGAACAAAAGCTAGGTGGACTAACCATCCACAACAATTTCAGTGCCACGTCTTTCCAGAACGTGGAGAAGGCGGATTTGCAGGGCTCTGGCTACAAATCGGCCGTCTTCCCCGGAAAAGAGGACCAGATGGTCCAGGTGATGGACGAGCTCGACTCCACCGGCTTCATCCCGGAGAACCTGATCGAGTCCGAAACCAAGTACTTCTACGAGTCGCTGGGCATCGACGATACGTATTTCGCCTCAGAATCCGTTTCCGTCATAGTCTCGCATATACTTGCCCTCTATTCTGCAAAGGTGGATGCATTTGCCAGAGGCCTCACAGATCGGCCTTTTTTGCATCACAGACGTGAAACAGATGACCATGCAGTGTACTTCGACGCTGCAGGCTGGGATGATTTCGAACACCAAATCGACGACAAGTATCTCGATCGGGCGTTGGAGGAAACCCCATACCGCATGGAATCCTTCAATTCCAGATTGCCCTCCGGAGACATCGTCAAGTGCCAGTTTGTTTACAGATGCAACTTCAATGCGGGCCGCGCGTCTGCTAGCACCGACATTGAGGAGATTGGAGACTCCACATTCCTGAAAACTGCCACCTCCCACACTAAATTGCTATATTCAGAAGTTTTGCACGAATTGACAGCCACCGAGGGTCCCGTGATCAAACATTTTACTGTGGCTGCCACGGGCGAACAACGGATCATTATCGGTTATAGGAGGAATAGCTCGCCGCGCTACAACTCGGCACTGAGCACCTTGGCCAAATACTACAATGTCAACCTGAGACGCAAATATGTGGAGAATTTCGCCAATGGCTACTCCATTATCTCGATGTACATCGACTACACCGACGGCGTGAGCCCGGATGCTACCATCTACCAGATGGCCAAAGAGGCCTCGCTGCTGTATTGCATTCCGAGTAACATGTTCTACAGCAAGTTCTCCAGCGGCGAAATGTCTATTCAGGAGTCCATTTACGCCCATTGTGGTGTTATTTTTGTCACACATTTCCTCAACAGACTGGGCCCGGAGTTCAATTCCCTCAAGGAGCTTCTGTCTCATTCCGGCTCGCCGCAACATGCTGAGATCATCAGCAAAATCAAGAAACGGCTCACCTCCGAAACTTACACACAGTCGTACATTGCCGAGTGCTTTGAGAACAACAAGGACTTGATCAGTCAGTTGTACAGACACTTTGTGGACCATCATTACATCTCGAGCTCGCTAGAGTCGACTCTCTCGTACCAGAGAGTGTCGCAGGTCAACCCGATCGAGAACGACGAGGATTTTGAGAAGGCTTTGAACAGATCGGCGTCCACCAACGAGGGCCACAAACTAGTTCTAAGAGCTCTGTACTCTTTCAACAAAAGCGTTCTCAAGACGAACTTCTTTGTCACCTCCAAGATTGCTTTATCCTTCAGACTGGATCCTTCATTCCTACCCAAAACAGAATATCCCCAGACTCCATTTGGAATGTTTTTTGTCGTGGGTTCTGATTTCAGAGGTTTCCATATCAGGTTCAGAGACGTGGCCAGAGGAGGTATCCGTATTGTCAAGTCTCGTTCCAAGGACAACTACTTCACCAATATGAGGACTCTGTTTGATGAGAACTACAATTTGGCAAGTACGCAGCAGCGCAAAAATAAGGATATTCCCGAAGGTGGCTCCAAGGGTGTGATCTTGCTGAACCCGGGTGCTGCACAAGAACGTCCGAAGGAATGCTTCACCAAGTACATTGACTCATTGTTGGATCTTCTGATCAAGGACACTCGCAAAGAAACCATTGTCGATTTGTACAACAAGCCGGAAATGCTCTACATGGGTCCGGACGAGAACACCGCAGGATTTGTGGACTGGGCAACGTTGCACGCCCGCAAAAGAGGAGCCAGATACGGATTCCCATGGAAGGCATTTTTCACAGGAAAATCTCCGTCGTTGGGTGGTATCCCTCATGATGAGTACGGTATGACTTCGCTGAGTGTCAGAGCTTACACGGAGAAGATTTACGAGAAACTTGGAATCACGGACCTTGGCAAGATCACCAAATTGCAAATGGCTGGTGGTGATGGTGACCTGGGCTCGAACGAGATCAAGTTGTCCAGAGACGAAAAATACATTGCCATTGTCGATGGCTTTGGAGTGGTTGTGGACGAAGACGGCCTAGACAAAAAAGAGCTACTTAGACTCGCTGAAGAGCGTAAAGGAAACCAGCATTTCGACAGATCCAAGCTAGGCCCTAAGGGATATTTGATCTTGGTCGATGATGTGGACTTCAAGCTTCCTGACGGACGTGTCATTCCTAGCGGTTTGACGTTCAGAAACAATTTCCATTTGACTTTGAAAGAAAACTTCCCGAACAACTTCATCAAGCTTTTTGTTCCTTGTGGAGGACGGCCAAACTCCTTGGATGCAAATAATGTTCACACTCTGATTGACGAAAAAACAGGCAAGAGTATCGTGCCATTCATTGTCGAAGGTGCAAACCTCTTTATTACGCAACCAGCCAAAATCATGCTGGAAAAAGCTGGTGCTATCGTGTTCAAGGACGCGTCTACTAACAAAGGAGGAGTCACTTCGAGTTCTTTGGAAGTGCTTGCTGCGCTCTCTTTTGACGACGAAGGCTTCTTGAAAAACATGTGCGTCGATGCTACCACCAAAGAGGTGCCTAAATTTTACAAACAATACGTGAAGGAGGTGCAGCAGATCGTGGTGCGCAACGCGCGCAATGAGTTCGAGCTATTGTGGTCTTTGAAAGAGCAGACAGGCAAGCCGTTCAGCATTTTGAGTGACGAGCTCTCTGTGGCCATCAACAAGCTCGCTGACGAGCTTGCCTCCTCCAAGGAATTGTGGGACGACGACGTCAAATTCCGCAACGACGTTTTGACCGACGCCCTACCACAACTGCTGTTGAAACAGATCGGGATCCACGACATTCTGGAGCGGGTGCCAACTGCGTACCTGCGGGCGATATTTGCCACTCGCCTGGCATCGGAGTTTGTGTACTCCAGGGGCGTCGACAGCAACCCTGCCAAGTTCCTCGAGTTCATTTCTTCTCTGAAGCGCCGTTTCGAGACTGCTCACTAGAAGATCTTGAAAGCTCCAGATCCACACGTCGCTTGGCCTCGTGGTCTATCATATTAGATTCCATGATACGGGAACCCATAGAATCGGCAATGGCTGCCGTCACAAAGGTCGACACCCCCAGGTAGAGCTTCCACTTTAGCGGCAAAGCCTGGTACCGTTGCCATAGAGAGCGTGCTGGTGCGTGTGGTCGGTGCGATGTTCTAAAAACCATAAAAAATTACTCCACACTTTTACACAGCCATAACCAAAAAATAAACTTGACTTTTTATTTACATTATGCAGAGTCGTGTGACGTGATGCGGTACATGCCCTCACCCTCCATGTCGTCGTCCTCGTCTAGACCGTTGAATGTGTTGTATAGCCGTTCGCGCTCCTCGTCCTCGCGTCTCAAGTAGTCAGCGTCCGTCTTGGATGGGGCCGACTTGGAAGCGTCGGCCTTGAGCTTCGTAGCGTCGAGAGAATTGCGGGCCATCGACGCCATCCGCGTGACAGACGCGTTGGACGAGTCTCCGATCGACGCAGACCGCTGGGACTGCGCGTACTCGGAGTCAAACTCGTCGTCGGGCTGGATGATGTCGAACTCGTACTCGTCTCGTCTGCGAGCACGGCCCGGTTTTTTGCGGCTCTTGAGCATCCAGATGCAGATGATGAACCCAAGGGCCAGGAAAAACAAAAAGTATTCCTCGTAGTGCGAGTCCGACGCCTCGTACACGCCGTCCTCAGCGTCGCCAGACGGCGTGGGTGTGTCCGTAGCGGAAATCGTGCTGGACATTGTGGGGGCGACGGACAACGTGCTCGACGCAGCTATGGCCTCTGTGTCCTTGTTGGAGCCTTGTATCTTGCTGTAATCCTCGTCCAGACTGAACCGCTTTGCCTTCGACGCGTCTATGGACTCGCCAAAAAGCCGCAGTTGCCAGTTTTCAAATTTCAGCTTGTTGCGCTCGTTGATGTTGCGAACTTCCAGCGTCCAGTTACCCGGCCCAGGTTCCCCCCAGTGTGCGACCGACGAAAAAGTCCAGTTCTTGAAGCCCTCGGACTTGCGGTCCTTGCGCCGCGACATGCCCAGCTCCGACCTGATCCCGTTCGGTGACACCAGCGTCACCTCCACGTCGCCTCTTCTTTCGGCCCCGATGTTCACCGTCACGGTCACGTGCTCGATGCACTCGAGGTTGGCAGCAGACATGTCTGCTTCGCTCACCTCGACCGAGGTGGAGATCGAGCTCACATCCGCGACCTGTTTGTCCACAGTCTGCACGGGAGAGTAGTACCACGCCTGCGGCTTGAGCAGCGTCCAGTTCTGGGCGGCCTGGACCATTCTGTCTGCGTCCAGCTTGCCCCAGCCGAAAACAGGAGAGTAGCGTCTGCCCTCGATGTACGATTTCTGCCAGCTGGGATCGTCCGGGTTCACCTCCGTGGCCTCTCGCACGGTTAGCGCCTGCACGTCACGCCACGTCAGGTCCGGATTGGCCTGCAAAATCAGAGCGTAGATTCCTGCTGCCAACGGCGCCGCAGCAGACGTGCCGCCGTGGGCGGCCGTGCACTGGCTGTTAATGTCTGTGGTATGGATATGCTCGCCCGACCCGGACGAGTACGTGGACACCATCACGGCGGTGCATGACTCGGCGTAGGGCGGGTGGAGTCCACGATGGTCTATTGACGTGACTGTGATGGAGTAAATGCTGTTTGTGTATCCGTCGAAATTGCAGTTGTCGTTGTGGTAGCCGCCGTTTCCGCTGGCGAAAACGTACAATGCTCCCCGCTCCTTGCGTCCCTCCTGGATGCCCTTCAACATGGCTTCGCGGACCACCTTCTCGGGCACGTCCATGGACTGTCCGTCGTCGGGAGGCCCCCACGAACACGAGTATATGTCGTTGACGTCGAGGCCGTGGACCATGGCGACAGCCTCGTCTTCGGAGGTGATCTCACCCGACAGAATGCGAATTCCCGACACCTTGGAGTCGTACGCAACGCCCACGCCGCAGTAGCCGTTGCCCTTGGCTGCTGCAATCTCCGCTGCACATCTGGTTCCGTGGTAGTCGTCAGAGAGACGTGGCTTGGGCAGCGGGTCGTTGTCGTTGTAGTCGTATGAGCCCTCCTTGCAGAAGTTTTGTGCGAGATCGGGGCTTTCGTAGTCCAGGCCGTCGTCCACCAACGCAGTCACTATACCTGTCCCTGTTATGTTACGCTTCCACACGGGAACAACGTTGACGTCGTGGCCAGGGAAGTTCGGGTTGAGAATGTGCCATTGCTCAGAAAACGTGGGATCGTCGATGTGGAAGTCCTTTTTGGCGTTCTCGATGGGCTCCATCGACGAATCGACAGCTGGCACTGGAGCCCTGCGCACGAGTCTTTTGGGAGGCAGCAAATGGACAGATCGCACGCCGGATTCGTGTAGAGAGGCGCTGAGGCCGTCTTCTCGCTTGTGCAGTCGTTCGGGGGCCTGGTGCAGTTGACGCAGCCGTTCTAGCGACAATTGCTGCGATTCAGCCTCTTTGTCCTTGTCCACAGAAAAAACATGATACTTGTCCACAGCGCGCGAGGGATGTTCGTAGATGAGGTCCGGGAACCGGGTGAGGAGCCCAGCAACGTCTTCGGTGGCGATCTCCAGCGAGAAGTAATGTTTTCGCTGGTAGTCTCGCGGCGGAATAAACATATTTGTTGGTAAAAACAACGCAGCGGAAAAATAATTCTATAAAAAAACTGTTATGTATTTGCATGCAATTATAATAATACATATCTGATTATTGCATTGTTAAAGTTTTTTTTTTACATGTTGGCCAAAGCTCCCATAGGGTCGTATGGGGGCAGCACAATAGGCTCGGTGTCCAGAAGCTTGATCAGGTCTGGCACCTCGCTCTTCTCCACAACCACTTGGTACACGTACTCCTTGAAGTAGTCGTGCGTCATCACGTAGTAGCCCTCGCTGCCCTTCTTGTTGGACCAGCTGTTTTCGACTCGGTAACGCACAGGTTTTCCGTTTTCGTCCAAATGGACCGCAGTGATCAGCATGGCGTGGGTCATCAGAGACTGGTTGTAGATGACTCTGGAGGCCTTGTCCACGGCACGGTGGTCGTAGCCGATCAGCTTGTAGTCCCACAGATCGATGTCCATGACTCCCCTGCTGTTGTCCATGAACTTGGGGGTGTCGGTGCCAAAGAACACAGCCTTGTTGTTCTTGATACGGTGGACCACGGCCTCGGCAAGCTGGTCGATCTCGACGTTGAGGTACGTGACGGGATTGGTGCCCACGACGTTGTTGAGTCTGTCGATCTTGATCACACGGTTGTACTCGTTTCTAGGGTCGTTCAGCAGCGAGATGTACTCTGGCGTGTCGAACTCGATCACGTCCTTGACAAACGCCTGGGGAGTGCTGGTGATGGACTGGAACTTGCCGTCCTTGTCGTAGAAATCCCACGTAAATTCCTTGTCCGGCGACGGAGGAACCCCGAGGAAAATGCACTGCAATCTGTAAATCTCGGCAATCATCCGGGCCTTGTCGGCGTCCACGGACTGGCCGGCAGCTAACTTCTCACGCAACACCTGTGCATATTCGCGCAGCTTGGCCAGCAGCAGCTTGTTCATGACGCGCGACGCAGTAGTGTTGAAGGAGTCGGGATAAACGGCGTTTGGAACAATTCCGTACTTGTCGACAATCTGCGTCATCATGGCGAACTGGCCTCCGTCACAGATCGGATCGGTGAGGAAAAACTGCACCAGACGCGAGTTCACGTCCTCCTTGTACGTGTCGCATATCTGGTCAAGGAAGTAGTTGGCCTTCTCCAGCTTATCGTAGAAAAACAGGTATGAAGGCGACAACTGGCACTCCTTCAGATTAAACTTGGACATCAGCTTCAGCCGCAGCATGTTGGTCGACGCAAACAGCCAGCACCGACCGGAAGCCTTCTGGTCTGTGACCGGAGCGCCCTCCTGCTGGACCTTGGTGTTGAAAACATGCACGTCCGCGATCTCGCGTGACCGGTTGATCAGCAGCTCCTCGATGTTCCCGTGCTGGAACACGGACGCAGCCAGCTTGCTGACAGAGTCGTTTGCGAACGACTCGTTCCATTGGGCCAAGGACTCTAAGGTAATTTCAGACATGGTAAAAAAAAGAAGGATAAAAGATTCAACGGCGGTGCCGCTTCTTATCGATGCCGTGCTGGATAAATATCTGTCATCGGGAATTACGTGTTAATAGTACCTAGCTACTAGATTTTGCTCTGCTCCAAAACGTCCGGGGTGGTGACGGGCCACTGGTAGATGTTGCGGTTCTGGAAAACATAGCCGTTCTTCTTGAGGTAGTCGCTCAGACCGGCAGGGCCGCGGGAGCCGTAGGCATATGGCTCTGGCGTAGGAGCATCTGGGCCCTCCAGGTAGTTGAGCAGAGGCGTGAAGAGCGCCCAGCTGATGTCCAGCTCGTCGTCTCTGACGAAGTTGGAGTGGTCGCCGCGCAAACAGTCTCTGATTAGTGATTCGTATGCCTCTGGGATGTAGAAGTCCGAGTATCTGCTCTTGTAGGAGAGATCCAGCTCGGTGACGGCAATGCCGTTGCTGATTCCTGGCACCTTGGAGTTCATCTTCATGTACATGGCCTCGTTAGGCTGGATACGGATCACGAGCTCGTTTCTGTTGATGTCCTGGAACATGCCGTTGGAGTTTTCTCTGAACTGGACTCTGATTTCGACCTTACCGTCGTTCAGCGCTTTGCCCGCCCGAAGGATCACCGGAACGCCCTGCCATCTCTCGTTGTCCACCTCCAGCGTCAGACACGCGAAGGTGACACACTTGCTGTCTGGCTTGACTGTTTCGTCGTCCAGATAGCCAGGCTTGGAGCCGTCCTCCGACTTGGTGTACTGGCCAACAAGGACGTTGTTCTTGTTGAATGGCTTGATGGACTTGAGCAGCCGGACCTTTTCGTCTCTGACAGCCTCTGCATCGAACGAGACCGGTCTCTCCATCATAAGAAGCGTCAGCACCTGGAACAGATGGTTCTGCATAACGTCTCTGATGATTCCGATCGAGTCGAAGTAGCCGCCTCTGCCCTCCGTGCCGAACGGCTCCTTGAAAGAAATCTGGATGGACTTGATGAAATTGTTGTTCCAGCACGCAGAAAGGAAATTATTGGCGAACCGGAACGGAACAAGGTTCTTCACCATCTCCTTTCCGAGGTAGTGGTCGATTCTGTACAGCTCGTCCTCGCTCCACAGTGGTGCTAACTCCTTCTGGAGCGCCTGGGCGGAAGCCAGATCATGGCCGAATGGCTTCTCGATAATGATCCTAGCAATTCCTTTGTCTCCCGGATGCACATACTGTTTGAGGTTGGCAGCCACAGTGGTGAACACAGAAGGAGGCAATGCCAGGTAGAAAAGTCTGTGGGACTCCTTAACCTTGCTGGCGGCGTCGTACTCCTCGATTTTCGAGTTCAGCTCCTTGTAGCCCTCCGGAGTGTCGTAAGGACCGGAGATGTAAGTGACCATCTTGAGGAAGTCGTCGACCTGGGCCTTGGATCTTTCCGTTGGGGTCTTGAAGTACGACTTGATCCTGGTCTTGAGCTCGTCGTCGGTCAGCTTGGACCGAGCATACCCAATGATTTTGGTGCTGCTCGACAAAAGACCTTCTCTGAACAGGCCAAACAAGGCCGGGAACGTTTTTTTCTTGGCCAGGTCGCCAGAAGCGCCAAAAACAACAACAACAGTGTCCTCTTTAAACTCGACAGGAGAAGACATGACGGAAAAAACACAATTCGATATACTATTCGCCACAAACGACTTTGGGAGGTTTTTTAAATGAGCAAGCGGTCCTTTAGATTTCGGCACCGCCACAGGATGCTCGACTTTTCAGCGATTTTTTTTTGTTTCACCGCCACGTGTATACTCCGGAACAGAGTAGTCCTGTGCCTGCCGCCTCGGGGATTGTCGGACATGTGGCGCAGAAGCGGTATCTCCAACCGGCTACTCCGCGATTACAAATCATCGTGATTCGAACCTACATACGCTACCACCGGGACCCCAGTGCGATCGACGTGGTATCCGTGGGCTGTTCCACCGCCCGGAACTGCGTCCTGAGCATCCGCGTCTCGGAAACCCCGAATTCGCTCGAGAACCGCGCCGCCCATTTTTCCACCGCGCTGGTGTCAACTCCGGCCACCGAGATGCTGGTGTAAAGATGTCTGATCCGATCGACCCAGTCTTTCGACGCCGTGTCTGAAGGCCCGCTGATCTGGCCGCCCCCGTTGATGCATCCCCCGGGACACGCCATAACCTCCACCAGGTCGCACTTGTGCACCTCCGGCCCCGTTTCCGGTTTCTCGCTCGCACCAGCGCCCATCCGCGCGCGCCTTCTCGCGGCCAATCCGCCAGCCGCTTTCGTGCTACCCGTTTTGAGTTTGCGCACCAAGTTCTGAATGTTTTTGAATCCGTTCACCACACCTGCCGTGGCTAGCACCTCCGACCCGCGCATGAGCCGAAGTTCGTAAATATCTGGATTTCTCCCATTAATAGTTGTGATCTCTGTGTTCTCGTGAATGTTTTGTAGATGTAATAAATATTGCAATGCATAGCCTCCAGAGGACGATCCCTCGCAATTCAGCCACGCTGCCTCCGGCTCAGGCCATCCCGATGGAGCGCTCTGTCGGTAAAAATGCGAGATCGGCGTGGCATCCCGCTCGACGTCCTGGATCATCTTGTCAATGTTAATTTTCTCGTCCTGCAACAGCTGGATCAGCTCTCTCGGCGTTATGACGCAATCCACGTCTGGAGACGTGTCTGTCCCCTCGCTCTCAGGCCGTGCAGCCTCCAGCTTCTTGTCAAAGCAAGGCATGATCGATAGATGGTACACCTCCTCCAAAGAACATTGATACTGCGCACTCGCCAGACGTTTTAGCACGCATCCCGTGATTTGCTGAGGAGATTTGACTGTACTAAGCTTCGGCAAAATGTACGGGTGCGTCTTCTCGGCATACAGCACCCAGCCCGGACAAATCGACGTGAGAATCGGTCCCTGGGCTCCGTTCTGCTTGCGTTGGACTATGTCCCTGGACAACGTCTCGGTGGCAATCATGCGTCCCAGTCCAGTGCCGACAACGCTAGAAAACCCCAGTGTGTCCACAAATAAATGCACCAACAGCTTGTCCACTTGCTCGATGCTCAGCTTCAACGCCACGGCCAAAGATGCTCTCGACTGATGACTAATGCTCATGACAAATTTTTTGTTGTGTTTGTCTTGTTTGAGAGCATTGATAAGCTCCTTGTGAGAGTGTTGCGCGACCAGAACCTCCTCCGCAGACGTAATGCAGCCCGAGCACGCCAGACAGTCTGCGAGAGAGATCTGGGCCTCTTGCAGACGCGAGCTGGACCCGTCTATCTCTACCTCTAAGGCGTTGCCCTGCTCGTCTATCTGGATTTCGACGGGCCCTGAGCCGATGTTGCCGCGGGTGGATGAAGGGGGTTCTGCGGGCTTGATACATGCCACACCTGGAGTAATGAAGTCGTTCAGATCGTCAGCAGATAAGATGGCACTCATACTCAGGAATTTACTTTTTTTTTAATTTCTGATTTTTTTTGCCTATCTAAGACGTGCACGGTTTATTTTTGGCAGACCTCACGGTCCAACCACAGATCAAGTAAATGTAATGGACAATCCGGGTTAGTGCTCGCTCGGGGTGTCGCGATTGGACTCCAGGTCGCTAAAGTCGTTGAGCTCAAACCCGTCGGAGGTTGGCTGGGTCTGGACCGAATCGTAGTGGTTCTGATCATAGATAGTGTAGCCCACAAGACGCAGATACAACTCGAGAATTCCCAAGAACCACAGTTGAACCAGACATGCCGCACTGCCCAGGACTAGAACGTACGACGAATGGTCCGCCCCCATGTCAACAACCAATTTGAGCTGTTCCTCGTTGGCTCCCATGAATGTAATTCCTGCCAGAACGAGAGCAAACGGAGGCAGATACTGGAAGGAGATGATGTCGCCGGACCGGTGACACCGCTGGTCTTGGAGCAAAAATGTGATCTCCCAAATTCGCACAAATCCGCCCAACATGAGCACCCACCCAAAGAAAGAGTGCACTTTGGTCGAGATCTCCATATGTTGGGCATGTTGCGACATCGCGTAGGCCGTGAACATCAGCGTAAGAGCAGGCATCGGGTTGCGTCGGTTATTCCTCGAAAGCCATATTCCTAGCATGCCACATGCCCAAAATATAATACCCATACTGGTATGCTGGTAGTCTCCATGGGACCATGGCTCCCAAGGACGGTGTTCGGTGAATGTGTTGACAATTCCCCAAATGGTGATCATGATGGAGTCGTAAAATTCCTGCGAGTGTTTCTGACCGTCGCCGTGTCGCAACCATGGAATGACTAGAACCATGCTGAGAATGAAACCGTAGGCGATAAACGCCGTTCCCATGATTCCGTGGGCATTGCATTGTCCTGTGTGCAACCCATAGCAGAAGCCGAGAGCAGACACAACGGCCATTCCGCACTTCAGAAAGCCGCACAAAACAAGAAGCACGGAGAGCGTTTTATAGATGAGACTGGCAACTTTGGGGCCTAGAAAGCCAATTCGATCTGCAAAAAGCGTGGAACCAGTGGCCACGCTGCCAGACAGTATAGTTAGGCAGTAGAAGAAAGCAAGGAACCACGCGGTCCCGCGGCTCGTGATATTCTCCTCTCCGCTAGGATCCGGAAAACGCAGGATCAGCGCCTCTATGGCAGCATACACTGCACAGAGTGTCTGAATCGCGGCGCCCGTCGCCAATCTGCCAGCAAGCACAAACACCGCTCCGAAAGAAGGAACAACAATAAGCATCACAACCGATATCAGCCAGTGGAAAATGAGAGTCTTGTTGACGTTCTCAGCAAGAGCAGTCAGGTATGAGGTGTCCTCATCGGTTCCTTCCTCAAACCCAGCATATGCTGTGCAAACAAATGTCGCCAGCGCAGCTAGCAAGAAACCATATTTCATTGTCTGGAGATAATTTCGATCGCAAAAATTATGCGTCGCAATTTATTTTTCGACGCGCGTCGATCATCCTCTTCCCAGCCTGAATCCAAAAACCCGCTTCTTCTTTTCGTGTTTTTCCGGTTTCTCTTTGTCTGGAACGGTCTCTGGCTTCTCCTCGGCCTCTGACGCCGTTTCGGTGACCGATTCACGATGATACGCACTGGTGTCCAGTTCTTCATGCTCTGGCGCAGCCAATCCATTGTAGAGAATGCGCTCCATGAAGAGCTCCTCGTCCTCCACCTCACGATAGAAAAGTAAATATGCTGTAGCCAGACCCGGACCATCTCCAAAAAAGCGGTAGACAAAATTCTCGTCGACGCACTCCACGGTTTCGTCGTCAAATAGAAGCCATCCAAACTTGTCAGTTTTCACTATCGAAACATAATGTCCGTGGTATGGGCCGCCTCCGATGTGTACCACCACAGCATACAACTCGTAAAGACGGTCAGAATGTTCGGAATCGTCCGTGGTGTTGAATATGCGGAGCATTTTCGTGTACTCGACTCGGTGGAAAAGCTTAACGTTTCTGCCCAATTCTTCGGCGTACTTGAATCTTTTCAGATGCAATGCAAGGATCTTGGGTACCTTTTTGAGCTTGATGGTTTTCGCCGCTTCTTGTAACGAGTTGCATGTTTCACAGTAAAACTTGTTGGACTCCGTAAGCATCTCGCTCTGCGAGAACATTTTGAGACAATGGGTGATCGAAATATTCTGCTGCAGGTCTATCGACAAATCAAGAAACATTTCGTCCCTGGTAGACACAGTCTCACACGAGAGACATTTCGTTTCGCTGGTAAGCATCCCTTCGAATAATCTGTGAATATCGGTTTGGCTGCCAGTAGCTTTGCAAAAAGTATCTAACGACTCAATGACATTGTTGACGAGGAAATTCAGGAACTCGTGGGCGTCTTGATGCATAGAGCTTCTGAACATCTCGTTCTCTTTCTTGACGATGTCCACTAGCTGCTGCGCAGACACTATGCCGACTTGAGAAACGTTTTCCGTCACGCATTCGAAAACATCCTTGAGCGCAGAATAGAGGGTATCGGACATGCCGTACTCCTGCGAATAGGAGTGATCCAGGTTGATAATGGGCCCACGAACCAGCGCCTGTCGTTTCCGCTGCTCACTGGTGGCATGTCTGTTCTCCATTACGCCTACCACCGTTATGTTCCGCTGCTGGTTCAGAGTGTAATTGATGTTCAGATTTGCATATTCGGGGTACTTTGAAATCAGCAGCTGTTCTAGTTGTGGATTGTTCAGGTCATTTCTCGTGTCTGGATCGTGATTTCCGGCCGTGGACGGCGCGGACTGCGACTGGCCAGCTTTGAAAATATTTCGGACCTTGGCGTTCTGCGGAGACGATGTGCCGCTCGATCCAGCACTGCTGTTAGCCGTTGTTCCGTTTGCAACAGAGGGAGGTGTTAGTGAGGCAAGAAACGCGTGCGGCTTGTGTCCCGCAACTCGAAGTTTTCGCTTCCGTGGATGTGCTGCATCCCTGTTTGGAAAAGACAGTATCTGATGACGGAACGGGGTCGTATAGTATAGAGTCTGCAGGATGGACGCTATGTAGCATGTATACCCAAAATTCTCCATTCCAAAGACTTTGTTGGAACCATCTCCGTAGGGCATGTCCGGGCTCTCAGGATCCACAACCGCGTAGTCAAGAGCAGGGTCTAGCGGCAGTTCGGGCGCCGGAGCGCTCTCGACGTGCGTGAATTCACCCTTCCATGTGTCTTCGTCGTTTGTAGCCTGAGAAGGAGGCGATTCCTTCTTCGACTTATCCGACTTCCATTTCTTGAACATGGTGAAAATGGAAGAAAATCAAAGGTGTGGGGTGTTATGGAAGCGTGGGGCAGAATTTTTTAAGATATGGGGGAATAAAAATAAGCGAGGGCACAATTATCCGTTGGTATAGAAGCTTTGAGGTCGCTAAACGGACGGTTCTGTGGATAGGAGACAGTCTGGTGTGTCCAAGATAAGGCTCAGGAAATACTGGGGCAAAGTTCAAGCTAAATCTGTGTTGGGCCTGATGACATTAAAAAAGACATATATTTAATGTACAAAGATTGTTTGTGAGGCATGTTTTCTTCATTAAACAAACACGAAGGTCATTTTGTGAGTCGCATTTTGTGTTGCAGGTCGATGAAAGGTGCCCAATTTTTGCATCCTTCTTTTTATCCTTTTTTTCTGAGCGTCAATTAATTTGGAATGAGTCTGGGGCAAACAGTCAGATCTGATGGAAATCGTCATAATAATACATCGACCTCGTCGCCCATGAACGTTCAGCCCCCCGTGTACCCGGAAATGAGCTCTGGTTTTACGGCTACTAGCTCAAAAGAAAGTTTACAGGCCTCTTTTGTAAGCGCAAAGCAGACGCTGGAACCTTGCTCTGGAACCGGGACTCTATCGCCTTCAGCGGAGTTGGAAAACTGGTCGACAACCCGCCACCAGATAGATTCGTTGTCGGAGTCGAGCGTCGCCCAAGAGTTTGACTGCAGACCTGTGGCGAGTCAGGAGGAATTATGCCACCAGTCGGGTGGCAGCAAAACCCACCGCAAGACCCACGGACCACCCGTCAGCTCGGCCGAAATTAAGGTTGTCCAGACACCGCCAATCCCGGAATCGCCTGTGGGACTCAAGAAACAGGAGGACTCGGAGACGTTCTCCGAACGGTCGATACCCAGCCATCTTAGTTTCACACCCAAAGCTGAGGTGTTTTCGCAAAATCACATCATGTCACCGATCATGCATCTTTCGGGCGTAGCAGACTCGCATGAGTTTTTACAACACACACTAGGACCTAGCTCTGTTTCATTGGTTTCCACCGAGAAAGTGCTGGAGCTGTACTGCCGCAATGCTAAAAAGACTAGAGATCCCGAAGTCCAATTTTCTTACGCACAAATCCTGGTGCGTAATGCTTTAGCTGCAAAGCCAAATGACGCCGCGGATACCAAAAAGCGGAAAGATTACTTACTTGAGGCACATGACTTACTAAGACGAAGCTCACGCGGTGGTTGCATTAACGCACAATACTTTCTTGGAGATTCGTATGCAGTTGGAATGTTTGGCAAACCGGACGACTCAAAAGCCCTCAGTTACTTTGAATCTGCCGGGAAGGCCCGACATGCAGAAGGAGCATACCGAACTGCCGTCTGTTACCGTAAGGGTTGGGGATGCTCGCCGGATTCCCGTAAAGTGATCAAATTCTTGGAAATTGCGGCATTGAACAACCATCCCGTTGCGATGATGGAGTACGGGATTTATTGTTTCAAGGGTCTAATGGGGCTTCCCGATGACATCATCACCAAAAGACAAGGTATTAGCTGGCTCAAGCGAGCCACCGAAGTTGCCTCTGAGCTTTCATGTGGTGCACCCTATGAGCTGGGGATGATATTTCTCAACGGCTTCAGGGACATTGTGATACAGGATACAAAATACGCAATAAAGCTTTTTTTTCATGCTGCTTCGCTTGGACATGCTAAATCTTCGTCGTTGCTAGGCAAGTTCTACGAAGTTGGTAAGTTTGTGGAGCCCAACGCCGACCTTTCCATACATTTTTACAATATGGCGGCCAGTACAGGGGACCCTGACGGCATGATGGGTCTTTGCTCGTGGTACTTTGTGGGGAGCGAAAACATGAAGCAGGATTATGACGAGGCATTCGCGTGGGCTCTGCGTGCAGCCGGATGCGGGATGGTCAAGGCGATGCTCCTACTTCAACGCTTCTATGAAATGGGAATTGGCTGCGAAAAGGATCCAGCAAAGGCAAAACAGTGGTCGGAGCTAGCCTTGCAGAGCTCGGGCCTAAGCAGCGAGCGCAAGAGAAGGACATTTGAATAAGTCGGAAGACAATTGTAGATCATGTACTCGTTGCATACTTCATGTTGCAAAATTGGGTACGCGGCTGCATGGCATTACATTGCATTGCGTCATGAACATCGCAAAAAGAGGGAACACCGCAGCAGCTCCATCGTCGTGAGATGAGCGCATATGGAGATAAGAGGCCGCCTTGCGGAGACTGTACCAGAACATGATGTATCGCATAAAAAGGTTGTATGTAAGTATGAATTACAGATCTGACTTTAACGTGCATGTACTGAATTTTTCTCATGCGGTGCCGGTCTGCTATTTATAAAAGATGCTTTCTTCCCTCCCTGTTGAACCTCCTTCTTGAACACTTAATACTATAGTTGCCTTTGACTAGGCAGCCACGCATTATTGCATAGATTTGTCTCTAGATTAAGAGCTTCCAATTGCATAGGGAAACTGAGCTCTTCAAAGACGTGGAACGATGCTAATGTCTGAAGAAAAACACTTTCCCACTTGGCAAGTACCATACGATCAGCATAACTTGCCAGCGCATCACTTCCAACAGTTGCAAGACTCCAGTTTTATGGATCAAAATGGCTTTTTCGTACCATATGTCAGCAATTATCCTCAACAACCGCAGTATTCAAGTTACTCCTCATTCACGCCTTTCCAAGTGGGCCATGGCCTGCAATTGGGCACCAACAGTTCATTGCAACAGTCGCAACCTCATTATTCGTACCAGTCGCCAAATTATCAGCGACAGCAGTTCACTCCTGATTCATCTTTCAGTGACAAGCCTAATGGCACATCAGACTTGATTTTTGACATCAAGAAGGAGGACCCTGACCCTCCACACGCGCAACAATATCAATTTCAACCGCCTCCTATCGTGGGGCTTGGCTGGCCAATTCCCCAGTTTCCGATGGAGGACCGCTCGAGTTCGGTTTTAAAGCGCTCCAAGTCAATGTCATACGAAGAGCAGCAACCGACCTTTAGATATCGAGACCAAAGACGCTCACTGCCCAAGAACGTACATCTGGACTCTGACGAATCCAGGATGTACACCACTGAGCAGTTACAAAAAGATTCTTCTCTGTGGGAGCTGCTTAACTCGGTGCCGAAAAAAGGTGGCTCTTATAACTGCAGTCACTGTTCCGAAAAATTCACCACCGTGGAAAGCTTTATTCTACATCTAGAGAAGTACAAACTTGTCAGGTCTAATAAATGCCCGGTGAAAGACTGTCCGTACCGAATTATTGGTCTCCCACGGAAGCCAGAATTAAGACGTCATTGTTTGTCGCAGCATTCAGAAACTTTGGAAAACTTGTTACGACTTAAATTCCAAGAAGGCATCGAACCAGACGTTGCAACTCTTTCAAATTCTAGAGCCAACGAAACAGGCGACGATACGCAAGTAAAGAAGCTCAACGTGTGCCCAAGAGAGGGATGCGGTAAAAAATTCAGAAGAAAAGATTCTCTTCAGAGACATGAGCGATTAGTGCACGAAAACCAAAACAGTCGATTCAACCAACGTCTTCGTATGCAGAAAACGATCCTGGGAGATGACCCAGATGGTTGAGCGATCTGCTTTTAAATGTTTATTCCGATTTTATTGATTTTACCTTCGTTGTCCTGTATGGACAGATAGTGCTAGACATTGCTTTACCTTGTCATTTTTTCAATCAATTTCCATCGATACATCATTTATGCAACAATTGTGCATGTACAGGTCAAAATAATTGAATATACAGGGGCCTTGTTGTTGAACAAGGTATTTTATTATTGGTAATCGGGCACGACTATACCTAGTAGGAGGAGGAGGAAGACAAAACGAAACGCCGCGCGTCCCGTTCGGTTCGAATCACGGTACCAGGGGAAAAAATACCAAAAGGAGACAGGGCACGGCGGCCGACTATTGGTCTACGTCAATTCGGGAGATTCAAAGCGGATTAGCAGGTGAAGGCCGAACTTATTGTTGTCCCATAATCTCCGGGATCCGGAATTGTTTGGTACGTCAAAGGTGACGGCAGAGCGGCTAGAGACCCAATGAACCAGGGAGGCGTGAATGTGCATAGCACTGCCGCAAAACATTCAATCAGATCGCTTCGCAAGAACCTACTCAACCTTTCCCCGAACGCAAGTTTTCTCAAGCCCGTGGGTTCGACGAGTGCATGAAGTACAGGAGTTATCCACCACAAAAAGATCACGAAGCAGGACGCAGTTCGACAGCTGCAAGAGAACGATGCATGATGCATGTTTTTGCGTTCACAGCCTAGAAAGAGGCCCAAAATGAATTCTTGTTGGCTGACACTTTCGCTGGCTGTGGAGGAAACTGCCATAATTGGATCCACACTATGTGTTGATCTACCGCTGTGAATCTTTTTTTGCTTGCATATACACGTATCAATTGCGCTAGGCTGCATGAGAAGGCATTTTCACACAGGATTGTTAAACAGATACGAAACAGATTCGCCATTATGGAGACGTCTGATCGCTTCTGCCAACGTCGGGCTGATGTCGATAATTTCTAGTTTGGGACATAGCTCCGTCATGTGGGCTAGAGGCAACGAATTTGTGCAAACAATTTTCTCCAGCGACCCTTGATTGATCTTCGACAATGCCTGTCCGCTGAAAATACCATGCGTCACCATAGCAATCACCGACTTCGCCCCCTTCTCGAGAAGTAGATCTGAAGCCTTGCACAAGGTGCCGCACGTGTCAGCCATGTCGTCCACCAAAACACACACTTTGCCCCCCACATCTCCAACAAGCACCATGCGGCTTACCTCGTTAGCCTTGGCCCGCTCTTTATGTATTAGCGCAAATGGCGTGTCCAGCTTGTCAGCCAATGATGCAACTCGCTTGGCCCCGCCGGCATCGGGGGACACAATAACCAGCTCTGCAGGATTGAGCTTTAATTTAACGTACTTGAGCACCTCCGGCTCCGCATATAAGTTATCCACAGGAATGTTGAAGAAACCTTGAATCTGAGACGCATGCAAATCCATAGTGATGACGTGGTGACATCCGGCCGTAACCAGCAGGTTCGCAACCAGCTTTGCCGAAATGGCCACTCTGCTTTTATCTTTCCTATCTTGTCTTGCGTACGGGAAATTTGGAACCACGGCAGTGATTCTTCTTGCAGAGGCAGATTTGCATGCGTGCACCATAAATAGTAGCTCCATCAGATAGTCGTTCAACTTTTCAGGCCCGCCGCATCCCGTTTGAACAATATATACATCCTCGTCTCTGATACTTTCTTTCACCAGGACGGCACTTTCCTGGTTTGAAAAGTCTATCGCATGGATATCTGCTATTTGAAGGTTCAGATAGCTGGCCACCTGTTCTGCGAACTTCGGATGTGAGTTTCCAGCCAGTATTTTGATGGAATTTGGGGGTTTCTGAAATGACATTTAATTTTAATTTTATAAATTAATTTCTCCTTTGTTATGGCATCCAAACAGGCATACAAGCGATTGACAAAAGAATATAAACAAATACAGGAAAACCCTCCGCCATATATTCTGTGTCGGCCCAGCGAGCAGAACATCCTGGAGTGGCATTACGTGATAACGGGGCCCCCGGGCACGCCTTACGAGAACGGACAGTACCACGGCCTGGTGATCTTCCCTTCAGACTATCCGTTCCGGCCTCCAGCGATTAAAATGCTCACTCCTTCTGGCAGATTTCAGGTCAACACACGGATATGTTTGAGCATGAGCGATTTCCATGAGGATACGTGGAATCCCTCGTGGTCAGTCTCTACCATAGTAACAGGGCTTCTATCGTTCATGACCAGCGAAGAACAAACTACAGGCAGCGTGGTGACTTCAGAGCGAACAAGGCGGCAATTAGCATTAAAATCGAGAGAGTATAACCTCGCAGACCCTCGGTTTGTTGAGATCTTTGCGGATCTGGCCGAAGAGTACCGTACATACAAGGAGCCGGAACCGGTCAAGACCGAGCAGCCGGCACAGGCGATTGTGGACCCTGAGGACCAAATCCGAGCCAAGCAGATGAAAACCCAGAGCGAACAGACCGAGCAGGGCAAGAACGGATGGGGGGTATATATGTTCTTGGCAGTGGTCATCGGAATCGTGATTAAAGTGGCGGGTAGCGCCAGCGCGGGCAAATGATGCTGGTGTGTGTGCGAGCGCACGACTTAGCTGTCGTTGTACTCTTGCAAGTCGTCCTCGTCAAAAATGATCTTAACCATGAGCGAACAGGAAGGGCACACAGCGATGTCTTCGCCGTCGAGCATATCGTCGAGGCCGATCTGGAAACGGTCGCCGCAGGGACACGGGTACGAGAACAACCGCTGGGCAGGATCAAACACGAAGTCCTCTATTTCGATCTGGTCGTAAACCGTAATAGTCTCGGACATGTTGATTATGTAAAGCGAAAAGAATAATTTTTCAAACTAGGCGGTGTAGGCGATGGTTGTGCGCTGCAAAGACGGGCTAGAGAAATTTTAAATGAGTTTTTTTGTGCACGTGACTTTTACCCGGGTTGGTACTCTTAGCAGGTTGCCAATATTTTAAAAATTCTCATCGAAATTTTTATTTTTCACTAACCAACATGGGTATTTCCAGGGATTCTCGTCACAAGAGAGCTGCTACCGGTGCTAAAAGAGCCCAGTTCAGAAAGAAGAGAAAGTTTGAGTTGGGAAGACAAGGTGCTAACACCAAGATTGGTACCAAGAGAATCCACTCCGTCAGAACCAGAGGTGGAAATGTCAAGTACAGAGCTTTGAGAATCGAGACAGGTAACTTCTCGTGGGCCTCTGAGGGTGTTTCTAGAAAGACCAGAGTTTCCGGTGTGGTGTACCACCCATCCAACAACGAATTGGTGAGAACCAACACATTGACCAAGTCTGCCATTGTGCAAATTGATGCTACTCCTTTCAAGCAATATTTCGAGCAACATTACGGTGTTACCCTTGGAAAGAAGACTAAGGCTGCTGAGGAAGAGATCAAGAGAAGCAACAAGCTGCAAAGAAAGCTTGCTGCCCGTGCTGGTGACGCCAAGATTGAGCCTGCTGTTTCTTCCCAGTTCGGATCTGGTAAGCTTTACGCTTGCATCTCGTCCAGACCAGGTCAATCTGGAAGATGTGACGGTTACATTTTGGAGGGTGAGGAGTTGGCCTTCTACCTTAGAAGACTGACTGCTAAGAAATAAGCAATCCTAGCCACCGCGAGGAAAGCAGTATGATAAATAATTGAATTTAGTCAAGGAAATATTGCTGTAGCGTGTTTTGCAGGCCACCAGGTGGTCTTACTGGAATGGCGGTTAGCTAGCGTGGGCTACTGAATACCTACGCCGTTGACTACGGTTTATTTTCGGTCTACTAGTCTCAATTCTTGCGCAATTAGATTGTATTAACTATGTGATCGTCTAATGGTTAGCATCCCTCAGTAAAGGCAATAATTCTCCTCCTCAAACATTCGGTACAGGTCTGTGAGTTTATCATCAACGAGATACTTACAATGATCTGTGAAGAGATTTTCACTATAATTTTCATCCTGTTTTTTTCACCTTTTTTTTTCACTGTGATTTTCCCTATATAGACTGCCAATTCCGGCACGGGTAGATAAAACACGAAGCTACTCCTTCAGTTTGGCCTTCTTTTCGCCCTTGGCCCTCGCCTTCCTCTCGCGGTTCTGTTTGGCAGTGTTTCCTGCCTCTGTGTCCAAAAAGAAGTCCCACATACGGAACGAGGATGCGTAGTTACCAATGAAGTGGTGGTGGTGCTCGTCGTGGTGATCTGCTCCAGCCCAGATTGGCAGGAAGTGATGCAGAGACCAAGGGAACTCGTATCCGGAGTGCGCGTCGACGGCCTGGTACAGTCTGAGCGTGATCCAGATGCAGATCGTGAACAAATGGAGGTTTCTGGTGAAGTAGCACCAGACAATAGGGATACCCACGGTGCCGAAACCAAGCAGCATCACCTCGATAGGGTGGGCGTATTCAGCCGCCAGGCCGAACGGAGCAGCGTAGCGGTGGTGCTGCTTGTGGATGTACTTGTAGAACGAACCGTAGTGCAGTCCTCTGTGGAACCAGTAGTGCCAAGCATCCTCCAGAAAGAAGAAGAGAGACACCTGCAGGAAGATAGTCTTGAGCGACGGGAAGGGCACCTCGTAGCTGATTCCGATCTTCTCGCACACGGGGTGGAAGAACCAGATGGGGAACGCCTCGACCATGAAGTGGGAAATGAGCACCGACTTCATGCACTCCCATTGCTCTTGGTTGGAGGGCATTTTGGCGTCCTGGATCTTGTATTTTCTGAAGTACGGAACGCGGTCTACTATGAACCACGGCAGCGAGCGACCGAAGTACATCACCTCGTGCAAAATGAAAAACAGCAACCCGGTGGCGAAGATGTCATTTCCCAGGTATGTGTAGTAGGCTGCCCAGAGCTGCTCCAGCGAGTTGAGCCCCTGGACTTTACGGACCTCCTGGTACGTCTGGAAGAACGTGTCCTTGGCAGCAATTTGGATGGCTGTGTCGGCAAACACCCTGGCTGGTTAGCGACTTGTGCTCTTGGTACTTACTTAGAACTCATTAGGCGTGTTGTTTAAGTTTTTCTCAGATACAGAGACCCAAAAATATGCGGGTCGTGCGCGGGGGATTTTGCAAAATACGATATAAACGAGCCAGGCGACAGATTATGTCGGCACGCCTAAACAGCGCTCCGTGCGTTGCGGTCTTTGGCACTCAGCACCCGTTCTTTGCGCGCGCCAGCGTAGTTCTCCTTGTCGTCGTTCCATGTGCGTTTGAGGGCGGCTGTGCTGCGGCCGGCCGGCTCTATACGCTCCAGCACTGGCACACCGGTGTTTTTCGCGTTTATGCTTTCCAGCCGCGATAGGCTTTGGTGCACATGATGCTGAACCGAGTCCACATTTTTCACCAGCGTCTTGAACTGGCGAATCGTCTCGTCGACCTGCACAGCCTGCATTTTCGACTGGCCTTCGATGCCCGAACATTCCACCAACGCGTGCTCCAGCTGCTGCTCCACGTCGCGCAATGCCGTGTTGCACTCGGCCTGCAATTGCTCCAGACCCTGTGCTCTCGAGCTGGTCGTGTCGGCAAATTTGGCTCGCAGTTGCTCTGCACAGAGCTCGAGCCGCTGCAGATTCTCGCCCAGCCGACCGCACACGTCGTCGATCTGCTGCAACCGCTCGTCGTCCCAGATCACGAAGTCGGCCCGGAACCGCGCCAGCGTCTTCTCCCACTGGCTCACGTGACCGCCGCCGAGTCTGTGCTGCATCTGCGCGGCTTCCGCGTCCACTGCCTCACGTTCTTGGTCCAGCCGGTTTGCCAGCTCCGCCACCGTTTCCGGCACAATTGTGCTTTTGGCCTGCAGTTGCTCGAGACGTCTCACGGCCTCAGCCTCAAACTGCGCCACCCTGGCCGTCTCGCGGGCATCGGCGCTCAACACTGCCTCTGCCAACACCCTCATCATTTCCTCGCGATTTTGCTTGCTGCTCTCACGCTGCGCAGCAGCCGACTCGCACACGTAGGCTTTTATCTCGGCTTGCGACTTCTGGATTTCCGCCTCTTTGTCTCGCAATTTCTGCTCCAAGTCGGCTACCAGCGACTTGTGCGACGCCAGATGCTGCGAAAAAACAGCAAAAACGGCAGCAATGTCGTTGGCGATTCCTTCAAGCCGGCGTCGGACCCCGTCGTCCAGTTCGCCCACCTTCGTGTCCAGAACACCGCGCGATTCGACGCTCTGTTCGCGAAGCCGCCGCATGGACCGCGTGTTGAGGCTTGTCATCTCTGCAGCGACGGCGTCCAGGTCGTTCTCGATTGCCTGCCACAGCGTTCCCAGCTCAGCAGACGTGTTCTGTGCCTCAGTGCCAATCATATGGTGCAGTTTCTGTCCAGTACGCTGCACTTGCTCTCTGGAGTCCTCCCAGCGACCGGTGTTGCTGGCCACTGTGTCGCTCAACTGTTGCTGTAGTCGCTGCTGTTCGATAAGCTGAGAGTCGATCGAGGCGATATCTGCGTGTGTTACAGATGCGAGCTCAGTCGCGCGCGCGGCGCACTCGTTGACTGTTTCCGAATGCAGCGCGCAATTCTGAGAGTACAGCTGTAGCAGCCCGTGTAGTCGCTGCGTCTGGGCCACCGACGCGGCCAGACGCTTCTCTGTCTCGCCGAGCCTGTGCTCAATTTCCTGTTTGCGGGCCTCCACCTCTTTCTTGGCGTCTTGCTCCTTTTCCAGCTCGGTCTCCAGCAGATCCACCCGTTCGCGCACACGCTCGAACCGGTCTTCCTGGCCGCCAACACGCGCCTCCAGCTCCTCGATTCTCACACGTCGGCTCTCGTTCTCGTTGCAAAGCCGGTCGTAGCTCTCCCGATCAAGATATATCCCGTTCTGCGTACGTGCAGCATTCAAGTCCTTGGTTAGCCGCTCGATCTCGTCCATGTACTCGCTGATCAGCGTCTTCTTGTTAACCACCTCGTTGACCTGCGGCTTATTCTTGATGCTCTTGGCCGTGTGCGCATACTCCAGCGTGCTCAAGGTCTCCTCCAGCGACGTCTTGGCCGGAGAAAGCGTGGCAATAATGCTCGTTCGTGTGCGTCCGCCCAGCGAGTCCTGCAACAGCCGTGTCAGCTTCGACTCTCTGTACGGTATATGTGGCGAGCTGGCGACCAGAGCGTTAATCACGCGTCCTAGTGTCAACAGCGACTGGTTGATCATTCCGGCCTCCTTGGCCCGCTGGTTTGTGGCGCCCGATCGTGAGATATTCTCTGACCCGCCCAGATCAACCAGGTTCAGTTTCCCCACCTTCACGTACTCCTCGCCGCCCATCTTGTGCGGGTCCTGCGTCCTCATGTGCACCGTGATGGAAAAAATAGTGTGCGACCGCGACGAAAGATCGTTGCACTTGGTGCTGGCCACCTTGCGTCGCTCAGAGCCCTGCTCGGCCAGGCGCAACCCTTCTGCAGCGCTGCGGATGTACACCTCGTGGATTCCCTGGACCAAGACTCCCTTTTTGCCGGCGTCGTCGAATATCTTTAGCGGCCGCGATTCGTCGCCCAGTAGATCCCGGATGTTCTCGTTGTACAGCTCGATGAACGAAACCTTCACTGAATAGTCAGCCACGTTTTTCAGCTGCTCAAAAAGCTTGTAAACTGACCGAGGAATGATGCCCGCGTCTGTAGACAGCTTGTTTTGATCTGCGCCCAGATTCCCCACCATCGTGTGTGTTTTTCCCGTCCCCGTCTGGCCATACGCAAACACCGTGCAATTGTAGCCGTTCAGCATCTGCGAAACCATCGGCTCGGCCACCGTCTCGAATATCGACTCCTGATCGCTCTCTGCGCCAAATACGCGGTCGAACGCATACGTGCGCTGATTCGCCCCGGCACGCACGCAAATCTCTTGACGCGACGGCACAGAAACCACCACGCCGGCGTTCTCCGACAGCTCACGCTCGTTGCGCGCTCTACACCGAACAAATACCCTGATATTTGAAAGCATAAACAAAGATTAAGGCTGTGGAAAAATAATAGAAAGGCAGAAAAAAATACTTGACTAATTCCACTCCAAATATCCGTCTCCCGAACCGCATCGTTCTTCTTTATGTCGTAGAAAGTTTCGTAGACAAGTATTGTAGCAGAAAGAACAAGATAAATAGACCGCATACGGTCGCCGTCAAGCAGGTTTTTTTCCCTCGAAAATTATCTCTGTCCACTACGCCATGGTCAGCCTCAACGTCGCATACAAGATCCTGCTGTGTCTCGTCCCCGCGTCGCTTGCAGCAGCATTTTCTAAACAGGAGATGATGCTAGCCATCAACGACGACATGCAGTACAACGTCGCCGAGTGGGAGCGGTTTGTGATCGAAAACGAGGGAGACGAGTTCGTCCAGATGTTTGTGGCATACGAGGACAAAAACGTCCTTCGTGCCAACCAGCTCAGCTCGGCCTACGCAGCATACTCCTACGTGTTCACCAAAGTCCCGTTTGCCAGCAGACTGTCGCAGGAGGCCGCCTTCATACATACCAACACCAACTCGAATTCCAAGGTGCAGGACCCAAGTGCTTACGTAAGCATCATCACACAGGACCACTCGACTCAGGAGCTAGTGTACACGGACAGCGTGACGCCGGACGTGACTTTCCTCACGATCCAGCCTACAAACAGCGCGTATGACGCCGAGTCGGTCGCCTCCGACGTGTGGCACGCCTACAGCACATGTTACACGCAGTATTCTGATTTTAGCGGGTTCTATGCAGCAATGAGCAACAGTTTCACTGTTCCGTCATCGACAGCCGTCTCCACGGCCTCCAGCAGCGACACGACTGGCGGCGCGCCGCGTCTCGCCGGAGTCGGGGCCCGTTTCGGGCTCGGTCTGGCGTTGCTGGCGCTATTTTAGTCTGTGTTGTCCTCGCTGCCCTTCATCATGAGACTGATATTAATGCCCAGCAAAACCAATATGACCAGTGCCAGGTAGGTGTCTGTGAAGCCCGAGCTGATGACCTCTGTCTTTTCGGCCTTGTAGCTGTACACGGAGCGCACATAGTTGAACAGAGCCAGCACGAGGGTGACAAGACTGAGCGACGCAAATATCAGGCCCGCGGCGCGGCCGAACTCGTCATTGGTCCTGAAGCAGACGGCCATGGCCGACAGAGAGAGCACCGAGCAGAACTTGATCCAGCTGAGTGTGGTACGCTCGGCCATCAAGATGTCGCGGATCTCGGACGTGCGATTTCTCACATGCAACGAGAGCGGGTTGGTCATAGAGTATATAGGTCTACATTTCTTTTTCACGGCTGTGCTCCAGATTTTAAATTTTTTAAGGATTTTTTTTACTAATCTTTTTTCATGTCTAACTACACCCAGCTCACCCCCCAGCACGCGCAGCCGCAGGCCACGGTCCTGTGCTGCAACTGTGGTGTTCCGATGGATGGATCGACGGGTCTTGTGATGTGTTACGACTGTATCAAGCTCAACGTGGACATTACGGAGGGGATCCCCAGAGAGGCAAATATCTCTTTTTGCCGTAACTGCGAGCGGTTTTTGCAGCCTCCTTCGCAGTGGATGAAAGCCGAGCTGGAGAGCAGAGAGCTGCTGGCCATTTGTTTGCGCAGACTGAAGGGCCTCAACAAAGTGCGACTGATCGATGCCTCGTTCATCTGGACAGAGCCGCACTCCAGGAGAATCAGAATCAAGCTGACTGTCCAGGGGGAGGCTCTTACCAACACCATCATCCAGCAGAGCTTTGAGGTCGAGTACGTGGTGGTTGCCATGCAATGTCCTGACTGTGCTAAATCGTACACCGCCAACACCTGGCGGGCAGCCGTCCAGATCAGACAGAAAGTCCAGCACAAGAGAACATTTTTGTATCTGGAGCAGCTGATCCTGAGACACAACGCCCACATGGACACCATCTCCATCAAAGAGTCGAAGGATGGCCTGGACTTCTACTATGCGCAACGAAACCACGCCGTCAAGATGATCGATTTCCTCAACAGCGTGGTGCCGATCAAGTCCAAGCGCAGTGAAGAACTGATCAGTCAGGATATCCACTCGGGCACGTCGCAGTACAAGTTCACGTTTTCCGTGGAGATTGTGCCGATCTGTAAAGACGACCTGGTGGTGCTGCCGAAGAAGCTGGCCAAGTCCATGGGCGACATGGCCAGACTGGTGCTGTGTTCCAAGGTGAGCAACACCGTGCAATTTATAGACCCCATGACGCTGAAGACCGGCGACCTGACCTCGCCGGTGTTCTGGCGCTCTCCGTTCGCTGCCCTGGCGGACGTCACGCAGCTGGTGGAGTTCATCGTGCTCGACGTGGAGCCGACCGGACTGCGTAACGGCAGATGGCTTTTGGCAGATATCACCGTGGCCCGTGCCAGCGACATGGGAGTCAATGACCAGGAGTACTACGTGCGGTCGCACTTGGGAGGAATTTTGCACCCAGGAGACTCTGCAATGGGGTACTTCTTAACGAACTCGAACTTCAACAACGATCTTTTCGACGAACTCAACACTGACGGTGTTCCAGACGTGGTCTTGGTCAAGAAGCACTACGTCCGGTCGAACAAGCGCATTAAGAACAGAAACTGGAAACTTAAGAGAATGGCCAATGAGCACAAGGACCTGGTGGCAGACGAGATCGTGGACTCGAGACAGGCCAGACAGGACGCCGAGAGGGCCGAGAGAGATTACGAATTATTCTTGCAAGAGCTTGAAGAGGACCAAGAGCTCAGGAAAACAGTCAACTTGTACAGGGCAGAGAACAAGCCTGTGGAGGAGGATGACATGGAGGAGGAGGATGACGCTCCTCAGATCGATATTGATGAGTTGTTAGACGAGTTGGACGAGATGAACCTCAATTAATATATATAAGAATAACAATGTACATTTCTCATTGCTTGGTAGCGACAATCAGCTGCTGGATGGCCTGTGGACTGGCGCCCACAAACTGGCCGTCCTTCTGGCCGTCTTTGAAGGTCATGAAGGTGGGCATGGCGCTGATTCCGTACTCCATTGCCACGTCCTGAACATCGTCCACGTCCACTTTGTAGAACTTGACATCCTTGTGCATCTCCGACAGTTTTTCTATCACCGGTGAGATGGCCTTGCAGGGACCGCACCAGGTGGCGTAGAAGTCGACAAAAGCTGCCTTCTCCGATAGAACTTTCTCCTTGAACTCGGCCATCGACTTCACCTCGGCAACTTGTCTGACGGCTTGCGAGCCCGAAAACATACGGATACCCTGATTTTTGGTGGCGAGCTTCAATGATCTCGAAAACATTATTAATACAAATTTAATATAAAATATTATACTGAATATTATTCTCTTGTTATGGATCCCAAATATATAAATACCCAGTCGTTTGTTGATTCCTCGTTTTTTGTTAAGCTCTCGCAATTGAAGTTGGATATCTTGAAGCTCGACCAGTCGTCGCGTCAAATATTTGGGTACTACAACTACAAAACACTGGTTTCTGGACAAGCTCCGGCCATTAACCTTAATGATATCAGTTTCGCCTCCGAGCAGGAGTTCGGAGCGCAGTTGCCATCACATTCCGCTTTTCTAGTCCAAGGAGAGATTACCAATGTGAACACGCTAGAAGAGTTCAAAAATCAGAACAAGCTTGAGTTCCTGACCAAAGCAGGGGGCAAAGTGCTTGATGCAATAAGGAACAAAAGCGCGCTAAAAGACCCGCGATTGCTGGCCCATTTCTCAGTGTTATCCTTTGCAGACCTTAAGAAATACAAATTCTACTACTGGTTTGCATTCCCCGTGCTGCATAGCGAGTGGGATACCGTTTCCCAGGAGCCTCTTTTAGGGGATCTGCCCGATTTACAATTTGCCCTAGTGCAAAATGGTCAGTTCGTCGCCCTCGATCATCTGCAAACTGCTCGCGGCGGCTCTTCGGTGCACGTTGCTTTCGTCGACGTTTCCGCTGTCCCAGACACGTACAGCTATGTTTTACGAAATTTTCTGGCGATGTTGGCTATTTTAGGCTACCATGAAGTTACAGTCGATATATTTCGTGCAAACCAGAGCTTATCCCGAACGTTGAAGCTAAGACTGAAGTCGCAAGTTGACAACCCAAAAGTGTCGGGGTGGGAGCGTACTTCCCAGGGGAAGCTGGGACCAAAGTTGGCCGACCTCGGAGCGTTGATTGATCCATCCCAATTAGCCGATCAAGCTATCGACCTCAATTTGAAACTGATGAAGTGGAGAATTGTTCCAAGCCTCGATCTTGATCAAATCAGAACTACCAAATGTCTCCTCCTTGGTTCCGGGACGCTTGGTTCCTATATCGCCCGTGCTTTATTAGCGTGGGGTGTGCGCAAGATCACGTTCGTTGATAACGGTAGGGTATCGTTCAGCAACCCTGTCCGTCAACCCTTATTTAACTTCGACGACTGTATAGATGGTGGGAAGCCCAAAGCTGAAACGGCAGCCCAGTCTATGCAACGCATATTTCCTCTGGTGGATGCACAAGGTTATACGTTGGAAGTTCCTATGGCGGGGCATCCAATTACGAATGAGACGAAACAAAAACAAGACTTCAATCAGCTGCACCATCTGATCAAGACTCACGATGTGGTCTTTCTACTGATGGACTCGCGCGAGACCCGATGGCTACCAACGGTGTTGGGAAATGTCGAGAACAAAATTGTGATCAATGCTGCATTAGGGTTCGAAAGTTACTTAGTGATGAGGCACGGGAACATTAACTTTGATGAATCTCTCGAGAATCAGGAAGAGTCGCGGCTGGGCTGCTACTTTTGTAACGACGTGTACGCTCCATCTGATTCCACGACCGACAGGACTCTGGACCAGATGTGTACCGTCACACGGCCCGGTGTGGCTCTGATGGCAGCATCATTAGCTGTGGAGCTGATGGTGTCTATTTTGCAACACCCAGATCGACAGTACGCACCTCATTCAGCACAAGATTCTAGCACCATTTTGGGATCGTTGCCTCATCAGCTACGGGGCTTCTTGCATAATTTTGAGATGCTCAAGCTGAGCGCAAGAAATTTCCGGTATTGCTCGGCATGCTCTCTGGCCGTGGTGGGGGAATTCGAGCAACGCGGTTGGGACTTTGTTAGAGAGGCTCTGAATGATTCAAAATATTTGGAACGGTTAACTGGACTCTCCGATGTTCACCAGCAAGCCGAGGAAGCGGTGCTCAAGTTTGACATATCCGACAGCGAAGGCGAGTTTGATTAGGACATTAGCATGTTGACTGCCCAATCCACGCTCAGGGTTCGAAGGTCCGTGTAAGTTTGGCCGTTACCAACAAAAAGTATAGGAATCCCTGTTGCATATACCAAATTGACCATCGACCCAATCAAATCGCCAACTGTATCGCATTTCGAAACGATGAAGAAGTCCAGATGTCTGTTAGCACCGAAAGCCTTATTAAAATTCTGAGCCTGCAAAACAGAATCAGTACCCACGAGAGCTTCTCCAACCATGATGATTTTGTCTGGATTTGCAGCCTTGGCAAACGAGGCCAATGGTGCCATCAGCTGAGTATCGTTGTGTCTTCTTCCAGCCGTGTCGAGAAGCACGATGTCGAAATTGTTTTGTTTGGCATATTTGATAGCCCCTGTAGCGATCTTGGCCACTAGATCTGCTCCGCCGTATCCACCTTCAAATAATTCGATTTGCTTCTTATCGGGTGACAGCTTTGTCAGGTTGTTCACGTGAGTGCGTAACTGCTCCACGGCGCCCGATCTGAAAGTGTCGCACGCAGTGATTAAAACACGATAGTTATTTTGCAAAAGCCAGTACGCGAGCTTCGACAAATTCGTCGATTTTCCAACACCATTCACTCCCACGACAGAGATCACGTACGGAAGTTTGTCGCTTGCCTTTTTGGCCTGGATCTCCTTGAGCAGGTCTATCGAGTTGTTTGGTGTAAGCAGCTTAATCAATTGTCTTTCCAAACTTTTCTTGGCTGTATCTTGCACAGACGTAAACGTTGCGGTCGTCGAACCAACTAATTCTTTTTCTATCTCGGATATGAGAGAATTGGCCACATCAGGTGCCACGTTCTTTCTGATAAGATGAGTGGACAATGCGGCTTTGACTTTCTTAATATCGTCTTTGGTGATCTTCTTTCCACCGATGATACTTCTGAGGAACCCGAACGGCTGCGATGAGGCTTCTGTGGTCTTGGATTTTGGAGTGAGTGATAATATTTTATCCATTTCTTGCGACAGATCGTTGACCACAAATTCACCCGTCTTGGTCTTAGACCCGAAATGCGACCTATCCCCCACCAGTTGCTCTAAGTTGGCAGAGCCCTGGTTCTGGGCCGAGGATTCTGTAGAGAAATCCAAGTCAGTGGTCTCTCCATTATCTTCGTAGAATGTACCATCTGCATTCCATTTTCTGGACTTCTTGTTACCCTTTGTCTTTTTCTTGTCTTCTTTGAGTTCCTTGGGATCAGTAACATCCTCCTCCTGCTCGAGCTCTCTGCTCTCTTCCAAAGACTCAAGATTCAGCTTGAAGAATTGCTCAAACTTTTGCGGTTCGGAGTTCAAATAGAGCACCTTTATTTTTCGAAGAAAATCAAGAGGTGACTTCAAGGCAAGAACAGATACATAGATCATCACAAAAATTAGCTTTGTGTCTTGCTGGTTCAAAGTCAGATATTGGACGCTATACTTGTCGACGTGATAGCTCCCGACAAGAACTCCTTCTTCATCCTCAATCTCTTTAGCGTCGTCTTTCTCTGCCTGCTGAAATGTCCTCAAATTGCGCTCGGACACCAGAACCTTGTCGATGAAAGCATTCACCACACCAGACAAGTTCTTTCCTGGCTGGTAGTTGAATTCCACTTGGCCAGTGGGTCTGAAAATTAGAAATTGATCGATCATGGATTAAGCACGGACAAAAATGGTGAAAACAAATACCACTGGGAAGATTAATTTTAGTTTTAATTATCGAAATAAATAAAAAAATTAGCTCGCAAAAGTGAAAAAATTATTTAGATTTACATGTCCGATTTTGCTTCGCTTGGGCTACCAAGATGGCTAGTTGAAGGCTTACGTGCGATACGGATCAACAAGCCTACAAATATCCAGGCTGCCTGCATACCAGAGATCTTGAAGGGCCGTGACTGCATCGGAGGAGCCAAGACCGGTTCTGGTAAAACTATTGCGTTTGGTGCACCTATGCTAGCTAAATGGTCGCAAGATCCTAGTGGCATATTTGGCGTGGTGCTGACTCCGACAAGGGAGCTGGCCATGCAGATCGCAGACCAGTTCGCCGCTCTGGGTGCCACAGTGAACCTGAAAGTGCGATTAATTATAGGAGGAGAGTCTATGACAGAACAAGTTGCAATGATCAAAGAGAACCCACATTTTATTATTGCCACACCGGGCAGACTTGCACACATAATAATGGAAAACGAGGATGAATGTCGAGGCCTCAAGCGTGTCAAGTATCTTGTTCTCGACGAGGCCGATAGGCTTTTGACAGACTCCTTCACAGACCATCTGCAGACATGCTTCGAAGCTCTTCCAGACCCAAGCAGACGCCAGACTCTCCTCTTCACAGCAACAGTGACAGATTCTGTGCGTGCGTTAAAGGACAGACCGGTGGCCAAAGGGAAACAACCGGTGTTTCTCCACGAACTTGATCAAGTCGATACCGTCAAGATCCCAAGCACTCTTCAGCTCTTATACGTTCTTACTCCTGTGGTCGTGAAAGAGAGCATGCTACACAACATACTGACCAACGATGATTACAAAGAGAGTACCGCCATCGTGTTTGTGAACCGTTCGGAGACAGCCGAGATCCTCAGACGTCTTCTACGTCATCTGGAGGTGACGACCACTTCTCTTCACTCAGAGATGCCGCAGTCCGAAAGAACCAACTCTTTGCATAGGTTCCGGGCGGGTGCGGCACGTGTACTCGTTGCCACCGATCTAGCGTCCAGAGGTCTGGACATTCCTAGCGTCGAGCTGGTAATTAATTTTGACATACCAAGAGACCCAGATGACTACGTCCACCGGGTGGGTAGAACGGCACGTGCAGGGCGCAAAGGTGACGCCATCTCTATGGTGACTCCGAACGACCTGAGTCGTATTTTGGCGATCGAAGAGCGCGTGGGGGCGAAGATGGAGGAGCTTCCCGTCAGCGACAATAAAGTGATCAGTCAAAGCTTGAAGTCTGTGTCCAAGGCCAAGATCGAGGCCAGAATGGACATGGAGAGAGAGGGATTTGGTGAAAGAAGAAAGCGCAGAAAGGAGCGCGAGGGGAAGACAAAGCGCAGAAAATAGAGTGAACATAAATCAATTCGTACGGACCGTAAATATATAATTATTTCTTCTTCTTCTGTCTTTCGATGTGCGCACGTAACACCTTCTGTCTGTCTCTCAGACTCAACTTCTGCTTTCCTTGCACGGCCTTCTTGTGGATCATCATCACGAAGTTCTTCTTTCTCTGCTTCTCCTTGTTGGTGGTCGAATGAGGGGCATCTCTCTTACCCTTCCTGGAACCGAACTTATCTCTGTCTTCTCTTCCTTCCTTGACCTGCTCCAGCCGTTCCTCCTTCGTCTGTTTGTATTTCACCTTACCCACAAGCGAAGCATGGTCAACAGAGTCCTCGTTTCTGTATTTTTCACCCAGCAGCTTTTCCACACCCGCGACCTGGTTAAGTTCTTTCAGTTTGGCGAAATCGGCTGGCGTGAGCACCTGCTGAGCAAGTGTCTGTTGAATAGCTTTGAGCTGCTCTTCGTCGCCCACTTTCTGTTTCTTCGCTTCTCTCTCCTCGTCGTCCGAGAGTTCCAGATCTGAGTCTTCATCTGGCTGTTTCTTCTTGCCCTTCTTCATGTACTTGAGGTACTTCTTCTTGATTCCTTTGCGCTCAAGGTCTTCAATTCGGTCTTCTTCGTCGTCCGAAATTGAGATTTCCTCGTCGTCTTTCACGTCCACCCAGTCACCCTCTATGTCATCGGCAAGATCCTCTTCCTCTGACTCCGGAAGCTGCCAGTCTTCCGCACTTTCCTTGCCCAGCGTGCCCTGTTCCATCTTCCACTTGGCCAGAAGCTCCAATCCAGGAATACCCTGCACCACGTTGGTCTCCACACCATACTGCGGCAGCCCTTTGGCACCATCGTGGATAATTTCCATGGTGGCACTCTTTCCTCGGTCTTTCTTGGACAACATTTCCGGAGCAACCTCCCTGTACAGAGAAATCAAAGAGCGAGCAGCATGGACCACGTTCTTGGCCTTGGACGATTTATATTCAGTCAGATCCTGCAACAGAGTGTCGTCAATTCCAGATGGGTTTCTGGCCAAGATTTCTCTGATCGTGTTGATGCCCGCAGCGGCGACTTCGGAAGCGACTCCTTCCGAAACAAACTCATCGGCTATTTTCCTCACCACCATGTTTATGGTTTCTGGAGGAACCAAGTCGTGAGAGGCCTGTGCGGATGCAGCCATAATTTGAGTGACGTTACGCTGCTTCGGTGTCAGGTATTTCAAGAAAAACGAGTAGATACCCAACACTGTCAGCTTGTGAGTACCGACCAAACGCGAGATCAGATTCATGATCGCGATCTTCTGGTCAAGATCGAACTTGTTTGCATTTTTGCTGGCCAGATGCTGTTCATACAGGTCCTCCGCGAATTGCTGTGGATCTCTCAAAAGATGAATGGCAGAAAAATTCAAGTACGTCGTGTTCCCCTTGGAGGACTTCTTCTTCACCTGCTTCAAAGCTGCTTCCAACTTTTTTCCTCTCTTGGAAGACTTCTTGTTAACCTGCATCTGATGGCGGATGGCGCTCGGGTCGATATCCTCGTCATCCGACTCGGCTTCCAACATTTCTTCTCTTTCTTTGTCTGCACCCAAGAAGAAACGGATACCCGAGATCACCACCTTTGTGTCCGGATGCAAAGAAGCCTGCGTCATGATCTCGACCGTTCTGGAGTCATCCCAAACTCCTCTTCTCCACAACTCTCTTGTGAGCTTGGTGGCCCATAAACCGTTTCCATCCTTTTGTTCCAGCAAGTTGAAAAGCAGCGCCTGGGTAGATCTATTGAGCTTCTGGTTCTTGATACCAGTATTGCATGACTTTAGCAATGACACAAGCGAACCGTAAATTTGTCGTCTGAGCTGTTTGGCGTGTAGTCCGTTGTTCCCTTCAACAGACGGACCGTAGGCACTCAAAAGCGGGAAAATCGTTTGGATCAGATATTCTGCGCTAATGACGTCCTTATTCCGTAACATGACCAAGCATTGTATAATTTTCTCTCGCAGATCAGGCGTCAGATCGCGATGGTTATTAGTGAGAATGGCCTTCAGATCATCTGGAAAATTCGCCGTTTCCCTTGGGTAGCAGGAACACACGGCAGACATGAATCCGATCAGTTCTCCAAACTCCTCTCCATCGTGAGAAGAAGGAGACAACAAGAAAATATCTCTCATCGACTCATAATGAGAATACTGCTGCAAAAACTCCTCATGGTAGGACTCAGGATCACGGCGAACAAGGTTTTGAAGCAATGCGATGTTGGTGGGCAATATTGCCGCTCTCTTTCTCTTCACCATTCTATGATAAAAAAGTAATCTAAAATAAATTTTTTTTTGAAATTTTTTTATAGGCAGTGCTACATGGGAGCATGCAACCGAGTAGTCTGTCCCCCATACTTCCATTCTCAGGACCCATGTAGTCGCTCCAAAGACAAGAAATCAAACACGGAACGACCTGCACTTTGGCTAGTTCGCACGATGAGTCTACAATTGTAACTTTGTGATAGTGTATCGACAGCAGCAAAAGAAAAGTCGATACCAAAGACCGCTCGTTTGTTCCCGTCTAGCTATGATACACCAGCTGCGGGACCTGAGAGTATAGTTGTTTAGTGCTTGCTTCCAAACGGTACAAGTTCCAATGATACCTCCGATTACGTAATCAACATATGTAGATAAAATTCGCGTACGTTTTTTGTTTATATTAACTACATGTCGTTTGACACGCTCAGATTGTCGCCTAGCACGCTATTAGTGGGGCCATGCGTCAAGACCCCACCAACGTTCGCCAACTCTGGGGGCCTTTCTAAGCCACGGCGGTTTCCAGTGGACCAAATGCAGACGTTTCGCGACCAGGAAGCTGCTGTTTTCCAAGATCTCTTGCATGTTCTGGTTGGATTCGAGGGATTTTATATACGGTATGCTGATTCATTCAATATGGATCCTAGCCCTGCACAGCGCTTGATCGGTCCAGACTTCTCGATCAATAAACATCTGGATTCAGGGTTGAAGGACATTGCCAAGCGAATCAGTCGTCTAGGCAAGTGGTATGTCAGTCTGGTGACCTTTGTGGAACAATACGACAACATACAGTACGGAACGGTTATACAGGCTTTGTGCTATGAAATCAGAGAAGTGGTACGCACATACGAATCCATTCTTGTGCAGATCGAACACGAGTTCCACACAAATGCTAACTATTCGGTGACCCTACTTGAGCAGGACCTGACTGTTAATACGACGTTCCAGCTCGCTCATCTGTACGAGTTGGTGACGAAAATTGCACAAGAGAACGAGAAACGTAAGGATTCGTCGAATATGGACAGAATGAGATTTGAAAGTATGATGAAGTCTCTAAAGGACGACCATTACACGGGGACTTTAGATGGAGTGACGTCCGATCCTTCGAATAGCAAGTTTGTCAAGGGCGGTTTAGTTTTATGTTACATCCAGCAGGGCATAGACAAACACAAAGGGGATAGCGCATCTTACCAATTTATGATTAATCTCTTCAATAAGGTCTCTGCCGGATATGTATCGATGCTTAATCGCTGGCTTGAAAAAGGAGTAATTGACGACCGGCACAACGAGTTTCTTATCCACCAGACAACAGAAGGCTCTAGAGTTAGCGAGGACTATTGGGCCGACAAGTTTACTATTCGAAGTGAAGGGTTGCTCAAGCAGTTCTATCCTCCAAATGTCCAGAAGAAAATTATCCTCACAGGAAAGTATTTGAACGTTCTGAAAGAGTGTGACATAGATGTTGACGAGTTGCCACCGATCGAGCGCATAAGAACGCTCCAAGACAATGACTTGTTCATCCGACTGGATGAGGCTTACGCTAGAGCGAACAGATTAATTATCGACTTATTATTCAACGGTTTCCACATCCGTGAATTCTTAGAGGGTCTCAATAAGTACTTCCTGCTCACCAACAATAGCGACTTCAATGATTTTATGACGGACAGCGTATCCGAACTGCGCAAGTCCAAAGAGCACGCTTCCCTTAACACATTGACCAAACTTTATCTATCGAGCTACCACAAGGATGACATAATAAAAGACCAGGCATATGCGAAAAGCAAACGACTGATTTTCAACCTGGCAAGCATATCACTAACCAGGTACACTCTCTTGGATGAGCTGGCGATGATCTTGAGCGCCAAGACAACAAACTCGGAGAAAGTTTTTGCATCATCAGATCTCAACTCTTTAAAGAACCTTTTGAACTCTACTCTCGAGGCCAACGGAAGCCAGAAAAGCAGCGTTCTCACAAATACCAAGATTGACCAGTACGCTATTTTCAGCTTTTGCCTTGATATCGAGGTGCCTTTTCCGCTCAATTTGATAATTACAAAATCGCAGATGGTGGAGTACCAATTCTGTTTCCGCAACCTGACATATTTAAAGTTTGTTGAGAAATGCTTAGAAATATCCTGGAGAGAAATCACGCACCAGAGATTCTGGAGATGGCGTTTCAACGATCCGAGCCTTCGTCGTTGGATCAAAAAAGCCCGAGCTGTGCATTTGAAGATGCGTACGTTTGTTAAGTTGTGTCTGTTTTATCTCAATTTTGATGTCATCCACGCCAATTGGAAGAAAGTCGAGTCTGTTCTTGATGCATTGAAGTCGGACCCAAATGTCGAGTTGGAAAGTATTTTCGCTTCTATCAAGTCATTTCTCAGTACAATTCTCTCAGAATCGATGCTGACCAAGGTCCGACTGGCACAATTGGTGAACCAGCTTTTTGCGATAATTGTTTTGTACCATAACTTTTTGATGGCATTGAGGAAAACTTTGATTCTTATGGATGAGGAGCTATTCCTGGAAAACCAGTCGAAGCTGTCTGCAGGCTCAGTATTCAGTCCCGAGAAGAATGGGACTCGAATGAAACGGCTACGAGAGGGTCTCAAAAACTACGAGAACAAATACCAATCAAAGGTTGCAGACCTCATGGATGCACTAAAATACTACGGAGAGATCGACTCGCCTTCGCTGCTTCGATTGTACGAAGAGCTAGCATTATCTTTCAACATGGAGCTATACTAAACGTCCAATTTTCCTGAGCAGATGGCCATCATTTCCAGAACCGTCTCGATATTTTCCTTGCGCATAGCGCAGCAAGGCACAATCTTCCAGTTGTGCGTGTCGACAAACTCCTTGAGTCGCAAGTAGCGCTGCTCTGCTCCCTCCACATCTGCCTTCGTGGCCACTATCAAAATGTTCTTATTCTCCATTCTCTTTGGTCCCATCTCTGTCAGGAGTATTTGCAAGTCATTGATTGGGTTCTCATTCCCCAGCGAAATAACAAACACTAGTCCACCTGAGCGTTCCACGTGCCGTAAAAAGGTGAGCCCCATTCCTCTGTTGTCACCGGCTCCTTCTACAACCCCAGGAATATCGGCAACAGTGAATGCGGGCTGATCGATTCTCAACTGGATAGTGCCTATTGTCGGTTGCAACGTGGTGAATTCCCAATGACCCACACGCGGTCTAGCATTCGAAATCGCGCGCAATAGGGTAGATTTACCTGCGTTAGGGAGCCCCACCAATCCCAGATCAGCAAGCAGCTTGAGCTCGAATATGAAGTTCTGCTCCAGCCCTGAGCGACCAATTTTCGCAAACCGCGGGTTGCGGATATTAGAAGTTAAGAAGTGCATGTTTCCCATGCCGCCGCGGCCGCCTTTGAGCACCAGTACAGGCTCCTTGGTAGGCTCAGGGAAATCTATGCCCTGGATCGGAAACACATCGTCCAGAAGCTCCCTATGTATTTGCTCTTCGTCATAGACAGTAACTTTCCGATTGAGTTCCAAAAAGAAATCACGCTCCATATGATATTGCTCGTCCTTTTCTTTGAATATCCAGCCTTTTCCAGGCTCGTAGCTGTCCCTGAAAAATTGTACATATGACGGGATATTCTCCCGATGTGAGTGCGCAACCGCTTTAACATGAAATACCTCATCTTCCTCTGAACCTTTGAGCTGCCGAATCTCCTTGGGGTCTGCACACCACATCATCGTCGTCCCAACAGGGACCTGTATATACACGTCTTCTCCACGTTTACCGTCAAGTTGCGCACCCTGGCCGCTGCTACCATCGCCAGCAACATACTTCGACCTGATGCTATGCAACGAGCTCAGTCCTTCCACAGCAGAAACGTAGATATTGCCGCCATCTCCGCCATCTCCACCGTCAGGAGGCCCCACTGCAATCCCCGTATCCCTGAAGAAAGAAACAGCACCATTTCCGCCCTTGCCAGATTTCACCTTCACAACCTTCAGGTCAGCAAAAGACTGCGAAGAATCGGCCTTGGGACGTTTACTTGACGGCAATCGCGAAAAGGGTGACGACGCAACGAAATACTCGGATGCTGGGACAGAAAGAGTGAAAAAAGAGGATCCAGGAGGTTTCCGCGGATCTGCCTTCTTGATAACCTTTACGTACCTTCCGTTGGGTAGCTGTATCTCAGTGTAGTCCGGGTTTTGCGAGGACTCGAGCTGTGACATCTTCTTGATTTCGTATGTGAGTTTGGGAAGCTGGGCGTACTTCGAGGCCTTAGAGGACTTCCCCAGCCTATTCAACCAATCTGCATTTTCCTGTAGTGTGGGTGCGTTATCCGGAACATCTGTTTGTCGGAGTTTCAATGATCTAGAGAAATATCGAGCATTTCTGATAAACATCATTAATGAATATTTTTTTACAAATATTTTTGATAATTCTAATTACATTGTATTTTTGTACCAGTGATCTATTTCTTCAAATACTGTTCGTAGCCGATCGACTCCAGTTTGTCAGCCTTATTCAACACCTCGTCCTCCATGTTGTTCATATAATCAGCCATCTTAGCAAAGTATGAAGGATCGGAGGAACCCAGAATACGAATAGCAAGAAGCGCAGCATTAGTGGCATTGTTGATTGCGACAGTCGCCACAGGGACGCCTCTTGGCATTTGAACAATGGAATACAGCGAATCAACACCGTCAAGGGTCGATCCTTTGACGGGAACACCAATGACAGGCAACGGGGTCATGGCAGCAACCATTCCAGGCAAATGTGCAGCACCTCCTGCACCTGCGATGATGCACTTGATGCCTCTGGCAGGAGCATCTGCGGCGTAGCTTGCCATTCTCTGAGGGGTTCTGTGGGCCGAAACAATGGTGACTTCAAAAGGAACGTCAAATAGTTTAAGGATATTGCAACCAATCGACATTACTGGGAGATCGGAATCAGAACCCATGATAACACCAACCAGCGGCTTAGGACTGGTTCCAGCAACGTTCTTCTTCTCAGTCTTCTCTTCCAATGCTGCCGATTTGCCCTCGATGTACTCCAAACGGCGAACGCAGTCATCCATTGATTGCGAAACGATATTAATGTGACCCAGCTTACGACCTGGTCTTGACGACTTGCCGTACAGGTAAACTGAAGCATGCGGAGTCTGAAGAGCCCGCTCGCACATCTTCAACTCCCCATTCGGCTCGGAATCTCCCAGAACATTGAGCATTATAGCGTGAGTAGATGGGGTAGACAAACAGGCAAAATTCTTAGGCATTGGGAGCCCAGTGATTGCCCGGATATGAGCTTCAAATTGACTTGTAACACAGGCATCTATGGTATAATGGCCAGAGTTGTGGGGTCTTGGAGCAATCTCGTTGATCAACAACTCATTGTTCGGAAGCAAGAACATCTCGACTCCGAATATACCCGCTCCAGGGAAAGCCAAGACTGCCTTCTCAGCCAAAATCTGGGCGTGTTTCTGAACAGTATCATTGACCCGAGCAGGAGCAAACACCGTATGGCAGATGTTGTTTTTGTGGATAGTCTCTACCGTAGGATAAGCGTGGACTTTTCCATCTATGGAGCGCACAACCATAACAGCAAGCTCTTTTGTAAACGGAGCCCATTTTTCGGCATACAGTGGCCGATCTTTCAAGACTTCTAGAGCCTCCTTGAACATCGAGGCGTCTTTGACGACAAAATTGCCTCTGCCGTCATACGCCATTGTCCTGGACTTGAGCATGAACGGGAAACCGTACTTTTCTCCCACCAACTGTAGACCATCTTCGCTGCTCTCTACGTCAGTGGATTCGGCAACGGCTATTTGGTTTTTGATCAGGTGCTCTTTTTGCAGATACTTATCTTTAATCAAGGCAATTGTTTCCGGGGACGGATATATTTTGATTCCTGTCTCTTGCTGCACTTTTTTCAAAGCATCGACATTAACATGCTCAATTTCGACCGTGAGCACATCCGACTTGCGGGCAAGCTCGCGGATTGAGGCTTCATCATTAAAAGAGCCGTCAATGTGCTCTGTACTGGAATTGATCTGTTTAGCAGGCGAGTCGGTGCCCTTTTCCAGGATCACCGTCTTCACATTCAAGCGGCTTGCTGCCTCGACCAACATGCGGCCTAGTTGGCCACCGCCCAAAATTCCAACAACTTGCGAGTCCATCACAAAGTAATAAATTTAATTAATTTGACTTGGTTAATTATTATCTATCTAGCCCAGGGGGTGGGCTTATGTAATCAAAAATATAACGATATAGAAATGGGTCCGGTCAACGAGACACGATCTCGCCGTCCTCAAAGTAGTATTGGTAATTAGTGAGCAACTCAGAGCAGATCTCCTTGGCACCATCAAACGGGGTGAGGTTTGGGGCCATTAACACGCTCAGCGCGCCAATACTCATCTTGTTCAACTCTTTATGCTTAAGCACCTGTTGAAAGTATTTAAATAGCACGTAGAGCACGTCGAAATTGAGCGTGGGCAATTTCTGCAAGGTTTGCTTGACCTTGGGAACGGCAGCGTCTTGGTCGCTAGACAAGGTCAGCGTCATCAATTCTTTGGCTTCGTCTTCCGGAATCACCGTCACCTTTAAAGTGCGCAAATATCTCTTGAAAAGTGTAGCAATGGAGTGGACGTCTGGTGGCGACGCAAGCGTGGAGAAGTCGCAGTCGTCCTTTTCATTGAAGATCTCTTGGATTTTGTTGACCTCGGACATCATTCCGTTCAAACGGAAAATCCCCTCGCTGTAGACAGCGTTTTTCTCCTCGAGGTATGTTAAAGAGCGATAAACAACAGAGGGCACGGGCCGTCCATAAATCTTGAAATTCGGAGCTCTGTCGAACGAGTCCTGAAGAGTCGAGCCGAAGTACTTAGGCACGGGCTCGAACTTCTGGAACGAGGCGTCGGCTGGTTGCAATGATGGGGTCTGCACTGTTCCCAGAGAGACCATGGTCCCTGAGTACGGCATGGCCTTGAACTCGAGAACGTCGGACGATGTGTTAGCAGTTGGGATTGTCGATTCACGAGAGCGTCTCAGATTGAACCATTTATTCTCGGACACGGCAGGGGATGGCAGTACGGCTTCATGTTGCGTTGGAGTAGAGGCCGCCGAAGCCGGGAACTCCACGGCAGTGGTGTTGGACGGCGACGACGTGACAGAGACCTGGTCTGTGTCGTAAGACTGGAGGTCTGCTATTTGGCGACACCACTCCTCGGCGTCCAGCACAGACTCGCAATAGAGCACGTGATGCTTGACAGAACGAAGCGATTTGCGCTTCTTGCGCGATATGGTTATGATTTGGTTTTCGCGCGAAACAGTGACGTCGTTGACATGCAAAGTGTCTGCCGATCTGGTAGCAAAGTCGGTGATGCTCAAATAATGCTCGATGGAGTCGAGGGTCAGAATCGTCAGACGGAATACTTTTTTCAGATTCTTCGAGCCCACCTCGACAACCGTAGACTCGCGCTTCGACATGTCGTGGGCGGCGTCCGGCGTGAAGAAGCCTCTGAAGAGCTTCCACACACTGGACCCGCGCTGGGTGCGCATGACGCGACATAGTTCCGAAACGTACATCCTCACGATGGATTTCTGTGTGTCCCACACGAGCGGGTCGATCTTGAGAAACGCAGCTTTGTCCGGGAGCATCGGAAGGTGTGTTAGACCGAAGTAGCGGAGATCATGGTCAAGCGTCACCAACCTCGAGTACGGCTGGCGAACAAGATACAACGGGACCAGTTCGCCGGGTCTTTCCTTGGAGTTCACCATAAAAGACACCAGGAAGTCGTCTTTTTTATCTTGGACGGCCTGCGGGTCGACGCAAGACTCGACGGTGATCACCGTGGTGTCGAACGAGGAAGATATGTAGTCGTACTGAGAAGAATCCGACGGGTGTTGCTGATGCGAAAATACAGGGTCTGCGGCTCTATTCGGAGACGGGGATTTCAAGATGGAGTGGCGGTCGGGGGAGAAGTTGAGCGACCGCAGCGGAGAAACTGTTGATATGGAAGCAAAGTCTTTTAGAGGAGAGAAATCTTTGATTGGGGAGAACTGGTTTCTTGCTGGCGACAAGACGCTGGCAACAGCGTCCTTAACTGGCGTCTGAGCCAGCCTCTGCTCTGCTTTGAGTTCAGGCCTGGATTCCGGCCGCGTTTCTGGTCTCAGTTCCGGCCTGTCCTGGGCATTCAAGTCCGGCCTGTCCGTGCTTTCCGGCTTTGCCTCAGCCTTCAACGCCTTTTCCTCTTCCTTCTCCTCTCGCTTCGGTGTTCCCAGCACTTCATACGCCGGCCGCTTAAGTGACCCACTGCTGCTTCCACTGTTACTGAAAATGAACTCGTCCTCAACGGGAGTTTGCGCCCCAGAAACCGGCGGTCTCTGTCTTCTCGGCGACCCTTTGCGCGGAGACGAGCCCAAGGTCATGTCTTTCAAAAGCTCCTCGGCAGCAGCGTTTCGAATCGGAGTGTCACGCATGGTAACGCGACGCTCACTGCGCTCAGGAACATCTATGTCGGCCTCATCCAGCGGATTGATCACTTTGTCCAAAGCTTCCTGTTGCTTGAGGGGAGAATCCCACGGATTAATCGCGCTCTCGCGTTTTTCCGGCGTGTCTGCGTCTCTGGTCTCCAATTGCTGGATGCGACTTTTCTGAGAGGCCACAAGTCGTCGTAAATCTTCAAGTTCAGTCTGTAGCGCTTTTTTCTCGTGCTCCAATTGGTCGACGTGATTCCTCAAACGTCCATTCTCGTCCTGTAGCGCCTTATAAAGACCGTCCTCACGTGGATCCGAGTCTAAACTCTCCTGACTCTCCAACTTCGCCCCGCCGGAAGCTATTTGTTCCAGAGAGTCCATCACGAATGAAAGGGATTTGGAACTCGCAGGACTAGCCAAATTCTCAGCCATGTAATCTGCGACTTCGTTACTATACAAAGGTTGTCTGTTGCCGCAAGAATACCAGACAGGTTACCCTCCGTGTAAATACTAGTAGTCCAATTTGGTAAATTAGTCGGATTACAGTTTCACCTGCGGAAATTAAAAAAAAAGATGGCTTACGCGTCACGCGTCGATCGGCCCGTCGTACTAATATATTAATAGATAATCTAATCAGTTGTCACTCTTTTTTATGAAGTCAGGCAAAGCGTTCACCTTCTCGTTGCTCTCGAGAGACACGTACTCCTCCCAAAGCTTCACAAGTTGCTTCTTCTCGTTGTTCTCCACCTCGAGACGTCTTTTGAAACTCTCCAATTCGCTGCGCAGCTGATCGTTCTCCTTGCTCAGTTTCTTGAACTTATTCGTCCACTTCATCTCGTAGCCCTTTTTCAAGATCGCGACCTTCTGTTCGTGTTTAGCGGAATATTGCAAGTAGAGGTCCTGTGCCAGTTTTTCGAGTTGCTGCTCAAGATTTTTGTCGTGCTCCTGGATTTTGATGTTTGCTTCCTCAAGCTGATTTTCAAGAGTGGCCACCTTCTGTTTGAGTGACGACACCTCTGTTTTTGCCTCTACCAGTTTCCCATTCTTGGCTTCCAGACTGGTGCTCAACTCACTGATCTGTGTGTCCGTGCTGCTTTGCAGGGAGCTCAGCTCCTCGCGCAGCTTGTTGAGAACTTCCTCAGTGTTCCGACCATTATAGTTGCTCAACTGCTGGCTCAGATCTTCCTTCTCGCTCTTGAGACGCTTGATCTCTTCCCGGCGTTGTCCCATGACATCCTTCAGACTTGTATTTTCATCGATTAGCGCAGTTTCTTTTTCTTTCAAAGCATCCATCTCGGACCGCAAAGAACTGAGCTCGTTCTCCAATCCTATAATTTTATCAACACCTAGCTTGAGCTCTTCTTGGTAGACGCCAAGCTTCTCCTTAGATTGGCTCAGGTCAAGCTCAAGCCCCTCGATTTTCAATGCTTGTTCACTAGCCTTTTCTCGAAGCTCCGCAACTTCTGCCTTTCTCAGCTCCAGCTCTTTGGTGAGATCCTCGATGTTTCTCATTGTGGATTTGGAGCTGCTGGAAGCTTCCTCAAGTTGGTTCTCAAGGGTTTTCTTCTCTTTCGTCAATTGCTCAAGCTCGTTCACTTTCAGCTCAAGAGAGGAAGAAAGCTCAATTTTCTCGTTTGATAAAAGGACCTTTTCTTCTTTCAAACCGTTTATCGTATATTCGAGATCAGAAATTCGGGCAGTCTTGTCTGAAAGTTCAGACTCGAAGTTTTTAGCTGCGCCCACCAACTGACTGTATATGTTTTTGAATTTTTCTAGCTTCGACTCGCTGAATTTGACCTTCGCCTCGAGTTGCTTGATCCTGGTATTGGAAGACTCGATCGATTGTTTGTAAGATTGCAACTCGACTGTGAGCTGAGCTTTCTCGTTCAAAAGATGTTTCTTGTCATCCGATTCAGCCACTAGCTGCGAAGAGACATCAGCTAACATGGACTCTGTCGACATAAGTTTGTCGGACTTTTGTCTCACCTCCTCTTTCAAGGACTCGATGCTGTTTTGCATTGTTAGCTTGATTTCCTCCAATTGCGTGTTCGTAAAGACAGGTCTCTCGTCGGCTCCAACGCTCGAGAGCTCGATGTCCTCGATGTCATCCTCTTGGTCGATCATGGCATTAAAGACATCGAAAGCAGAGATCTTCTGAGAAAGCTTGACAGGAGACATTCTCTCGTCCTGCTCATCTTCAGAATCAGAGTTCTCATCATGTTGATCAAGTGAAGAGTTTGCGGCAATTGCAGAAATGTCGTTAATTTGCGTTCCGTGGTGCTTGAGCCCTTTGATCACTTCTGTTTCTCCGTCTATCTTTTCCTCCAGCAGCTGGCCGTGACTCATGTTAGCCAGCGGGCTGTTTTGCAAGTCAAGCACGGGGTTTTCTGTCGACGCGTTATGCAGATCAATATCAGAGTCGTTCATGAGCCGGCTGTGGTGCTCTCTGTGAGGGGTGGCGCGTTTCTTGGATCCTGACCGCAAAGGAGTCTGGAAGGATTCGTCAGCAAGGTGCATTTTCTTAGCATCAGAAACTAGCAGCGGAGTGTCCAGATGTCTCTTCGAGTTCATCCGATTCTGGTGCGATCCGACCGGTGATGATTGAACATCCATCGCGTCGGACTCCACGTCAAGAATCTCAATTTTATCCGTGTCAGTCGCGTTATTCTCCTCATTTCCCTTCTCTGCAGTGCTCAGAGCCTTGGTAAGGTCGTGTTTGCCGAGCACAATGGGATCTAACTTGGTATTGAGAGGCTCTTTTATACAAGTCAAAGGCACTCTCGCAGGGGAAACAGCCAAAGACTGTGTTTTTTGGGGCGATAACGATCTTCTTCTGAAGTTCGGGTTCCTAATCTCGTGCTTGTACGTCAAGCCGTGTTCAATGCGCTTCAGGCTGGTCTTTGCTGCCTGAGGGCTGTTTTCGCTGAGCTTCGCCATATCAAAGTGTAAACAAAAAAACGCGTACAAAATTTACACACAATAACCGGGTGTAGTATGCTAATTTAGTAGATTACCCGGCCGTTCTGCAGATGTTAGAAATATTTCTTGCCTTTTAAGAATTCAATAGTACGCCACCATGTCCAACAAGGAATGTGTAAGTATCGAGTACGATCCTAAGACCACTAACTTAAGTCTGAGCTGTACGAGCGTATCATTGAGGACGTGATTGCTGAATCTCGACAGGACTTCGAGGACGGAGGCATTGACGAGCAAACGTTGTTGGACCTCAAGCGGATATGGAGAGATAAATTATCGAAGACGGGTGTCGCGGCTTTTAGCTGGGACTTGAAAAGACAGCAGTACGAGGAAACCAATAATCTTTTGGGGCTGGGAGACGACCAGATCAGTTCTCAGACGTATCAGGAACAATTCAACCCAACAGGAAACGATTCTAGCTCGGGTCTACATATACAGGGACTTCATCTTCCGCAATCAGATCTTGCACTTCCGACCACGTCGATGAAGCAGGAGGAAGATCTGGGGGGAATGAACATTGCGCTCCCGGGAGGAGGCAGAATAGGGCAGTCCGACGGCACAATCAGTTTCACTGTCGAGGGAGAAAAAGCCAAGAAGCTTGCTCAGAAACTTCGCAAGGCACAGGTTGATGGACCAGGGGATTTGGGAGATGACGGCGACGACTTGGGTTCGGATTTAGGTGTCGACTCGGATGAAATCAATTCTGATCTCGATGACCCCGATGACGACGAAGCCAACTCGGCGGACGATAACGAAGATCAGGAATATAACATCATGCTTTGTTTGTACGACAGGGTGCAACGAGTGAAGAACAAGTGGAAGTGCAATCTGAAGGACGGCATCGCTAACATCGATGGTCGTGACTACGCATTCCAGAAGGCGACGGGCGAAAGCGAGTGGTAGCCAGGCTTTTATTGGTGATTGTATATTACGATAGATGATTTTGAAAAAATAGCGAAAATAATTAAATTATTTTATTCTTCATCGATGCTAAAATCGCGAGCTCGCTACTTCAGTGTCTTACGGGCAGCTGCAAACAAGAACACTGCTGCCCCCAAGACCACGTCGACTGCAGAACCGCCGAAGGATGAGGAAAGCCCGCTATCACCAGCTGAGCTCGAGGCAATCAACAATATACAATCTTCGTTGTACCAGCCAAGTGACCCATTTCTGGAACCGTCCAAGGCCGACCAGATTCAACAGAAAATCGCCGCCATATCGCAGAAACTCGAACGACAAAAGCAATTTGAGGAAGCTAAGTACCAGAAACTTGTTGAGGAACAGGACCAGGTTCTCCGTCCAACGCTGAGCGACTTCAAACGTCCTATCACCTCTTTTCTTCTGTTGGCATCTGGTGTCTATTTGCTCTTGCAGTATGCATGGACCTACCTTGAAGGGGAGGAACAGATATTGGCCATGGAGGAGAGAACTCGAGAATACGAAAGAGAAATTCAGAGTCTTCTGGATAAACAGGTTCCGAAGAAAAAATGGTTTTGGAGCTAGAACGCTTATATAGTTACGCAGTATTACTTACAGTCTAACCAAAGAATTTGTACGACTTTCCAGTCTCCTTGGCGGCAGCGTCCAAGACCGACTTTGCCGTGGCGGAATCTGCTCCGTTCAGTTTGGCAGCAACATCGGCCAGAGAAACGTCGCTCAAGGCCTCCAACAAGGTCTCTATGTCGGCGTCAATGGCAGTGGCCTTGTCCTCGGAACCAAAGTAGCCATTGTCCTTAGCAGCGCCTCTGATAGCACGCTTATTCTTCTTCTTTGCGCTCTTTGCGGCTTCCTTAGCCTTCTTAGCATTCTCCTTCTCTGCTTTGGCCTTAGCCTCGGCCTCTTCCTTAGCCTTAGCCTCGGCCTCGGCCTTCAAACGAGCCTCCTCAGCAGCCTGTCTAGCACCAGCCTCTCTCTCCCACTTCTTTCTGGCCTTTTCGGCCTTTTCTTCCTCCTTGAACTTCTTGATTCTTGGATCCTCAGCGTTGGCTCTCTTGACCAGGTCTGCAAGTCTCTTGTTGTCCTCAACCTTTCTCTTCTTTCTGGCGTTGTTGTTCTTCTTCTCGATGTAACGCTTGTGGTCTCTATTGGCCGTGTCATCAGGAACATCCTCGTCCAAGAACTCAAACGTTCTCCACGAGTCGAAATTAGCCCAGAATCTGTAGAAGGCCTCGACCTCCTCCTTGGAAGAATCCATGTTTCCAAGAGAAGGCACTGGCTGCTTGTTGGAGAATCTGGCCTCCGACTCAAACACCGGAGTCCAGGCCTCAAAGAAGTCGTACTGTTGTTTTGGTGCAGGAGGCTCAACGTCGGCGTTGAAGTCAACGGAGTCGTACTGCTTTCTCTTGACTGGGTCCATCAGAGTCTCGTACGCCTTTTGGATGATCTTGAAGAACCCGTCTTGGTCCAGTCCTCCAGCAGCTCCCTTCTTGTCTGGGTGGTGCTTCAGAACCTGCTTACGGTGGGCTCTTCTGATATGGTCCTCAGTGGCTCTGTATCTCAGCTTTGTCAGGCCCATCACAGCGTACAGGTCACACGACTTCCAATCTCTTGGGTCGTGCTCAAGCAGCTCCTCGTCCTGGTCGTCATCGAAGTCGTCATCCTCGTTCGATTCGTCCACGGCCTTCACGTTCTTGGAGGCCTCTAGTTTCTCGTACTCAGACCAAGTGTGGCCACGCAGGGTTCTTGTGGCATGGGCAAGGAAGTACTTGCCAACAGGCTCCACAGGACGCTTCACAGAAGCACTGTAATTGGAGTGGGCTTTGAAATCGCCAGAAAAGCTGGCAGGAACCGCAGAAAGTGACATGGTTAATGAATAAAGGAAGATTAAAAAATAATTTTCACTAAAAAAATATTTTGCGTGCTCCCTAACCATGACTTCATCTTCCGACCTACAACAACAGGATCTTGTCGTCTTCGAGGATCGCTCCATACTGCCAACATCAAACCCCCAATATAACTTCAACACGCTGATTCTTTTCAAGGCTGCGACACGACCTACATGGCTCAATGTTGCGCTCATAGAAAACTCACTTTTTGGAACCTGCTATGTCAATAAGACACCTGTTTCAACCCACACAACTAGCCCTGTGGTATTTGCGTCTCTCAGTGTTGATGAGGGCACTTACCGCAAGCACATGGCTCGTTTTAAGGGGGACTTTTCGCGTTTCAAATTCGTTGATTTGCTAAATAGCTACGAAGATTGGTACACCAAGATCGTGCTCGAAATAGACCGTGTTAGCAAGCATGGGAAACCTAACGTGTTCATCGAGAGCCCGGAGCTTCTTTTGTTTCTAACGGACACGTCAGTTGACGCTCTTCTCGCTCAATTACAAAAACTAAATGCGAAGTGCAACTTATTCCTTATAAGCTCGAGCGACGAGGCTTTGATGGAATACTCAGACTCTCCCGACGACCTGGCCACAATCCACGCTAGCTTTCTAACCAAGGCTGCACATAGATCTGCTCTCCTTCTTTCTCTCAGACCGTTGAAGACAGGAAGGGCGGAAGACGTTACGGGAGAACTGACAATCTGCAGAGGTCTTGTGAATTCGCCTTACAAAGTGGCCGAAAAGGAGTACTTGTACCTGGTCAACAAGGAGGGCGCCGTTAAGCTCTTTTACAGATGATTTATCTGCTTCTGTATATATTATAATAATCGTCCAGAGCAAACTCGATTGCGCACCGCGTCTCCAAGAGAGGATATAGAGGCCATACCGAACGCTCGCCGACCTGGATCCAATAAGGAATATTTTGTGTGTACTTGTTGACATCGAAGATACGACTGAAGTCTTTGATCAGGGTTCTGAGTTCCGGAACTATGGTGATCTCGCTGTTCTCAAAACGCGGCGTCTTCTCGTCCACAGCCAACCATCTCAAAAACCCCAGAAGCAGTCCAAACTTCTCCAGAGCTTCTGTTCTGTGTCTGAATTCCAGGCTGATGATATTCTTAATGTGGTTAGTGAGCTGCCAGGATGTTGGCGAGTGTTTCAGGTCGTTGCCTATCAACGGTGCAAGATATGGTCTTGCTAGCGACACCACAAAATGGTTAACATTGAATAGTTCGGTCAGCCTTGTGTAAGGTGAAATTGTTGTGAACGACTTTGCAGAAACGGTGCTGGCGTAATGTGGAGATTGATATTCACAGTGTCGTTCCAGAAAGGTCAATGTCTTGATTTCGTTGTCTGTGTTTTTGTACTTTAGCTGCACGTCGTCTTCAAGAACTCCGTTGCCGATCGAGCATAATATTGCGCTGCGGATGGTGATATTAGGGGTCGAGATGTAATTCAGAAGGGACGGGACGCAGCTTTCTGTGGGGTGAATAAGAATATTGAGAATCCGGTTGGTTTTCAGGTACGCCTCCTCAAACGTCAGGTCTCCAACTTTCGCCTCCACATATCTCATGAAAAGCAGCATGTCCTGGCTGTACCCCTTTTTCAGCACCGATGCGATCACCCGGTGGCTATTGTCTTCGGAACTATCCTGTGGTAGCAACTTGACCAGGTGGTTCAGATTTTCTTCAATTTCCGTGTCATCCAGACAGCAGATCAGGGCTCCCACAAGCGCTCCTATGGCGGAACCAGCAATTATCCGCGGAAGCAGGTTTTTCCAATACAGAGCCTTGATGACTCCCAAATGACACAGTCCGAATAACGATCCTCCTTGTAATATAAGCGCCGTTACGCCAATGGTCTGGCGCGAGTCGTGAAAGAAATCCAGCTTCATCTGGTTAAAGTAGCTGAGTTCCATAGTTTTATCGCGCAGCTGCCATTCGTCGATGAACTGGAAACACTTGAGCACCTCTTCAATGTAATCCTCAATGAGTACCTTTGTCCCAATATACGACTTGTTGTACAGCTGCTTGTTGGAAATGCCCCCGAAATTCCTGAGCACTCCGGACCGTAGAATCCCCATCACTTTAAGGGGGTCCTTGTAAATTCTTGCGAGTCGTAAATCGTGCAGGCGCTCGTTAATTAGTCTGTAGTCGTATTTCTTCGATATGAAGTTCTGTCGCCAGACATCGTAGCCGTTCAGCCGGTCGATCTCCGACGTGACCATCTCCCACTCATGGAAGTCTGCGCAGGTCTGCAACGAACGTTTCAGTCTGCGGATTGGAGAGTCTCTTATCAACTCCACAAGTTTCTTGACCCAGAAAAAAACCACATCGACGAGAACAGAGATCACCTTCCATATCACGGGCGGCGTGTTGTTGATCGTTAGTGAAAGCACATATAACATGGCCATCGAAAGGCCCTTGCTATATCTCTTCATACGTAGAAGCGAAATTAAAATAAAGGAAAATTTAACAACACAGAAATGGCTGGCTTTCGTGACGATGAATTTGCGTCGACACCGACATTACAGCTGGTCGTCTACAAAGCACATGCTTGCAAACTTCTCAATGAGCCTCTAATGGCGTAGCAGCGTCGAAGCACGAGAACAAGTGCCAGCCACTATTACATAAAGTAAACGCATTTCAGGCTGTGAAGTTACAATATTTTTCCCCCATTATTTTCTCTTTTTCGCCACCATGGATATCATTTTGGGCATCAGAGTCAAGGACTCGGTGATTGTCGCTACCTCCAAAGCCTTCACAAGAGGAATCTCCGTTCTAAAAGACACAGATGACAAGACAAGAGTGCTGAACGAATACAATTTGCTGGCTTTCACCGGTGAATCGGGAGACACGACACAGTTCGCAGACTACATCCAAGCAAACATCCAATTGTTCACAATGAGAGAAAACACAGAGCTGAATTCGAAGGCCATTGCGTCGTTTGTGAGACAGCAGCTGGCCACCTCGATCAGATCCAGAACGCCGTATCAAGTGCAGGTCTTGCTAGGTGGACTTCACAAAGGCACCGAGCCGTTTCTGTCGTTGATCGACTATCTAGGAACGAGGGTCGACTTGCCGTACTGTGCGCACGGATATGCCGCTTTCTACACCATGTCCCTCCTTGATCACCATTACCGTCCAGACATGGCCTTGGACGAGGGCCTGAAATTGCTCAAGCTGTGTCACGAAGAGCTCGTCAAGAGAATGCCCATCGAATTCAAAGGCTTGTACGTCAAGGTCATCGACAAAGATGGCATCAGAGACATAGAGTTCTCCTAATAAAATTACTAGTCGTTTCATTACATACACCTACAAACTCTCCACTTCTTATATTATCAGCGTCTTGGCCTCTTCGTTGGACACCGGAGGCTTCACGTGTATTGTACTCACAGGCTGATTCTTCTCGTCAAGAACAACTGTGTCATACAACATGATTGTACTGGTTGTCTCCTGTTGGGCCTCCTTTTCTGCTTTTTCGCGGGCCTGGAACTCGACGTTGGCTTTTGCACGCAAAATGGCCAAGTACGACTCTCCGTCGTTCACCAGCGTACCGAGCGTTCTGTTGAGCTCATTCAAGAGCTTCGTCACACGTTCTAGTTTAGGAGTAGAGCTTAGAAGCAGGTCTCTCGTCTGAATCAGCTCCTGCTTTAGCTCTTTGTAATTTTTCCACTCTTTCCAGTCATCTCCGTTTTTCACAATCTCGGTGGAGTAGGCATTGAGAGTGGACTCACTGAATTCTTCCAAGGTTTCTAGTATCGAGGTTCTCACCCGTAACACCTCGTCGGAAAACTCGTGCTCGTAATTCTTGAAGTCCTCGGTAATTTCTTCGCCCTTCTTGAACAAAGAGCCCGAAAGACGTTTGAGAAGATCCCGCATGTCCTGACGAGAAACATGCGTGTCGGTGCTGTGATTGATATCGTGGATCATGACGTGTGCTTGCTCGTAATCGCGATTAACAAGAGCTCCCAATTCCTGTAATTTGGGCCTCAGTTCGTTGTAGATTTTATTGTACGCATCTTCGTCAACCTTAGCAACCTGTGACTCGAAATCATTTAACGCGTCCTGGGTGATCCCCTTTAGCATTCGGTTGTACTTTGTAAGAGTTGGTTCCGTCTCACTTAGAGTCTCAGAAACGCCTTCCTTCTTATCTGTCTCAGCTGCTTGTTTCGAAAGCTTTTTGAAAAATTCCACGTCCTCATACGTAGGAATCTTGAACTTCGCATTTAACAGCTTGTTGAACTCGTCTTTGAGAAACTGCTTCTTGTGCTCTGTTCTCCAGTACTCCTCTGTGGTCTTTCTGATATGCGAATCACGCTGGAAAGCATCAATGTACTCGTAAGATTTAGTGTAGAAATACCTCAACCCGTCAATCAGTAAAAACACCAATCTCTCTGTATTTTCGTAGACCCATGATTGCTTGAAGGCAGCAATATGTGGTTCCAACTTATTCAATTGTAACTTGTAGTAAAGTTTCAGCAATTGAGGCTTCACATATAAATTGTACCGCAGATATAGAGCCAATTTCACTCTGGTACTTTGCACATACAACTGTGTCCTCAAATAATGGAACAAGCTAGCAGTCTGTGGAATCACCTTGGTCAAAGCAAACAATTTAGCCTGTCTGCTTAGCTCGATTGATTTAGCTCTGATGAAGTCACCAGCATCCGAACTTCTGGCTTTCAAATAGATAATGGCAACTCCAGTGACTTCCTGAGTTTTGGCACCGACCTTCCCAGAGATATCGCAAAACTTTGCCTTCGCAAGGCCTGAATACCTGTCCACATGAGGTTTGGCGTACTTGCCGTAAACATCAACAGTTTGGTCATAGCCTGATAGCACAAGCGGTTTCACTGGTGACTTGGAGTAGATCTCACCCAATGGAGTGAATATCTTGGAGTCGGCAGCCTCAATGACAGGGCCACAGTATGGTTCAACATATTTGTAGTATTTATGGGTGTACTCGCAGATAGCATCACTGGAATGTGAGGCGAGCGGATGATACGTTTGGGTAAGGGGACACTTGACTGTGATATGTGTAATGAGATAGAAGAGCGCAGCAACCGCAAACAGAAGCCTGGCTTTGCAAGAAAACAACGCCATTATGGATATCTGGATGAGCTATAACACAATGGACCTGGCCAAAATCAAAAAATAACTTGCTGATGGCGACTCGTTCCAAAATATTTTATTTTACATGAAATAAACAGCTTTTTTTTGTGGACTGGATTGCGCACGATGCATACACAAACACCCTTACACCAGATAGAAAGAGTATGTGTATCAGTATCTTGGCGGCCGACTGTATGGCGTTCTATTCGGCCTGTAGCCAAACGGTCTTGGGGCCCTGCCCCCACGGCCTCTATAGCCATACCCACCGCGCCCGTAAGATGCCGGCGGCGGGTAAAGCATTTTGGGAGTATGCTCCTGCTGCTCCGGCTGTTTATGCTTGCGTACCGTCTGGCGCCCCCCAAGACCCCCACCAAGTCTTCGCGGCTTCCAATTTTTCACCACTCGGCCTCTTTCGATATCCACCACCACTGCACGGTCTTTGATGACCATTCTGTTGCCCTTTTGGAAAGCTTGTTTTGCGTCAGATTCCATCTTGTACAAGATAAATGCATATCCTCTGCTGTGTCCTGTGTGAGTATCTCTCACCACACGAATCTGGTCGATCTCGCCGAACTGTGCGAATTTTTCACGCAGTTCTATTTCGTTAACTGTGTAATTTAGCCTCCCAACAAAGACTGTTTTATATGGGTCCCCAGTTACATTTGGATCTGTCTCTGGGTTCCATTTGACCAGTGCACGCTGGAGCTCTTCTCTTGCATGCTGCGCTTTCAGCTTGGCTTTGGTTTCTGGGCTGATGAACTTGTGGTGATCCTGGTGGTCCTCGGCATGTTTTTTCACTCGAGGCAGAAAGCTCGAAATCCCATCGATCTTGGACGTCTTGCGGCGTTCTATCGGTATGTCTACCACCGGCAAGTGCTGTATGGGAAGCTTGGGGGTGAACAAATCGACTATCAACGGTGTGTACTTATTATCCGACATGGCGGAAAAAGAGACGATAGATTAAGAAGAGGGTCGATCGACCAAAAAAAATTTATAAAAAATTTTAGGAAAAAAATTCATTATCCTGATTAAACATGGCCGGAACACAGAAGAAGAATGCCAAAGGTCGGTTGGACAGATACTACCATCTGGCTAAGGAAAAGGGATACCGTGCCCGTTCGTCCTTCAAGATACTCCAGATAAACCAGAAATACGGCCATTTTCTGGAAAAATCCAAGGTCGTGATCGATCTTTGTGCGGCACCAGGATCCTGGTGTCAGGTCGCAGCACAACTGTGTCCCGTGAACTCGCTCATCGTGGGAGTTGATATTGTGCCGATCAAGCCGATCCCGAACTGTATCACGTTCCAAAGTGACATCACCACAGACGACTGCAAGTCGAAGCTGCGTGGACATCTCAAGACCTGGAAAGCAGACACCGTGTTGCACGACGGTGCGCCAAACGTGGGTTTGAACTGGGTCCAAGATGCGTATACTCAGTCGCATTTGACTTTACAAGCACTCAAGCTGGCTGTGGAACATTTGGCAGCCGGAGGTACGTTTGTCACTAAAGTGTTCCGTTCGAGAGATTACAACAATCTTATTTGGGTGTTCCGCCAGCTATTTGACAAAGTGGAGGCCACCAAGCCTCCGGCATCGCGTAATGTTTCTGCAGAGATTTTTGTTGTGTGCAAGGGTTTCAAAGCGCCAAAGAAGCTGGACAACAGACTACTGGATCCAAAGGAGGTGTTTGAAGAACTTCCCGAAGGCCCGGCCAATAACGAAGCCAAGGTGTTCAATCCCGAGGTGAAGAAGAGAAAAAGAGACGGTTATGACGAGGGAGATTACACTTTATTCCACCCGATGGCTCTTTTAGACTGGGTGAAGCAGGAAGAAGACGTAATCAACACTCTTGGAAGCGTCAGCAAATTTGAGATTGACGAGGAGAGCGACGAGTGGAAGCTTTTGAGACGGATGAAGGACACCACGCCGGAGTTTTTGGAATGCTGCAACGACTTGAAGGTTCTTGGTAAGAAAGATTTCCGGCTGTTGATCAAATGGCGCAAACACGCGCGGATCGTGCTGGAGCTGGACGAAGAAAAACAGGATAAGGAGATCGAGATTGAAGAGCTCACAGAGGACCAGAAAATCGACCAGGAGCTGGAGGAGATGAAAGAGAAGTTGCGTTTGAAGCAGAAAAGAGAGAAAAGACGCAAAAACGAGGCTCGTCAGCAGGAGATCCAGAGAATGCAGATGAACATGCTGACAGATATGCAGATAGGTATTGACGCTGGACAAATCGGGTCTGAGAGCTTGTTCAACCTGAAGATGGCCGAGAAGACGGGCCAGCTGAACGACTTGGCCCGCGGCAGGAAGAGTATGGTTTTCACGGGCGAGGAGCTCATCAAAGACAACGACATTGTTGTGGACGATGGTGCTCAACCAGCCGAGTCGGGAGACGAGCTCGACAATCTGGAGGACCAGCTCAACTCCATGTATCAACAATACAAGGAGTCCAAGATGGAGCGGGACGCGAAACTGCGAGCCAAGAACGCCCGTGGCGGGGACGACGAAGAATGGGAAGGTATTGAAGATAAGCAGAGCGAGGTCGATTCCGACGAAGCCGTGGAAGAGAGCGAGAGCGAGAGCGACATTGATAGCGACGACGACGAGGCCATCAACAAGTTGATAGCCACAATAGAGAAGAAGAAAAAGGGAGGTTTGAGTAAGACTGCTTCGAACTTCTTTGGCGACTCCATTTTCGAGGGTGTTGAAGCGGAGGTTGAGAGCAGTGGCTCGAAAAAGGCCACCGAGCAATCTATCGCAGAGACGACTGCGTCGGCGTCCTCCGAGTCGGGAGAGTCTGAGTCTGAGTCCGAGTCTGAGTCCGAGAGCGAGAGCGCCGTTTCCGAGTCTGAGTCTGAGAATGAGCCGGACTTCGAGATTGTGTCAGGTTCCAACGACGGTCTTCCACACAAGCAGGAGGTGGACCTGGCCACAGTCGAAGCTATGACGCTGGCTCAACAGCTGGCCCTGGGCCAGAAGTCCAAGAAGGACCTGATTGACGACGGTTTCAATAAATATTCGTTCCGCGAAAAAGACGGATTACCGGACTGGTTCTTGGAAGACGAGGAACGCCATAGCAAGATCAACAGGCCAATCACGAAGGAGGCTGCTCTGGCATTGAAGGACAAGATGAAACAGCTGAATGCTCGGCCGATCAAGAAGGTGATGGAGGCCGTGGGTAGGAAGAAGATGAGAGCAATCAAGAGACTCGAAAAGATCAAGAAGAAGAGCGATCTGATTGCGGACGACGACTCGAAGAGCGAGCTCGACAAGGCCAAGGAGATCCAGGCTCTTGCGTCGAAATTAGGCAAGAAGAAGAAGACAAAGCCGAAGGTCACGGTGGTGGTTGCAAGAGGCAGTCACAAGGGCCTTTCGGGCCGTCCTAAGGGTGTGCGGGGTAAGTACAAGATGGTCGATGGTGTGATGAAGAACGAGATGCGTGCATTGAAGAGAATCGAGAAGAAGAAAAAGAAGAAGGGCAAGAAATAATTGCATAGGAGCTAAATAATAAGTAATTGTGAAAATATTGGAGAAAATAAAATGGATCATTTGAATTAAATAAAAAACATCTCGAACCATGAATCACCGTACAACGATATTTGTGTACGGCAACGAGGAGAGCATTTTCACTGGTCTGGAGAATGCCGGAAACATCGTGGTGCCCGCCTCTCGACACGCGCCTGTTGCCAGAGAGGACCGCATCGAGCTCGATATATCTGCGGTCAAGAGGGAGTACCGCGACATCTTGCAAAGATTGCAGCTGCTGAACGTGCAATTGAGCAGGAAACAAAGCCACAAGCCGAAATTCACCATTTTCAGCGACCATGAGAGCCAGCCTGCTGGAGTGCGGGTCGATGTTGCCCCTCAGACCGCGAGGAATATGGGCCAATACAAGAAAATGTCCCAGCTAGCTGTGGACACAATGCTACAGTTGATCCGCGTGGAGAACAAGACCAGTCCGTGGTTTTTCGAAGAGTGGTATCGTGCGTATGTTTTTGAGGACCCAGACATTGCATTTTCTGCCCTAAGCATTTGGAACACACTTGTACAGGACGAGTTTCCTTTGAGTGTTGCAGACCTGCGCCAGGCCACGTCCATGGAGCTTATTCTCGACGGGGACAAGCTACGGTGGCTGTTCTACTGGCCTCTGGTGGACGAGAGGCTCGAGTTTTCGCGAGCCAACAACCACGAGATTGGGGTCTTTCGCGCAGACTCGCTGCCGGGAGATCACGACCTTAGCATTGCGGGCGTTCGCGTTCGCGGGTCTTCCAAGTTCGTGCCCACGTCGCTGTACGTGAACTCATTCCACACTCAACTTCCCGAGGTGACGGTCCAGCACACGTATTTGCAGCCTACGGGGCTTCATCCCACGTACAAGGTCGGTGTTTCAGGCGTGAATGAGGCGCCGCGGGCAGCGTGTCGTCTTATTTTCGACATGGACATTCCGTCGACGTACATTGTTGACAGGTACCAATTGGCGTGGTATGATGAGATTTTCAGGAATGTGACAGTTTTCGGTAACAGCGACCTGGAATTGCCGAGCTACAAAGTTTCGGAGGGCTGCTCGCTGCGTTTAGAGCTGGCGCCAGACGTGGTGGAGTTTGAGATCCCGCTGCATCTGCGGTACGGCGAGCCAACAGGCGGTGTCAAGGAAGTAGGGCTGGGCGTCGGCGATTTATATTGGGATTGTGAAACCGACGCCGAGACCGACTCCTTAATCCGAGGCAGCTTTATGCACGAAAATAGAATCGTGGAGCGCACACATTCGCAGATGTTCCATCTCGGCGCAAAAGGGGCTAACTACCTGGAGGCCAGGCTGCCGGTCGGAGACGTGCAGTACAGCGGGGTGGTGGAAACCTGGACGCTGGCGCTGGTTGCAATTTCCGCCGCATTTATTGCGAAAATCCTGTGGCAGATATGACGGCTCTAGAAATCTTTCAACAATGTCAAAGCGCAGCGTGTGGCTTTGCGGTTTGGAAGGCTGCGAAAAATATTTCTAAAATTGTCTGCTGAAATTGAGAGGAGTCAGAACTCAATTGAAGTTACAACTAACCACTCAGGACCATGCAAAGCCGTCCTATGGAGCAAGGCATTGGTCTTAGGCGGCGCGAGTCGGTCACGTCGATGAGTTCCACGCGCAGCGTGCGCTCCATGACCACACCACGTGAGTTGAGCACCGACTCCCTGCTGGTGATAGAAGACCGTTTTGTTCGCAAGCCACGCGTCCAGCGCATGCGTCGGCCCGAACCCTCACCTGCTCCCAGACTGTCTGCGCGTCTCTCGTACCCACCGCCGTCCTCTGGCCGCGACATGTACTACTTTCCCAACGGCGAGGTGTTCAAGTCGCGGATGCAGCCACGGCCTACCACGTCTAAACGCAGCTCGATGCCGAACATGCGCAACAATCCCGCCGTTTATCGTCCGGCCCCGCCCCTGACGCCATTGGCCGCCGTCCAAGAGACCCAGGTCCCGGTACAGACGCCGCAAATGCGCCGGATATCCAATCAGCCCACGGGATCGAGTGTCTCGTCGGCGTCGCCCTCGTCGTCCCTCGACCACAGCACCCCCGCGTCGTCCATCACGTACAGCGAAGAAGAGGAAGAAGAGAAGAAGGGTCTCAAGCGCATCTTCAGCAAGCTGCTCCGGAAAGACAAAAGTCCAGCGAAGAAAAGCTCTCCCAAGGTGTCTAAAAATAGCTGCAGCAGCGAGACCTCGCTCGAGCAGCTGTCGCTGTCTCCACTGACATTGTCGGCGGATGTCGACGACAGCCGCAGCTTCATAGCTGGAGACGACCGGCCTATCGACGGTGGAGATCTGGACTCGGAGCTGGACTACATCTCGTCGATCATCGGAATTGGCGAAACCTCGTTTTTCGACGACATGAGCGAGGACAAGCTAAGCAAGCGCAAGTCGCTGCGTATCAAGTCACTGGAGAAACAGAAATCGCTGAGCAGAAAAAACACGCTCGACTCGCAGGTCGCAGCTGACCCCGACTTGCCTCCCGAAGCAGCCAAAGTCGCCAAGTTTGGCAACGGCGAGTTCCAGGTGGTCACCACAAATAGGGCCACGGGCCCGTGCGGCCACCGGACCCAGACTAAAGGGGTTTTGCGGTCGAAACCATCCAGTGCCTTGCGTGTGTCTTTCTCGAACAAAATCTATCTTAATGAGACGTTTTCCGCAGATCACTACGAGCGGTTTAATAGAGGCCTCAAGCACACTTACTCGCAACTGGCTAGAAATCCTGCACAGATTCAAGAGATTCGGGCTGAACTAAATTACTATAAACTACACGAAATGGCCGTTCACGAACAGTCTAGAGAGTATACGCATTATTTCCGAACTGCATAATATAATCCATCTAGGACCCCCTGTAAGTAGAGTACCCGTAGTTGCTGAGCAGAAGAGGCACGTGGTAATGGTTGTCTGGCGGGTTAGGGACCTCGAAGGTGATATCGATGAACGGGAAAAATGTCTTTCCGTCGCGCTCCAGGTAGTAATTTTTGGTGTGGAACCGGATCTGGTACACGCCCGAGGCTATACTGTTCCACTTGTTGTTTTCAAAGCCGACGCTCTTCAGCACGACGTTCTTGCCGTCCACGGGCACCCACTCAGCGACTCGGCCGTCCGAGTTCGTGTGGGCCGTGGCAAAGTGCTCAAACTCGTCCTTCAGCACACGGATCTCACAAACCACGTTCGAGGCCGGCTTTCCCAACGTCGTGTCCAGGATATGGCAGGTGATTGGAGGCATCTTCAGACGGGAAGCACAGATAAAAAATAAAAGATAATATAATTTTTTATCTTGTTTATTTTCTTGCGTTTCTATGGAGGCCTTCCGATTGCCCACAAACTCGCCTCCAGAACAGCCCGAGTCCTTGGTTCCTCCACAGATAGGTGTGCCAGCCATAAGCGAGAGCATCAGGTTCTGCGAAAAGGGAATCAATTACTATAATCCATGCATATATCATACTGCACCTGCGATCAAACGTGAGCCGCTGCCCATGTTTGTTTGTGACATACTGAAGCTGAGAGACTGCAGAGAAATTTACCAGGATGACGGCTACTACGCAGCTAATCAGAAAATCTCTCTGTATGTGAACCATCCCGTGCACAAGATCATGATCCAGGGTAAAATCGTGGGAGAGCGATGGCTTGAGGGTCCGGATGGCAGGTCGTTTATGTTTCTGGACCTCTGTGACGGCACGGCAGAGAAACCAGTCACAGTAAAGATACCCAGTCAGCTTTACCATCAAAAGCTTTTTGGGTTTGAGAAGAATACAAAGATCCTGGTTCAAGTGATTGGGGTATCGAGTTTCTATAGGAACGTCGTCGAGATCCACGCGGATTGGCTTGAGGTCGTAGGTGATAAACGCGACCTTGGGCTCGAACTAGGTTGGTGGGAACGTACATTGCAAACGAAGATTGACGTGCTTGATGATCCATGGGAGTTTGACGGAGATTACGAGGCCGAAAAAGCAGCTCATGAAGAGCTGCGCGAACGCGAGAAGGAACAGGTAGAAGAGCAAAGGAGACAGACTGCATTGGAGGATGCAGAATGGAGAAAGCAACAGGCAGAAAAGAAGACGCTAGAGCTACAATACGAGCTGGAGAGTGAAGAGGAGGAGCAGGAGTGTGGTCCAACGTCGAGACAGAGGACAGATGCGAAAGAAGAGAAGCTAGAACAAGAGTCCAAACAGCATAACACGGTCACAGATGACCTTACTAATTCAAATCAGGGACTGGAAATAACCTCAATGCCTGAGGAGACATCCAGCTTTGAACAGTCACCAGCGGGCGAGGAGAATGACCGTGGGTCATCAAACTCGTCGGAGACCTCAGAATCGAGTAAGTCGGGCTACGAGACGGCAACGGAGGTAGAAAACGAAAGCCAGAATACAAGTGAGGAGACGATAGACAAGACTGTGACTCGGGGGCAAGAAAATTCGGCCGGGTCGCACGATACGCAACAACACATAGCCAAAAGTGAAAAACGAGACGGCCAGAGGGTGTCAAGACAGACTGTGCTTGCACTTCCACCTTCTGCGTTTGTGGGAACGCGGATTCCTGTTAATATGCTGGGGAAAACGGCAGAAGGTTACGCACAGGTGGAGAGAGCCATATTGCAGTACTGCATCTGTCATGATCAGACAAAATTCAGCTTGAATAAACTCATGCGAGATAAACAAGTGTCTCTCAGTGTCTACCAGACTATTCTTAGAGAGAGAGCTGGCGAGGATGAGTATGACACTCTGTCGGCGGAGATAGAGCCGCGTGCATTTAAAGCAGTATTCCATACTGCGCGGAAAGGTATTTGTGCCGCTAAGTTAGCCCGCCTGACAAAATCCATGAATCTGGAAATAGTCACAATCAAACAGGTGCAAAGATACGTTGAACAGCTGATCGACCACGTGATGAAAAAGGAGAAGCTCTACGTAATCGACGAGCTGCTAGGCGACTCAGACAATTTAGAGGAATTCTTTCAGCAACTGGCAGACTTCTATTACACACGCTTGGGTCGTTTTGCAATAAAGTCCAGCGATCTGACTGAAAAAATACAGGAACAATTCTCTGTTAGGCCTTCTGCCGCAACTGTGCGTCTGGTAGTTGAGCTTGTACTCAACAACATAGATACCAGCATGTGTACAGACTTGGGAGAGGAGGCAAGGCTTGAATTTCAGTGGTACTACCATGCTGAGGACGATTATTTCATGTATCTTCCACAAGTGCGCTAATTGAATAATATATTTTTTTATTTATTTTTTGTACACGTTATGAGAAGACGGGGATCAAGTGTTTCTGATAATAAAGGGCGCAAATCGCGAGCGGGGTCTATCACATCGACGACCTCTGTTGGCAGTGCAACCGTTGATACGATTGCTTTGGAGACGACTAAGCGCAGAGGAAGAAGCAAGTCACTCAATGAACCAAGGTCGATAATGGACGTCGAGATGAAAACAACCTTAATGTTCCCATTTACCGCCAAAGAAAGACAGCAATTATGGAACGACCAGACGAAGGAATATCACAGTGAATACACGATCAATATGGAAGACCAATGGCTGATAGACGAGACGACAAGTAGAGAGGTTTTGGAATTCCAAGAATATTTACGGTACAATTACCAAGAAAACAAAGAATTCCTCAAAGAAACAAATGCAGTCATCCAGGACCTCAACAAGCTGCTTGTCATTGGCGACCAGGTGACCCTGCAGACGGTGGACTTCCAGAAGAAGTCCACGGAGCTGATTGTGGAGATCGAGCAGCTCAACAAATTGCACGAGGAGATTGCAGAAAACCTGACGTTGTTCGAGTCGCTCGATCCGATCGTCCAAACCCTTAATACCAGCAGCAGCGGAAGTATTGTTACAAAGGAAAGTTTCCGTCGGGATATACTTGAAGAACTCGATAGATGTCTTGTTTTCGTGCACGATCCGAAAAATTCCACGTTCAAGGAAATTGGAATTTACAAGCATAGATTCAAACAGTGCATGATCAGGGCTCTGTCGTTGATCAGAAACTACATCACCTCCGGTATTCGTGAGTTGGAGGCCGAGCTACAGACTAAAATCGCAGAGAAAAAAAAGGAACAGGGAACGATCTCAGCAAGTATCTCTGTCCTGGTGGACGCGTTCGTGTACATCCAATTCGAAGAAGACGCATCAAAATATTCGTCCCTATTTGAGGAGCTATACGTGCGCTCTGTCAAGACTCAGGATCCCGAGTTTTTGGGGCTTTTAAACGATTGCTACAATCAGTATTTCAAATCCCGGTCGAATCTGCTGTCGTCCATCATACAGCAACACATATCCGCACAGGATACCGGCAAGGATTGTGTTCAGCTAGCACAGAGCAACATCTCGTACTTCATCAAGTTGATGGAGCGCGAGTACGACATTTTCAAAAGACTCTTCTTTCTCGCACAGGAACAGTGTAGCGAAGAGCTGGACAATTCCACAAATCTGCTAACATTGTCCAAATGGTTTGAAAACCTGCTGGAGCCATTGTACTATCTGCTGAGAAATAAGATTATCCGTGAGAACAGCATTTCCGAGCTATGTGAGCTAATATCTATACTACAAAATTATTTCGATGTGGAAGAGCTGGAAACCAGTGAACAAGCAGATGAACCGGACATGTATCATCACGACGCTCCATTGCAAGAGAAAATCCAGCTGGGTGAGCTTTTCAGGCCGATACTCGAGGATACGCAAACGAGACTCGTTTTCAGAGTCCAGGTCTATGTGGATAAATTTATTGTCAGTTATAAAAAAACCGGAAGAGAGCTCACAATTGGACATCGCAAGAAAACTAACGCGATCGACCCCATTGCCGAAGAGCCGCTCCCGCAACTTGATGCCGATTTGCGCGGCGACAGCATCTTCTCCCTGGAAAATAGCGCATTGGCACCCGAAAACCTCAAATTTGTGTATCCGCCAATCATCAATGCGGTTCAGCTGCTGATGAAGATCTACCAGCTATTGAACCAGAGCGTTTTTGATGATTTAGCGAACTCTGTGGTTCACCTGTCAATTTTGTCCATGCACACTAATTTCGGCAGTGTTCCTGGCGTTGAAGCAAAGCTCTACGAGATCAAAAATTTGATGTTTTTGAGAGAGTACATATCCACATTTGAGATTGAACATGTGCGTCGCGAGACGAACTTGGACTTCAGTGGTGTTAGAAAGCTATTTGATAGGTTCATGCGCGGCGACAACACCAAGCAGACCGTCGACACTAATTTCTCTAATGCCAACGCTGTGAACCCTGAACAAGGTCGGTTTATGAATCTGTTGCTGGGAACGGTGCCCAAAGTGGTTAACGACTTTGTTGATTGTCGCTACGAGATCCAAATGGCGCTCAGAAATGCGGTCCACGAGTTCATCGACGAGTCCGCCAAGCCTTTCACCAAAATTCTGGAACTATACCCGGAACTACCGTTGCGCACCGTCATCGACAAGTTCATGCGCACGCTTAAGAACGAGCTTCCTCGCCTGAAGCCTCGCATTCTCCTTTATTTGAATGACGACAAGATCTTGAGTTTTCTGCTGGACGGGATTCAAGAGGCTGTGATGAAAGCGTACGAACAATTCTATGCAAGGGCCGAGACAGAAAGATCCAAGGACATAGAGTACTTGGTGGACGTTGACGTGGTGATTTCCATGTGGGCAGACCAGATAAGTGAGATGATGTCGCTGGACGATCCGGACCTCGATCTGGACGTGTATTCGGATGACGAGCAGCTAATGAGCGAAAACGGCGATGTCAGCAACTTGAATCTCAACTCGTTGAGATGATTAATAAATAGGCATTTAAAGACGTTATTGCCCGTCTTCTTCGAATGGATTGTAGGCATTTTTCGACAGGATCTTGTTGAGTTCTTGTTTGATGAAAACTATTTTCGATGGGTCCACCAGCAGATGAGTGTCGTCCAATTCTTCAATGACGATGTCTCTGGAGTCCGAGTCGATCTTCACAATTAGTGCTTTAATTGACGGATCACTATGATTAGCGCTCTTAGGTCTTGCTACTTACCATTGGATCAGTGTTCCCTTGACCGCACGAGCCATTTCGATTAAAAAAAATAATTCAGTAAGTTCTTGAAAATAATTCAGGTAAATTGGTCTTAAATAAAAATAATAAATAATTTATGGAATCTCTGAACGACAACATAGCGCACACAAAGGCCGAAAGGAAAAGCGCGACAGAATCCCGGTCTGATGGGGAAACACATGATGAATCCGAAAGCAGCTCGGTCGCATCAGCTGCCTCTGATACTGGGAGCACGGAGTCGGTAGAGCCCCCCAGACTAAAATACTCCCGTCTGACCAAACTCCCCGCGCGCTTCTTCAGCAAAGACGCAGTAAGCTGTTGTTTTTTTCATGACCAGGTGTTTATTTTTGCAACGCACTCAGGGTTTATTCATTTGACACGTCCCGACTTCTCGCCATTGCGAACGATGAAGATCCAGAGAAGTTCCATTTTGTCGCTCCATAGCGATGGCGAATACTTTGCTGCGGGTTCAATTGATGGCACCGTGGTAGTCGGCTCAATTGCAGACGAAAAGGACATAATTGCCTACGATTTTAAGCGGCCGATTCACGCTGTTGCTCTCGACAAAAACTACAAGTCAACTAAGCTTTTCATATCCGGAGGCACGAGTGGGAATGTCGTTCTATCGTCGCGCAACTGGCTTGGCCAGCGCCAGGACGTTGTTCTCGAGAGCGGCAGCGGGCCAGTAACCCTCATACAAACCATCAACGACCTTGTCATATGGACAAACGATTCGGGAATCACAGTCGCGCAAATCTCGAGCAGGTCAATTATCTTCCACGAGCAACTGCCGCATGATTTTCCACGGCCCGAAATGTTCTGGCCGCGATTTCACCAGACCGACACGGACCGGTTTGTTATCGGATGGGTGAACCATGTGTGGACCTTCAGGATCTCCGCGTCCAATTCCGGTTCCAGCATTATATCATCGGCAGCATCGAGTTTCCGGTCGCCAATAGATAAGAAGATAGCTTTGGAACACCATGTGGTCATTGAGGACACCCTTATAGCCGGAATCTCTGTTCTCGATGACGACTTCCTGATACTCAATTATGTGCAGAACAACGAGCCACCGGAGCTCAAGATCGTCCACCAGCTGACTTTTGAGGAAATTTCAGTTGACCAGGTCGCGCTCAACAGAAAGTCAAACTTGGGGCTCAACGACTACCATCTATACACCCATGGCTCGCGATGGTTCTTGGTTTCCGCAGACGATTGCATTATAGTAAGCAAGTACGGGCTTCAGGACCAGCTCACCTGGTACAGCGCACGCGGAGAGTACTTAGAGGCTTGGAAAATGAGTGAATTATGGCTGGCTAAAGACGAGAGACTAGACATTGCCGAGAAGCATCTGGACAAGCTGGTGTCGGAGAATAATTGGGCCGAGGCCGGTTTATTCTTAAGTCGCATGCTGGACCTTTCGGGGGACGAGAGCGAGCAATATGTGGAGCGTGTTGCCGCGGATTGGAACATATGGATCAAGAAATTTGCCAGTGCCCAGGTCGGCGATCTTCTCGACGATCTAGTTCCCGCGGCCCCGGTGGGTGATTATCTGGTTTCTCCGGAGCATTACAATTCCATCCTGGTCCGTCACATTGAAAGCCAGCAGTTTCTGGACGTGAAGAAGCTTGTGGACAAATGGGATCACAGCTTGTTCGACCGTGAATTAATCAGAGACCGTCTCGAGGAGGAGCTCGAACAAACACACAGCGACGAGGCTCTGGTGCGGCGCCTGATAGTGGATCTCAGCATGGAGCTGGACGAAATGGAGAGATGTGTGGGCCATCTGATCTGGCTGGAGGACCCGGAAATTATGCTGTTTCTGGACGAGCACCATCTGTTGCTGCCAAACCTGAAGCGGCTTCCTGAGGTCATCAGATTGAGCGCCGCTGGGAAAGAGCTCACGCGCGAGAATCTGTCCACCGCGGTGGCGATCCTCGTTGAGAACAGCCACGAAATTCTGCCTGGACACATAGTCGCCATTCTGGACGATGCGGGTCTCGACTACGTCAGCTTTCTGTATCTGGACGCTCTCTCGGCAAGCGACAGGCTTTTAGTGAAAGACTTTGAGGACGAGATGGTGAAACTGTACGCCTCGTTCAACAGAGAACAGTTGCTGCAGTTTCTCAGTCGGCATTACAACTACTCTGTGGAGAAGGCGATCTCGGTGTGCGAGGAGAAAAAATGCGTCTCCGAGCTGGTGTATCTGCTGAGCAAGGTTGGCGAAAATAAACGTGCGCTGAGGCTCATTGTCGACGAGCTGTGTGATCCAGAACGGGCCATCGTGTTTGTCAGTGAAAGCGACGACAGAGAGCTGTGGGACTTCCTGTTGGACTACTCGATGGACCGGCCGGCATTCATCCAGACGCTCGTGGTGGCTGCGGGCGACCTGGTGGATCCGATCCCCGTGATATCCCGCATACCGCGCGGCGTGGAAATAGAGGGCCTGCAGCAGGCGTTGCTTCAGATCTGCGGAAACGTCCAAATGGACCGCCTGGTCCACGAGCTGATCCTGCGGATCATAGCGGGCGAGTCCATGGACCTGACGGGCAAGTACATGAGTCTCCGCGCCAGAGGAACACCCTTCGAGCTTGCTTCTCTGCCGTCAGAAACGCTCGTCAACCACGAGGGGTCGCTGAAAACAGAGAAGGAGCTTGTGGGCCACAGCTGGAAGGGCTCCGCGGCTACTGTTGCAGAGAAATTAAATCACGTTGCGTACATCCGCAGACAAATTGGGCGTTAATGTGCAAGGCTGAAAATATATAATTCTGCGAGCGGAACGCAGTCTACGTTTAACATGGATTTCGACGCTGTTCTTACACTGAAGACACCAAGGGACGATTTCAACGATCTGGGACTCTACAAGTCGCGGTCGCTCAAGCACAAACGGCCGGACAAAGAGACAGCGGCAGATAACGCTGTGTTTTTCGCCAAGAACGACACCTTCAAGTCGTTCACGGTCAACGACCCCATGGACAACTACTTCAGCCTGTCTGATCGCAAAGAGGACAGGTATCTGAGCAACAACGAGGACTCCTTCACCGAGCAGTCCATCACGCCCACCAAGCCCAACGTGATGTCGCGGTTCGGCACGTTGACCAGAGTCCCCAGTCTCAGACAGGATCTGGCGCCGCCGCGCTTCCAAGGCCTGTTCGAGGCCCCGAAGCTGGAGCCTGTGCTCGAGCCGCTCACAAAGAACACGCGGTCGTCGTCATTTGCGGTTCAGTCGTTTCCGTTCATGGAACGAGTTCCGGTGAGGCCGACGCTTCAGTCGACGGTCCTGCCGCAGCCCAGCACAGCACAGCCGCGCGTGGCTCCGAAAAAAATGGACTTCGACCCGCCAGACAGTGCCAAGAGCACCAGGCACCGGCGCAAGTCTGTGTCGCTCTTTCTGACGCAGCTGTTCGACAAGTTCTCGCAGAAAAAGGAGGAAGTGCCCAAGAGGGCGCGGTCGATCAAGTCGGTCAAGAGCTTCAACTTTGTCAACCAAAGTGCAGACATATACAACGACATTATCGACGACTACAACGACATGTCGAACCTTGAAAGGGGCCGCTCCATGGTTAGAAGACCGGCAAAAGAGCGCAGCGTGTCGAGCCGCGCGCGCAGAGACATCTCGTTTGGGTCTGAGCTGCGCTCTTTCGACCACAGCTACTACAGACAGGACAAGGAGCTGCTTCCGACCGCAACGATATTCGACGAGGCGACTAGCACGCCATTTTTCAAGGACGTTGCCGAACAAGACGACGGCGCCAGCTCGGTCAACACCAAGACCACCACGCTGAAAAGACTGCGGGCAGATCTGGACAAGTGGTGGAGACGAAAAACAATGAGCCGCAGCCGAAGACGAGGCCACTTGGAGTATGCCGCGGGCGTGCAGCCGGGCACCGCAGAGCTGATTTGCGAAAAGCGGGACTTTGAAGCCACCAGCACTCCCCTCCGCGACAAAGAGCAGCAGGAGGTGCTGCTGACGCGAGACAAGCTGGGAAGCATGGTGCGAAACGTCGTGGAGACGAGGATCCTGGTGGTGGAAAACGAGCCCAACATGGACGAGATGTTGAAGCAGGGAAGTTCTGCGCCGGAGTGGCTGAAGGCCGACCTTTTGAATCTGATCCAGCACGGCAACCTCAGAATATTCAAGGAAAAGAGCGGCCGCAACTTCATCACCGTCGAGGTGACAGAGCTTCCTGAACTTTAGCGGTCATGTAAACGTTTATTGTTTCCGTACATAGAAATTCCTAGAGAGTCTGGAGTGTAGTCGAACGGAGCTATCTTCTGAATAGGCTTGTGACGAAGCCGCCCACGTTTCCGAAGAGGCCGCTGGCGACCGTTCCCGCCACGTTGTCGGCGATGTTGTTGGCTTTTCCAAACTTATCGCACTTGGTGTAGGCAAGGGCATTGATGGACGTCAAAACAATGGCCATGACAACGAGGATGAGCGAGAGAAACTGGAACTTGAGCATCGCCAGGATTCCCAAGACCAGCCACAGAAGTGGAGACGTGTACAGGAGCAGCCAGAACACCTTCGAGTCGATTGGATTGATGTAGCGGTCAGGGTCTGCTGTTTCGAACACCCAGACGGACTGGCCAAGCTCCGTGGCCTCGTTCCACCAGCGCAACCCCACCATCAGTCGGCCCGCGATGTTCTTGACGTTCCAGAAGTCAGAAGCTAGAAGTAGCATGATGATGATGAAATTGAGGATGTAATTGGACGTGAAGAGCAGCCCGAAAAGGTATACCAACAACGGCGCTATCCGGAAGAACAGGAAGAACAGCAGGGCCACCGGATGCGACGACTCCGAGAGCCGCTGGTACAAGGTGCGCTCAGACATTTAAATGCAACGTAAGAAAAAAATAAATAGCGAAAAATAATTTATATTCACAGGCAAAATAATCGGTGTATGAAGTATTTAGTTTTCATCGGTTATACCCAGTTCTGCAGCTTTTTGTTCTAGACGGCGTCTCTTCTCAGCCTTGGCGGCGTTCATGCGTGCAAGTTCTGCTTGGATCTCGTAAGGCTCTTTCGGTATCTTGTTCAGTGTGTCGGGATCCGGCCAGAATCCGGGAACGTTGAACTTCTTATCGGTGTCGATACCCACGTAATACATAATCGAGATTGGCGTCAGAAGATAGAACGTGAACTAGCGTTAGTTGCAGAGTGCGGAACACTTACTTTTGCCAGCTCAAACTGCGAGCGCGACATGTTGAATCTAAACATCTTTAGCATAGCGAAAAAATGAAGAGCTAAATTTGCCTAAAATCCAGCTTCATGTTATTGTAGCACAGCCTTGCACAGCCACAAACACTATAACCGCAATTTGGACGGTGACACAAGAGCACCGCAGCGGGGCGTGGAGCGGCTGCCTGGGCGACGAGGAAGGCAGCTGCAAGTGGCAGGCGGCTGTGGCTATTGCTGCAGACTGTTTCCTGGATTTCTGGATTGTAGACGCAGATGGAATGATTATGGATATGCAGGGCTGTGTAACAAGACTAGTTTAGTCTTGCGCGTCCGAAAGCACGACGTCGCCGGCAATGACGCTGGAGGGGTGGTGAAGCGGAAGTTTAACAGGTCGTCGATTCACTGGAAGGGCTGTAAGACGGAAGTCGAACCGGCTGTCGATTTCACTACGATTTGCTGTGGCCGTAATTTGTGTGTTTACCAGGCGCCCCGAGGTTGGTTACGGGCTTTCCTCGTGCGATACAAAGCGAGTAAGCTGAGGAAATAACGAGGTGCACAGTTGTGCGGTTCATTCTTCTGCTAGTGCCGCAGAACGTCTGTCAGTAGTCTAAAAAGGGCCCCATTACAGCTAAGTAGTATGTGGGATCAGGGCACAAGCAGTGAGATCGCACATTCAGATGAAAGCCAGCTGCCGCCGTCGTAGCTGGCACGACAGCGAAGCAGAAAAAAATACAATACACGACTAATTTTCGCGTGCTATACAAATGCCAGTTGATGCACCTTGATAAAAATTTAATTTTTTTAATCATTTTTTACAAATTTGTGTCCCGCTATTGGTTCATGTCAAAGAAGCAGAAGCTGAGCCCAATGAAGATTTGCACCCATTCAGGAACCTTCCACGCAGACGAGTCGCTGGCAGTGTACATGCTTCGTACTCTCAAGCAGTTCAAAGAGTCTGAGCTTGTGCGGTCCAGAAAACAACAAGACTGGGATGCCAGCGACATTGTCGTTGATGTGAGCGGCCAATACGACGGAAAAAAGTACTTCGACCACCACCAGAGAGAGTTCACCGACGTGTTTGGCCCGGGCTACAAGACCAAGCTGTCCTCTGCCGGTCTGGTGTACAAGCACTTCGGCAAGCAAATAATAAGGGAGAATTTGGGCCTGGACAACGAGAAAGAGGTCGAGTTCCTGTATGAACGGGTTTACAAAGACTTCATCGAAGCAGTGGATGCCAACGACAACGGAGTCAACAAGTACGAGAACCAGGACGAGCTGAAGCCTCTGTTCAAAGACAGAAACTTCCAGCTGTCGTCTGTGGTCTCCAACTTGAATCCATCGTGGATCACCGACCCTACAGACGCGGATTTCGACAAGGCCTTTGAGAAGGCGTCCGAGATCATGGGATTTGCCTTCAGCAACTATCTGGAGTACATGGGCAAGTCGTTCTTGCCTGCAAAACAGTACGTCGAAAAGGCAATTGGTAGCAGACACGATATCGACGCTAGTGGCAAGATCATCATGCTGGACCGCTTTGTGCCGTGGAAAGAGCACCTGTACAACTTGGAGAAGGAGCTGGGGATCGAGGGCCAGATCGAGTACGTGCTATTTGAGGACTCGTCCAAAGCCTGGCGCATTGCATGTGTTCCCGTGAGCGCGTCGTCGTTCGACTCGCGCAAGAAGCTGCCGGAGCCGTGGCGTGGAGTGCGCGATGACTCGCTCAGCAAGCTCACCGGCGTGCCGGGCTGTATTTTCGTCCACGCCGCCGGCTTCATCGGCGGTGCCCAGACCCGAGACGCAGTTGTGCAACTTGCCAAAATGGCTATTTAATTTCCATTACATAATCTGTATTTTGAAATTATTTTCCAGCACATAATTTGATCTACCAGACAAATGAAGAAGCTTTTGTCTCGTAAAGACAAACGTCGCAGCGTCATTTCGCAGCCGTCAATTAGCTCATTTGGCTCGGCCACGCTGGCAGACGGCCCAGACGTCCGCGACGACGAGAGTCGGCCGGATTCGGCAGCGGATCTCGGCTCAAGATCCGTTCCGCGGACTGCCTCGTTGGAGGCCACAAAACGGAACCTGCTCAAGGGCCTGTCCTCGAAGCGGTCCACCACGTCTCTGGCGCCCAGCGGCGTGCAGAACCTCGTCGATCCGACCTGGGACTCCGAGGTGCTCAAGGTTGGCTGGCTCAACAAGCTGTCCGAAAACGACGATCCGGACGACGTGAGACTATGCCGTGCAGAGATCAAGGGCTCCACGCTGCTGGTGTACCGGCCGCCGATGGAGCTGGCGGACGTGAAGTGCTTCGACCTGGACAAAAGGAACAGCCGCAGTCTGGAAGAGGCGGCCAGTCATCTCAGCATCGAGACAAGCGGCGACGAGGAACACACGCTGTACGAGGAGCGGGGCCGGTCGCACAAGGCCGCGCCGCTCATCAACCTGCCGAGCGATTTTGCGGGGTCGCAGCTGAGCATCGCCACGTCTGTGTCGTCAGTCAACGTCAGGCTGGATTACGCCTCGATCGAGTATCCTCATCCAGACCTGAGGCTCGACGCAGCCACCGGCGAGATTCTGGACGGCACGGTGGAAAGTCTGTGTCACGCGGTGATCTTCAACCCGAACAGCAACGTGAGCAAGGACCTGGTGCAGATTCTGCCGCTGGTGGACAACGTCGCCACGGCGTTGCAGTACTTCCAAAAATACAGCGAGCTGATGGAACAGACGCAGCAGAATAGCTCCAACAAGTATCTGATGGACCACAACAACCGGATGGTTGTGTGGGCGAGCCGGCTGTATCTGGTGGTGGACACGATCCGCGAGAGCTTTCCCGGGCTGCTGTTGGACGAGGAGGTGCTCAAAGCCATCTGGAATATTCTGGTGACGGTCGACAAGTACCGCGACTGCGACAGTCTGAAAATCTCGATCCATCAGCAGCAGCAGCTTCTGGCCAAGCTGCTGCCTGCGCACGGCGCTGCGGGCCAGCTGGGCGACCTGGGAGCAGACGTGTTCCTGGATGCGCGTCTGGACGTCCTGGCGGCGGAGATCAACGCCGTGCATCTGCAGTACAAGTCTGTGTGGAGCCCAAAAAACGACCCGTCGCTGCTGTACGAAACAGCAATGGAGAACCACCCGCACTGGCGCAGCAACCCGCTTATCTTCAATACTCCGGATAATTTGCATTTTCTCGCGCGGCTGTTGTGCTACCACATTTTCGACGACCCCCATGTGGCCTCGCCGGCGCAGCGCGCCAAAATCCTGGGCAAGTGGATCCAACTGGGCTCGATTTTCAACAGCATGGGCGACATGGTGGGCTGGCTCGCGATCGCCACGGCAGTTTGCTCGATGCCCATTTTGCGGCTCACCCGGACCTGGGACCTGGTTGTTCCCGAGTACGTGCAACTCGTGAGCTCCAACTGGGCGCCGGTCGTGTTTGAGCTCGACAGACGCTCGATCGTGAGCTCTGCGAGCCATCGGGCGTCGTACCACGTGCTGGCTCCCCAGGGCATCGGGAAGAACTACGCCAAGGAAAATGTTGTTCCGTATTTCGGAGACCTGCTGGTGAAAAAGGGCCCGCACTCGCTGAAGGACCACGGCCGCCATGTGGCGCGCGTGGGCGCGTCGTTCGCCAAATGGGAGCAGTTTGTGGGCCGGATCGAAAACGCCGCGGGTCTGCGAAAAGTACACGGCCATGTGGGCTCCTGCGACGCCGAGCTGGCGGCGCGCATAGCCAAGGTGCTGCACTGCCACGTTCGCGGCCTGCCGCTCGGGCTGGGCACGCTGATGGAGCAGTCGCTGCGCGTGGAGCCGGCGTACGCGGGCCAGTTCCACAGGCTCCACGACACGTCGCGGAGCCCGCTGTTTCTGGGCTCGTACGCCCCGCTCCTGTTCCCGGACACTCTGGACCGGTACCGGATCTTTGAGCGCAACTCGCTGCTGGGCGCCATCGGCGGCGGCGACGCGGCGCAGACAGCCATCTCGAGCACGCTGGCGGCGGCCCAGGACGACGACCTCAAGAAAATGAGCAGGAACCAGTTTGTCAAAACGGTGAGGGACGTTTTCAATGTGGACTCGCACGAGTTCCACGTGGACGACACGATCGTGTTCAAGACGATCGACCAGCCGGGCGTGCGCCACAAGTCGCGGCCGCCGAGCATGCTGCTGGGCGAAAGCGCCAGTGTCAAGCGGTTCAGCAGCTACTCGTCCAACAGCTACAGTCTGGACGAGTATCTCAGCAGCTACCACGCGTACCCGGAGGGCCGCGAGAAGGAGAAGCTGAGCGCGGAGATCCTGACGAAGTCGGCCACGCTGGACCGGCTGCTGGACCTGCTTGTGCTGACGTACTCGACGTTCGGGTCCCGGATCAGCGACGAGGACATCAAGCAGTTTGTGGGCGGCGCGCCGGCAGACCTGGTGGAGCTGAAGATGAACAACGGCGTGTTCACCATGACGTTCTTCGCGGTCTACCGGGGATTTTGCTCCACCAGCAGTCTGTTGCAGGGGCTGAAAAAAAGATTTGTCGGGGCCAAGTCGGCGGCGCGGTCGCTGGCGCTGGGGAACACGCCGGACTGGGACGCCGCGATCGCAGGCAAGTACGCCGAAACAAACTGGAAATACGTGGCCCAGATCCAGCTGGGCGTGCTGGAGACGCTCCTCATTCTGGTGGAGAACTGCTACCACCACTTCACAGACAGTCTGGACAATAAGCTGATCTTCGACTCGCTGCTGCAACACATAGACAACGAGACCATTGTGCAGTGGACCAAGGTGCTGCTGTGGATGGAGGCCGACGCCGCCGCGGACGCCCGGCACGTGGCCGAGGTGCGACAGCTGTACGGCAGCATCACCACGGTGTACAAGAAAATGCGCAAGACGTACGTGCGCAAATGCTACCGGCCGGTGCTGGGGCGCAAGGCGCCGCAGTTCACGATGGGGCTGACCATCGTGCCCGCGGACCGGCTGCTGCCGCGGTCGAAGGACATTGCGCGGATCGAGAAATTCATCGTGGACCTCGACTCGACTCTGGCCGCGCTGTACGGCCTGTCGTCGCTCGACGACTGGCTGGCCACGTTCGACATTCTGGAAACACACGCGTGCGACGGCCCGCTGGGTCTGTCGCAGTACGACGCCCAGCCGGTCGACGTCGCCGACGACAAGCTTGTCGTGTCCAACGTGTACTGCTGGCTGGCCACCGTCAAGGACTCTGCGGGCGAATACGTGGTCAACAAGTTCCCTGCCGGCGTGCGCAGTCTGTTTGAGTTCTACTTCCGGCTCAAGACCTACTTTGCCGCCCAGATCCTCGACCCCAACCTGCCCGACACAGAAAGACTCGACCGGATGCGCGTGGCAGCCATCATGCTCGGCAAGATCCACGCACGTGACGCCGTGCACGTGCCCGGACTGCTGGAAAGCTGTCTCACAGACGTGGTGCTGTCGCCGGAGTCGCGTCGTTTCGGCGCGCTCTGGAAGAAGCTCGCCAAGACGGAAACCCTCGACCGCGTGGAGCAGCTGCTGCCGCACGCCGCGGCCGTCAGGGTCCTGCCCTGTCCCGGCTGGCTGGTGGAGCGGATGCTGGAAATCGCCTGCTTCATCCCCAACAAGTCGGTGGAAAACACCAATCTGATCAATTTCGACAAGCGCAGGTTTGCCTACAACTGCATTTCCAACATTCTGGACTCGGTTGTCGACACGAACGACGCCCCGGAGACCACGCCGTTTGCGTTTCTGCTCTCGTGCAACTGTGCACAGCCCGCCGTGTCCGAGACGGCCAGCGTCGAGCCTGTTTTCGGCTACCACCTCCAGCAGCAACGCCAGCTGCTGGCGATCGAGTCGGCGCGCAGACGGCTGCTGGTGCGCCAGAGACAGAAGTGGACGGCGCCCCGCGAGCCGTACAGGGACTATCGACGCGAGAGCGTGCGGATCCCGCGCAGCGCGCCAATGCGGCCGTCGGGCAGCGCAGGTAGCTCCAAATTCAAGCTGGGGGGATTGCTGAAAAGCCGAGCGTTCAGCATCAGCATGGGACACGGAGAACGTGTGGTGGGAGTGGACGACCTCGGCGTGGCCGACGACTTTGTGGACCCGAAGCTGAAACCGGTCGTTTCCGTGAATCTGCGAGACTACACGATTTTCCCCGTGTACCAGAACGCGTGCTCGTTCAAGCTCAGCAGCGCGGCGCAGGAAATGCTGTTCCAGAGCACCAGTGACGGCGAGAAAGACGACTGGCTGTACCAGCTGAATTTCGCACGCAAGCACTGGTACTGGTCAAGGACAGTCAACAAGTACACCCACCACAACTTTGTGTTTGGCGTGCCGTTGGACTACGTTTGCGAGCGTGAGAACAGACAGATGCCAAGTATCATCGAGAAAATGATGAGTGAGATCGAGTTCCGCGGACTGGAAGAGACAGGTCTGTACCGGAAATCTGCGTCCTTGAGCGTTCTGAGCGAGATCCGCGACGTGATCAACGTCCACGGCGACCTCAACATGGAGCACCAGCTGGTGTTTGACGTGCATAACCTGACAGGCGTGATCAAGATGTTTTTCAGAGAATTGCCAGAACCGCTGATTCTGGACTCTGTTATCCCGGAATTCGACAAAATCAAGGAGCTGGCGCAGTCCCACGAACGTTTTGAGCAGTATAAGCTGATCTTCAACAAGCTGCCGGCGCCGAACCGGACGCTGCTGGCGCGGTTCGTCAAACACCTCAAGATGGTGGACGAGTATAACCAGCACAACAAGATGCCTGCGTCGAACTTGGCCAAGGTTATGGGCGGGTTATTCATCGAGGGGTGTCGTCCGGAAAACGCGCGCTACTTCGGACTGATGACGTTCGTGTGCGAGGACCTTATCCTGCACTACGACTACGTGTGGAGCTCGTAGTTATATATACTCATAACTCGTTAGATCGTTACACATTTGAAGTCCACCTTCACATTAGGGTCTTCAGAATTGGACTCCACGTCAAGAACGGCGCGCCAGTGCTGCCTGTGCTTATACTCGTCGTCGGTGAATCCGTGATTCGAGTCGTCAACAAAATGCCACTTGTAGACCGACGCAGTGCCATACTGGTTAAATTCCTGGCCCTCGCCAGCCTTGCTAAACTTGTAGTCGATACCGCTCATTTTCTTTATTTCCGGTATCAGATGCTTCTGCAGGTGATGCTGCAGCTGTCTTCTGAATTTCTTGTTGAGCGAGTTCATCTGTGGCTTTATGTTCTCCTCATTGGAGTGGATCTCCGACACGATGAACGGCGGGAGATATCGCAGGTGCACATTGAGGTTATCGAACTCGTTGTCGTAGCTCTCGTCCATAATGTAGTTCTCGAACTCCTCCAGCGAATCAAACGTCATCTCGCGAGACGCACGCACCCTGGGTGCAGCTTCCAGATGATCCACATGCACCGGCTCGTTGTGTTGTACTTGTCTTTGTTTCTTGGCCATTATATTCGATGGTTATAAACTGGCCGCCCCTGCTCCTTATATACCCGGACCCCACCCCCAAAAGTCACACCAGCAGTGACGTGCTGACGTAAGCACACAGATAAATCACGTTGCTGAGTCATCCGCGCAGTTTTGGAAATATCGTCATCTGATAGGAATTCTCCGGATTTATACGTTTCCATGGTGGTAATTAGCAGCGTCACCAACGACGACGTCGTGATCAAGGCGCAACCCGTGACAGTGGAAGCGTTTTCAAACTACGGGGGACTGCTCGCGTGCGACCTTCAGCTGGCCCAAGCACAGCACAGCTCTGCTAACCAGGGTACAGCAGTGAAACTAAAGAAAATGGCACCTGTGGTCAACAACTACAGCAGCGCACCAAGCAGGAAGCCAGCCACGGCAAACTGGAACATCTTCCGCTGCTCACCACCAAGCCATCTGATGCACGTTGTCGACGGGACAACCAGATATACTGCCAAGGTGCTTGAGCGACACCCGTACACCACACAGACGTTTGTGCCAATGGGCAAGTCACGTGACGAGGCCGCGTTCCTGGTGATAGTGGCCCCGGACAAGCAGGGTGTACCTGACTACAAGAAAACAGAAGCATTTATTTTTAAAGGCGACCAGTCGGTCACGTATGGTGTGGGTACATGGCATGCGCCGATGGTAGTTCTCGGAGACACGCATCTAGATTTCGCCGTGCTGGTCCACGAAAACGGCGTCGACGATGAGGACTGCCAGGAGGTGGTGTATAGTGGCATGACAATAGATTTGAATTGATCTCGATAAATTACTCGTCTGTGTCCATTCTGTCTGATGGCTCGGATGGAGCGGCGGCCGGAGGAGCAGTGTCCTGTGTTTGTTCTTCTTGCTCCGCCTGCTGCTCTGGCTCCGGATCATCCCTGTTTCTAGCGTTGGAGAGGCTGTCCATACGGTCCAGCCACTGTTGCACGTCCTCATCGTCGTAGATGGTGAAGTTCTCGCCCTTGCCGACAACGGCCACGGTGGTGTTTTGTGCGTTCAGCTCCTTGTCCTGGGACAGTGTGTCTCTCAAGGCCGTCAGGGCGTACTCTATCAGCTGTTCCTTAGACGCGTCAGCAAAGTCCTCGTATTTCCGCTCGAGGAACGTTCTTGCAGCCTGGGACCGCGCGCCAATGGCGGCCCCCACGTACTCCAACACGCTTCCCGACGGCTGGAACTCGTACAAATGGGCGCCGCTCTCGTCAACACCAGCAACCAGCAGCCCCACACCGTACGGACGGCCGCCTGCGGATTGCGTATTATCCTGAGCCTTGTCGGCGATCGAGTACACTGCCTTGGCCACGTTCAACGGACGGTTGAAAACCATCTTGGACGACATGGCCTGCTGTCTCAGGTAATTCGACAGCACACGGGCATCGGGCGCCAGCCCGGCAAGAGCTATGCCCATGTGACTGTCCACCTTGATGATCTTCTTTTGGTATGATCCCAATTCCTCTGCATTACGCTTCAAAGCCACCAGAACCACATGGTTCTTAGACGTGATCCCCACGGCGGCCGAGCCCTGCTTGATGGCCTCCAGGGCGTACTCTATCTGGAAAATACGACCAGTCGGCGAGAAGGTCGTTGCATCGTTGTCGTAGTTGTTCCGGAACTGGAAATGTTAGTAGAGGCTGCGAATTGCCAACACTTACCATTGTGCAAGTTGAAGCTTTTGTTTTGCCACTTATTTTTTTCGTCTTGTGGCCGGTGCACGGATGTTAACGCCTTTTATTTTATCCTCTTCATCCAATGCCGATAAAGCTCAACCCGCTCACCAAGATCATTGGGCTGTCGTCTGTGCTGGCACTGGGATTTCTGCTCGTGGTGCTTGCCGGTGCGCTCTACGGCAATTGGCTCCCGGTTCTCGACGCTTTTGTGTTTGCATTTGCTCACATCCCGATTCTCATCACCAAATACTACGCCTCAGAGTTTGACTCGTATCTGGACGATGCTGAGCTGGGCTCCACCAGCGACGTGATTGACTTCGGCCGCTTCCTCTCCAGCTTTCTTCTCGTCACCGGAGTCGCGTTTCCGCTCATTCTGTACCACTGTCGCATCCTGACCCACCTGGCCGCCCAATTCAGCATCTACGGCGGGCTCCTGATCTACGGCACCGTGGTGATCTTCACCAGCTACTTCGACGGTCTCGAGACCGACGCACTCGACTTCTAGGTCCCTGGCCAGCTTCGAGTTGCCTAATCCGGAAATAGCCGCTTCCATCATTGTGGCAGTGCATGTACGAGTACATATGTTAGACTGATATCTTTCTGCTGTTGCACCATGTTTTGTACCTTTGACAACACTCTGTCTGCTGTTGAGAAGAAGGGCTCGCGAGGGCTGCTTTCGCAGTTCCAGAACACGGCCACCGTGCCGTCGGAAAACGTGCCCCGCTCCAAGGCCCCTCTGATCCACAGCAGGTCCTTTGTTGGTGCCAGTTCCCGCTCCAAGAACGGATGCGTGAACTGCCGCAAGAAGAAAAAGAAGTGCGACGAGGCGTATCCCGTGTGCGGCTTGTGTGCGCGTCGGAAGACCCCGTGCATTCGTAGAGATCACGGCAAACAAGAGAAAAATCCTCGCAAAGAGCAGACTCCGCCACAGGAAAACGATCCACCGGCTGTTTCGCCCAAATCAAACCAAGGCCTATGGGCCGAGAAGGTCCTGCACGACTCAAATGATCCTCTTGACAATTTGCTGCGCGATCTCATGTACAGCGGCGACACCGGCACCGTCCATCCGTTGATGTTGGACGCCAGGCTGCCGCGGATCGAGGCGGTGGACAACGCCAGCGAGGACGATTTTGCGCCGATGGACGAGTCCCAGATCGTCGAAAACCAGAACCTGACAGATGCCGAGCTGGTGCAGCTTTTGCACCGTAAAGATACCCGACGGTATTTGAAGCCCACGGTGTTCCAGCTTTTCACCAGCAAGTTGTCGCCGTCTCTGATTGTCCCGTCGAATGTGCTGACTCAGTCTTTGGACGAGACCGGACGTTTGTTTCTGGACCATTACATCTCGTTCATCACAGACGAAATCACCATTTGTCACTCGAGAGAGTCTAATTTTTTTGTGAGCTACATTGTGAAGCTTGCAGCGCAGGATGAAGCGCTCCTGAACGGGATTGTTGCCTGGGGCGGGATGTTCCTATTGGGTCCACAGAATGACGAGGCGCGCAAGTACTTCAACAAGAGTCTGGGCCTGGTCCAGCAGAGAAGAAAGCACTGCACTTCTGGCCAGAACACCGAGCAGTTTATGATTCTGGCAACGTGCTATCTGATCCTGATCGGAGCAGAGATCTCGACCGGCGACATCAAGTTCTGGTACCATATTTTCCTGCAATTGCGGGACGCTCTTTCTGAGTACGGAGGCCTGTCGCAGTTTTTCGAAGAGGCCAAGCATTCGAACGAGGCGAAATGGGTGATCTCCAACTATTTCCACCACGACGTGAACGCCACACGCACCGCGGTTTCGGGCACCCACGAGGACATGAGCACGTACCGGACGATTTTCCAGAGCCACAAGATCCTGGAGCTGGACGAATACGGGCTCGATCCGTTCCAGGGCTCGGCCCCCGAAATGTTTTTAATATACGGCCAGATAATCGACAAGAAAAGAGACGTGAAGGACCTCGAGCTGCGCATACAGGTTCTGGAGTCGTCCAACGACGACATGGCGGCGGTGCAGGCGGACATCCTGCGGCAGCAGAAAGACGCTTTGGTCAGACAGTCTTTCGAAGAGCTCGAGGGCACCATCCTGAGCACCAAGCCGTCCTTCAAGCAGCTGGAGCAGATAAGCAACGACCACGATTTAACTGTGCTGCACCTGACGTGGTTCGAGCTGCTCCAAATCGCCCTGCAGCTGTATCTTCGGATGGCCATCACCAAGACAGATTTCCGCCACCACGAAATAGTCTCGTTGCGCGAGCATGCCGGCAAGCTGATGGACATCGTGATAGGAACCAGGATGCAGTCCAGTCTGTGTCTGTGTCTGCTGATCGTGGGCGTGGTGCACTGCGACGGGCCATCGCGGGACGACTTGAAAGCCAAGTACGACCGTCTGGTGCAGTCTTTCGAGGTCAAGAACGTGCAGAAGGCATGGGAAGTGGTGCAGAGGTGCTGGGAAATCCAGGACAGTCGCGTGCAACGGGGAGAGCCGTGTTTCGTGGACTGGAGCGACGTGATCGAGGACTTCGGCTGGGAGTGTTGCATGTGCTAGAACCACAGAGTATATTTATTCGTAACATATTTAATATTATTCCTCCTCCTCGGCATGGACGTTGCGGGCCTCCTGCATCAGCTCGTACAGCTGGACAACCTGTTCGTCGCTCATCTTGCTGAGCGCATCGGACGTGATCTTGTACTTCCGCCAGTCTTCCTCCGTGTTCTTCGTCACTGCCTGCAGGTAGTCTTGCCACGCGGTGAGAAAGCCCACTATTTGCAGCGGGTCTTCCACGCTGGCGTGCGCCCTAAACTCCGCCCGCACGTAGTTGTCTCCCAAGTGTCGGGCGTCGGGCGGCAGCTTCCGGTGCGAGCGCAGAATTGCACGGTACAGCGTTAGCGGCGGGAGCAGAGGCCGCGTGTCTCTGACGGGTCTGCGCGGACGGACCAAACGGGCAATTGTTGGTCTCATAGAAGGGCCGATTTATTTTTTGTATTTTATTTTTTGCACCATGCTTCTTCTACAGAGAACCACAGATCCAGCAATTTTGCGCTATGTGTGGAGCCACAACCACTCCATTTGGGGAGGAAAGCTATCTGTCGACGAGTACTGTGAACGCGAGCGCCTCAACTACGAGCACAGGTTCTGCAATCTGTGGCGAGACCAAGACGAAGTCAATGGAACCTACTATTGGATCTTGAGAGATACAGCCTTGCCCACGGAGAATTTGCAGGACGTGGTGTGTGCGTGCGAATTTGTTGTGCGGGACTCGTACTACTTTGACACCGAGCTTCACGAGGGCAAATGTGCCGCGATTGGGTCGGTGTACACTCTGGAGCAGCACCGTAAGAAGGGATACGCTTCCGAGATGCTGTCGCAGCTGGTGGCCAAGATGAAAGAAATGCTACCGGGAAAATACGACCTGTCGTTTCTCTACAGCGAGATTGGCGAGTACTATGCGCAGTTTGGATTCCAGAGCTACCATGTTCCAGTGGCGGTGCTGGAAACGGGAAGAACGACCTCCACAGACTACTCCTATGTGACGGGGGAGAATTTGGCCGGGTTCATCGAACAATACGATGAGAAATTGCGTCGGATGACTGCTTTGCAAGCAGAATCTGTGGCTGTGCGTCCGTCTGTGGCAAACGTCGAATGGTACCAAAATAGAGCCATCCACATGGCCAAGTTACAAAAAAGAGAGTTTGACGGTAATAGATTTGGCATACATATAGGCAACGCGTTTGTGTTGTGGTATTACGAGTTCGGGGACGACCAGGTGACAATAATCATGATGGACGCCGAGTCGTCGGAAAAAGCTCGACTATTGCTCGAGTGTTGTATGGCAGAATGCTCTGGAGTGAGAAAAATAAAAATATGGCACGACGAGCTGATCTATCACGCCGGAAGAAAAGATGACGCCGCACTGAAATTAGTGACAGAGCTTGGAGGCAGCGTGGGGACCGAAAACAGTTCGCTCTCGGCGCTGTGCATGCTGCACTCGTCGAAGATGCCCAGCTGGGTCGGGAATGGAAAATGGGCCTGGTATTAACTCCATAGGGTGTATATGCAATATGCTGATGCTAGCGAACACAGTCTCCGCTACTGGATCTTGAGACTGCTCATTAAAAGATGGCTTTGGAGCTCGGGCCGGTACTCGTGTTTGTAGGGAGGATCAAATTCCATGAGGTTTGTGATAGGAGTCGTGTGCACGCTGGACGGAGTGGACTCTGAGTATACAGGAGTCGAGGGACTGTGAACAAGGGCAGGCAGGTCTGGTGCATACGACAGTCTGACGTCGTTGGAGACGCCCTTCTCGAGGTCTTCAGCGTAGTATTTTTTCAGCTCGACCGGTCTCAGAGCCTTTTTTCTCCAGGAAGCAGCGACCTTGTAGATTCCAAACAAACAAATTCCCACAAGCGCCAAAAGACAAAAATCTAGCACAACCTCAGGGATCCCATGGATGCCAGTGCCCTGAATGCTATGCTCATCAACCAGGTAGTAATTAAATAGTCCCAGCCCGATTTCATGAACAGGTCTGAATCCAGCCTGGTGGGCCTCTGGTGGGATCACAAGATACTTGTTCTTAAGGTCTTGGTACAGGTGCTCGCGAAGAAGCACCGTATCGTAGCCTGGTGGAGGAACAGCCATTAGTGTTTGAAGAAAGAAGAAAGGTATTAATAGTTTGCAACAGGGATTTTCTTGGACTTTTTCTTGGGAAAATTTCCTTCTTCAGTGTGCCACAAATAAAAGCGCATGTACGTAATCTATGCATAGCCCAAGAAAAATAGGACCAGTTCTAAATTTGGACCTACAGGGCGTGACTGGTCACGCCAAAGACGTCCAGTACTACTGGTCGCAAGAGCTGCTCGCACGCGGGATCCAAGGGCTTTCTGTCTGCGGCCAATGCGGTTCCTGGCAAAATTGAGTTGGTCCCAGAATAGAAACAAGTGAGATTCCGCTACCCAATTCGGAAAAGATTAAATAATTAATTTTGATTTTAGGCACATCTTTTTATAGCGACTACATTACATCACCGACGCGTCGATCGACGTTTTTTTGGATGCATGATAAATCAAACGTAACTTACTCCAAAAAGCGATCTAATAATATTACTCACTGTTGTGCACATTGGACTCCAGGATGGCCATCTTCATCATCTTCCTCATCATCGTCATAGCTTCTGTTCTTACGCTGGCCGTGCTTGATAGGGTCCACATCGGTCAAAGTGCAGGAATCGTCGACAACGGCGTTCTTTGGAATGTTGAGTTCTGGTCTTGGTGGCAGAATCTTGGCCAGTGCCTCCAGCTGTCCTTCGCTGGCAAAGCCCTTTGGAGGGAACACAACCTCGAAGTTGACAAACAGGTTTCCGTGACCACCGTGTCTTGGGATTGGCATACCCTTGCCCTCAATCACCTTCACGGAGCCTGGCGAGATCACCTCTCCTGGAATGATCTCGATCTTTAAGTACTCGCCGCTCAGATGCTTGATTGCAAAGGCCCCTCCAGCCAAAGCGGTCAGAAGATCAATCTTTGCATCGTAGAACAGATCGTTGCCCTGTCTTCTGAAGGTATCGTGTTTCTTTTCGTCAATCACAAAGATAACGTCACCAGGAATGATGTCTGGTAGCTGGTCTCCCTCTCCGGAGAAAACGACTCTTTGGCCAGCCTGCATACCAGGATCGACGTGGACTTCCAGGATCTTTCTCTCGTTGGACACCTTTTTACCCTTACAGGTCTGGCATCTGTCCTTTGGCGAAATAATGTCTCCCTCTCCCTGACACACGTCACACGTAGTCTGGAATCTTTGGATCATAGGACCCATTTGTCTGGTCACAAACTTCATACCAGTACCGTCACAAGAGGAACACTTCTTGACGTCTTTTCCTCCCTTACCCTTACAGCTGGAACACAACACAGTCTTGTTCAAAGCCAGCTTTGTAGTCTTACCTTTGTATAGCTCTTCCAAAGTGCAGGAAATGGTGTGTCTGATGTCCTTTCCTCTTTGAGGACCTGTAGGCCCACGTTGACCAAAGCCGCCAAAGCCTCCAAAGAACTGCGAGAAGATGTCGGCTCCGTTCATACCTCCCATGCCTCCTGGTCCACCACCAGTGAGGCCCTCCTCACCATATTGATCGTAGACATCTCTCTTCTCGGGATCACTCAACACCTCGTAGGCTGCAGAAATCTCCTTGAACTTCTCGGCTGCCTCTGGAGAAGGGTTCTTGTCTGGGTGGTGCTTCAAGGCACCAAGACGGTAGGCTTTTTTCAGCTGGGCATCGGTGGCGTCTGGGGAGACACCAAGGATATCATAGAGCTTAGTTTCTTTGACCATTTTGCGCGTTTCCTTTTTGATCTCTGGCAAATCTATAGATTAGGGCTCTCGATTAGACAGACAGTGCTATATATGACACTCCAAGCGGTCTCAGATGGTGTTTGCCTTTTAGTAGGAAAAATCTAATATTCGGAGAATCCTAGGCAAAATTTAAAAATTTGAATTTTCTCGCATCTAGTCGTGTCCAAGCGAACTTTTTTCTGGAAAAATCTAAGCTTGGTAGCCAGACGAAGCCCGTGCTACCGTCCGCGCTGAGTATCTCGTGTTCTTGCTGGTTTTGGCGGCGGAGGAGGGGGTCGACGGCTATCCTTTGGAGGCGGCGGTGGTGCCTGTGACTGTGCCTGCTGGCGCTGTAGATGCTGTCTCTGCTGCTGTTCGCGGAGAACTAGGAGCTTGCGCACTCTTGTATGGACCAAGGCAGCGTTCCGCGTCGAACAGCCATTCATCCATGCAAAAAAAGATCCTATAAGCGGGGGGAGGGATATAAGCAGATCAAATAGAATATTGGCCTGCATTTTCGAGTAAGTTGCCGCATCAATGTCAAACGCTTGACTGGCCATATGAATCAGCCTGGCATGTACCGCAAACATCAGCAGCGGGCCGATACCGGGGAGCATAACCACAATGGGTCCAAGACCGATTCCGCAATCAATAGGATAGCACCCCAGGAAACACTTGTCATCTATCCATGCCCTTCTTTGTATACGCTTCCAGCCTTTTTTTTCCTGTTTCGTCGCATTTTCGGGTAGTTTGAGCTTTCGCGTGGACCCGTCTGGAAGCTCCTCCACAAACGGGTTTTTGGTCTTGATTTTGTCTCCAGCCAACTCATTAAACTTGTCCACGAGATCGTCATAAAAAGGTATGGACTCCAGCTGATTCTGTATCGATTGTAAGGCACTATCAATCCCAGACATCTCTTGGGGTCAATGCAAACGCTGGTAGATGAAAATTTTAACTCTTTATAACAAAGTCCAGCAGATTCCGTTTTAACCGCACGGGTGCGTACTATTTCGCTTTGCTACTAATATTAAAAAAAAACACAGCCTGGTTTTATTTTTCGAATTAATAACAAATGTCCACACCTCTTATAGAGACGCGGATCTGGATAGACGGATGCTTTGATTTTGCGCATCATGGTAAGTGACCCTGTCTTGTGTCTAACAGAAGGCCATGCGGGTGCGATGTTGCAAGCCAGACAACATGGCAAAGAGTTATTTGTGGGGGTTCACTCAGATGAGGATATCCTGGAGAACAAAGGACCTGTCGTCATGACCCTCAAGGAGCGACTGGCTGCCGTGGACGGATGTCGGTGGGCTACGCAGTCCGTTCCTGGGGCGCCATACGTGACGGATCCCAAAGTCATGGACTCGTACAAATGCAAATACGTTGTTCATGGAGATGACATTACCACCGACGCCAATGGAGAAGATTGTTACAAGGTTGTCAAGGAACTTGGCCGGTTCATTGTTGTGAAGCGTACGCCGAACATTTCCACGACAGATCTCGTTGGTCGCATGCTTCTTTATTCAAAAAACCACCATCTAGCTTCCATTTTGGCCAAGGATTGGCAGGCATTCGCTGCTGGACAGCCGTCTCACAGTCTGCTTGTCAGCGATGCCGTTGAGCGGTATCGGTCCTACGCCACATGTGAGGACGGGAAGAACCCGGGCGTGGCAGTTTTCGTTTATACAAAGGATTCAGGGGACGTCCATGAGCTTGTAAAGCCAAGTACTGACCGGTTCAAGTCGGACAAAGTTTATTACATAGACGGTGGATTCGATCTCTTCAATCCAGGACACATAGTTGCTCTGAAGACGCTGAAAGAAAGGGCCTGTGCAGAGGGTGCGGTTGTGCTAGTCGGAGTCAATGACGACGAGGACGTTAACAAGCACAAGGGAATCAACTATCCGATTATGAACCTTTTTGAGAGATCATTGTGCGTCTTACAGAGTAAGTATATCGACGGCATCGTTTTGGGGGCCCCTTACAAGCCCACCAAAGAGTACATCTTGCGGTTCCCTCTATCGGTGGCCAAAGTTTTCCATGGACCAACGTTTGAGGACCATGATCTTTACTCCGAAATCAAGGAGCTGGGTATTTACGAAGATTTGGGAAGACATGAATATGACGACATTTCGACGGAGGATATTGCAAGCCGCGTCTTGAAGAACAGAGAGGCCTACGAGGCCAGACAGCGGCGCAAGGGCTGGAAAAGCGAGCACGAACGGCAATTGGAGCAACAAGAAAAGAAGTAGATAAAATAATTCGAAAAAAAAATAATTTTTTTAATAATGGGGAAAAGAAAGCATAGCGGCGGCGGCCAGGCCAAGCGTTTCAAGAGCGGCGTCCTGATCGAGCCTGGGCAAGTTGGAATTTATGCCTCTTGCAACAGACACAAAGAGGGAGCAGCTGCGAAGGAGCTGAAACAGCTGCTTAATGACAGATGGAAAGAATATTTTCCGGTGGAGGAAGTGCCCGACGACCACACAGAGGCTGCAGGCGAGTCAGTGGAAGATGCGATTCAACGCGAAATATCTGAAATGAATAAGGAAAATCAGGACGCAAAAAATAAGGAAATCGTGAAAGAGATGAACATCAATTGTGATTCCTTAATTTTCATTAAAACTAGAAAACCCATCGTGCCTTCCGACTTTGTGACTCGCGTATGTGGAGAGCTATTTGAGTCCAAAGCCAAAAATACTCGTTTTCTTCAGAAGCTCACGCCGATCGACTTGTCGTGTAACGGAACAGAGACAGAGTTCCGTAAGCTAGCAGAAAAAGCTCTACAGGGCCATTTTGAACACCAAGAGTCGTACTCGCTGAACATCATTAAAAGAAATTTCAGCATCATAGAAAGAGACACATTCACGTCTATTGTTGGCGAGCTTCTACCGGGACACCGTCTCAACTACCGCACGCCAGATAAAATGGTAAACATCTTTTGCTTCAAAAATAACATCGGCATGAGTGTGGTCGACTTTAGTGATTACAACCGGCTGTGTAAATTCAACCTGCAGCAGATATTCGATCGAGTAAACGGACTCGAGAGGACCGCAGACACGGAGCATGAGAAGAAACAGCAGCTAGACGAGAAAGCCGAACAGGAACCTGAGCAGGAACCTGAGCAGGAACATAAGCCGGCTACATAGTGGGCCCACCTCGCACCGAATAGTAACTTAAAAGAAAAAAATAGCGTTAAAAACTTGTGTGAAAATTTTTACGAGGAAATGGAGAACCATTCGACAGCTGTGATTATTTGCATTGACCAATTGTTCCGCCTGAAGGCCGAACGCCACTGTTGACAATCGCATCTCGTTAAGTTTCAGCCTTGTATGAGCTACGACTGGTTCGTCATTTACTTGTAAAAATTTTCGCCGTCCTGTGATGATTAACCGACCGGGCGGACATACCAGTACCTGGCAGCCACATTTATGTAGCAGCGCTCCTCGTGTACAATTCTGGGGCGCCGGCTGACAGGGAACTGCTGAGAGGTCGCAGATATCTGACGGACATCGTGGTCGGATTCCAGTCTACAGGACTGTTGTCTAATCACTTTCTTGATTCTATGATGAGGAAGATATTCACACTGTAAGAGGGCTTCGGCTCGTTGAACGCAAAAAATATACTGATTTAATGACTCTGATGAATCGAGAAATATATAATGTACATACAGATAAATCAATATCTATGCCTTGCCCGTGTTTTCGTGAATGTTTGTGTATGTCCCATGACTCTTCTGCGTGCCGAGATACTGCTGGCAGTGGGCGGAAATGATCTCTTCTCGCAGCTCTTGGATCTCGTCCCTGTACCGGAAGAGCTCGAAGTCGTCGAGAAAGGTGCACGTGGACGTCGAGGCACTGAGCTTCCGTCGCTTGGAAGCACCCCCGCGACGTGCGTGGTCCTGCTCAGTCCTCCTTTGCGTGTGGACCTGGCAAAAGCGGCGGTTCAAGTCCGAGTCGAGTTCGTTGCCATGCGATTTGCGGGAGTCAAAGAGCTGGATTTTGAAGTTGAATATCTGCTCTAGGTCCTTGATGCTGGTATTAAATGGGTCGTAAGTGGCGTAACGGTGAACAGTAGTCTCAATCATAGTGGGCGCACAACTGAGACAGTCGAGTGAAACAAACAAACAAGTTTCGCCGGCCCTTAAAACATACTTATTCCGGAATTCTCGATCGGCACTCTTTTGCCTGATAAGATAACAATTGTGGCCATCGCGCTATCTGAGGAATGGCTTTTTCGCCATTTTTTGTGGCGGTGCTAGCAAGTGGAATTTCGCAATGGTCAATCGCGACGCATTTTTTTTTCCGTTTCCGTTTATCGTTATCATCCTGCAACGGCATCACTATCGCTCGAATTGGAATCAGACTCGCTATCGCCGTCCGAATCCAGTACTAGTCCCGAGTCCCGCATTCTCATTTCAATGTCGCCACTTTTTCGGTGCGTAGCAATAGTCTCGCGTCCCACTATATTGCGGGACTCCGTCTTGTGGTTGTATTTCTCCAGACCGTTGATGAAGTCTACCAGCAGATGGATCGAGAGCAGCTCAAAAAAAAGATTCACCTGGACCATCCATTTCGGATCCCGCGACACCAGCGCAGATCCCATGATCTGCATTGCCGTGTTGAACCAGTAGCAAAAACACGTAGTGACCAGAAGCCCCAGGTTCTCGAACTTGAACTTTCTGTCAACCCGCAGCAACCAAAACAGCACCACCAACACCCATATGTACATGCAAACAATGCACGTGAACACCAGCACCGATAAATTGATCCAGTAATGGAAAGTATAATTTGCTTTTGACATGAGAAAATAATGCAACGATGTAAACGTCACCACCAACGCCATAAATAACGCGTTTATCAGGTTGGACACCACAAGGGCCTTGTAGAGCTTGTACCCACGCAGAACCGTTCGTGTACTAAATTCCATCACTAGACGCCCGCACAGCGAGTACCAGCACCAGTACGTAAGCACGCGCAATATGCACACCGGAATCGTGTAAAACAGCTTGTCGAACAGTCTGCTGATAACCATGGCCTTATCTTGAAAACAGCCATCAAACTGGTCTCGCATCAGACATGTGAAACGCACCAAAATCACCGTGGAGAACACAGCAAGTAAGGTAGTGGTGGCCTTTAGGTGCAAAGATCGTTTTTCGGTTACCATGAACTGGATGGCCACCAGAAGCCAGAACCCTACAGTGACAGTGCAGAGCGTAAAGCTAATAATCGTGACGGAGTCATGGAAATCATCCCTTGTTTTCGGTATTATGTCGTTCATTATTGTACCCTGGTACCACGAGAGATATTCATTCAGGGCTGTCCAGTTGGTGGCATTAGCAAACAAAAGCGACGGAAAGCTGCTGGACACTTGGACGCCGTCGGTGAGATTGAAACTCCCCGGTTCCAGCTGGAAGACTGAGAAGTCCCCCCTGAATATATCGGAATTATCCATCTGATATTCGAAAAAAATAAATTAAATAAATGAGTTACAGCCCAGTAATATAAAAAAGCTATCATAATATAATTTGCTATTCAGCCGGTGCTTTTATCGCGAGATCTGCCAGGACGCGAAAACTTCCTGCCCTCCTTTGGAGGAGGCTTATTTTCCAGTTCTCTCAGGTCAATGTTGACCACGTATGACCGTTTAGGACGTTTATAGTCCTCGTCATAGCGTTCAGGGTCTGAGTCGCCGAGTCTCAGATCGAGTTCTTCGATCGGAAGCGAAACGCGAAACTCGGCCGTTTCCTGGAAGCTCCCCGGTCCACGACCCTTGTTGGTGATCATTTTGCTCTGTAATTCCCGCACGAACATGAAGTTATTCACTCCACGCCGATGGAACGTGGACGAGAACCCTTCAGGATATGTGGAGATCTCCTGGCGTTTGGCCGAGCTGCCTGCGGCGGACGTTCCGAGGTCTCCATGAGGCGAAGAGCTAGAACAGTCAAAAAACAGCAGCATCTTGGAGTCTCTGCCCGTGGACTCGTTCGAGAATCTGTGAGATTTGTATGGTAACTTCTGGTCGTTGAACAGCTTTGCCACGATCTTGAATCTGATGAACAGGTCGTTTTCAGGCTGAATTTTGGACGACTTGGCGTTGGTGTCTTTAGCTAAATGTGTGATTTCGCCGAAATCTCGAAAAGCCTGATTAATTAGAGAAAGACACTGCGAGTGCGGAGTGTCGAACGGCAGCGAGGCAACATAGACCATGTACTGTGTAGGCTGTCTGGTGATGATGGTCTTTATGTATTTGATGATCTTTGTATGTGAATCCTGTTTTTTGAATGTCTGTTTTGGAAGCCTTGGTGGTAAGGAGACCTCGTTCGATAAAGAGGTCCTGAATGTGTCCTCGTCAAGTCTGCGGACTATCAGCTCTGTGGCTGGCTGGTCGTCTGTTTTCTGTGTTCGTGATTGTTTCAGGTCGGTAGGCGTATTTGCTAGAGTTCCCAAGGAAAAGCCGTCAAACAGCGGATCCACGTAGCTTGAGTTTCTACTGGTGGCCATCAGCGGTGTTGTCCCACCTGCAGGGGTTGCCAGATTCGATACCGGCCCGTATAAGGAGCCACCAGGCGTCTTCGCACCAATATCAGGAGCAAATAGACTCAAGGTCAGCGGAGAGGCTGGGAACCCGGTTGAATGAGACCTCATTTCTCCTGCCACGTTTGTTTCCTTCCTCGATTCCATTGCTGGACTGGGAAAAAAACGAGATATTCGATGGGAAACCGGTGTGTCGTCCAGCGAGCTAGTGCTACCCCAGAATCCAGGAGACACTAGCGACCCGGAGGACTGCGAAACCGGGTCGCCCCATTGCTGAGGAATTCCATTGTGCAACGTGTGTCTGGCCTCGGGCAAATTAGTTGCTAATAGTTCTGGCGAATTGACAGCACTGGAAATCTCGTTGCTGAGGTCGTTCCACAGTTTATTATTAGCATCATCGGGAATCGAAGAATGTCCAAATTGAAGCGGCGAAGAAATGAAATCATTTGCCACATGATCTTTCTTGGCACCTTCTGAAAGTGTCCGCGCCTCGTGGGGCACCGTTTTCGGGGACTGTCGCTGCGAAATTGGTTTGTTCCACACATTAGAGCCCGCAGGACTCGTGTTGGTGGACCAGATGCTGGACCCGGATCTCGGCTGTCTATTCAAACTGAGACTATGGAACCCCGTCTCCATGCCATTCGTCTTCGCGCTACCAATAACCCCCAAAGATGAGCCACTGCCTGACGAAGAAGGACGGCCCGAGTAGTTCGTGGTGGGAGAAGAGATCGATTGGGCAGAAGAAAGCTGTTTGAAAGGGTCAACCTGAGAGCCATCCCGCTGCGTTACCCTCAAGGGACTGGATTCGCCAGCTCCCGCATTATCCTGCTGGACGGCCGGATCGTAGTCCATAACAAAATTAAATACTGTTCAATTATATTTTCTCCAGAGTCATACCCAGAGCCTCCAACACACCCGTGCACCAGAAGGCCTCCGAAGGGGTCAAGGAAAAAATGCGAACATTAATAAATTACATCAGCAAAACACCGTCCAAGGCCTTGCTCGTATTTTTTGTTTAGGTAAGACGGAAGACGACCGATCCCACATCCAGCGTGAAACGGAAAACACCCAGCGCGCACACACACAGCATAGACGTAAGTATTTGAGACGCGACGGGAAAGAATCACATCGTCTCGCTGTTGCTGACAGACCTTGTTTACAGCTGAAGCGTAAGACGAAAAGAGATTATTCAACGATCACGTAATATCAACACGCACTAACCGTCAGCAATGAGTGACAACGCCAACAACTTGGGCAGCATCGACCCCTCGTTCCAGAAAATCATCAAGAACCCGCCTGCGGATGAGCAGTTTGAGGACGAGGTGGCCGCCGCCGCCGCCGCAATTGCGGCCAACAACTCGGGCCCCGCAGGGCACGCAGGCTCCAAACAAGGGACCGCGCAGTACCATGCGCAGTACCAGGCTGCACAGGCCAAGAACAGCGCCAACAGCGGTCTTCCTCCGCCTCCTACTTCCGCTTCTCCTCCTCTACATGGCGGATCTCCCGAATCTGGTTCTCCCGGAAAAGATGAGAACGGCAGTCCGTCGTACCACGGGAAGCCTTTGAATCAGTCCAAGAGAGCCGCGCAGAACAGAGCTGCGCAGAAGGCGTTCAGACAGAGGAGAAAAGACCACATCGAGGAGCTTGAAAAAAAACTCGAGGCGCACAGAGACTGCCAGCAGGAACTCGAGAGTCTGAGACAGGAGAACATCCGTCTCAAGGAGTACATTCTTTCGCTGCAGAGCAAGATCATCAGCACGGGAGACACCAGTATTGCCAACCCACCGCTAGGACTGTTTGGCAACAACACCTCCTCCAGCTCCTAGAGACACGTTCTATATTTTATGTTTTCATTAGTGTAGTGTAATAGTACTTGATTTACAATGTTGGAATGGCCGGGATGAGAATCACCCCGGGAAACCCTGCAGACAGTGTATTTGCACAGGCTGCTGTTTGCTAGGGTTTGCTTCATTCGCGGTCGATCTTTGCACAGAGACACATTCCCTTGGCACGTCTGGCTCCAAGGAAACTCAAGTTTGTGCGGATTTCCAACATATACACGGCTTCCACCGATGCTGAGCATGTGTTGAAAATAAGTTATACTTTTAAAATTTTAGCTCGCTCCTAATTTTTACGCATTCTATCTCGCCTTTGTTTCACTTTGAGCTGACAATGAGACTTTTTGTTGGCCACAAATCCCGTTCCAATAGCTCTCCGCCCACCCCGGTGCAGTCGGAGTCTCCCAGGGACTCTTCTGACGATGCTGCGAAGGAGAGTCGGGACAGTTCCGCAAGCCCTCGGCCTAAAGCCTTGATTGTTCCGCAGGCCGTCAAGCGGGCCTCTTCGCCCATAGGGATTTTCAAGAAGGGAGTCAGCAAGGCCGTGGACGACAGCCCTTTGTCATCGTCGGCCTCAAAGGCAATTGGGGCCACCACGCGGTCTGTCGAAACGATCTCGGAATCCCTTTCAGACAAGTGGAAGAAGTCAGTTGATGCAATTTTGTCCCCCACGCTGCCGGGAATCCCCACTTTTCGAAACGACGACGACGAATCCACCAGCACAAGCTCCGAGGTAGTGGGGGACTACGATGACGACGAATATGATCTCGGCCACACGCCCGAGCCCCTGGTAGCCGAGGAGCCGACGGCCCCTGCGATGAAACGGTACTCGCGCGCACACAGCGACGTAGAGTCTTCCATTATTGGCGGACAGCCTGCACAGCAAATAGAGCCTGAGGAGCAGGACCCCGAGGAGGTTGTCGAGGAATCCAGCCCGACCCGCAAGGTGTTTTCATTCTCGCTGCCTTTTGGGTCCAATGGCCCCCACAAGCCGAGCCGACTTTCCTCGATCAGGTCTGTTTTGAGCCCGGTACGCACCAAAGTAGAGCCAGACGAGAAGGAGCTTCAACGCATAGAGATTAGACAAAAACTGGCACGACAGGAATCGATTTCCACCATGGAAGAGGCAATTTTATTTGAGGACGTGACCAAGCTCCAGGATAATAAGATCGATGCCTTGATCAAGTCTCTGAGACCCAATGTCAAGCTTCCGCCAAACCACGAGCTCCCTGACTATCTGCGCATTTTCAGTGAGTTTGAAGGAGACATCATTATCCTGGGAGGCTATCGAGGCAGCATTCTTCGCGACGCAGTGACCAAGAGGCGGGCATGGATTCCGGTTCTCAAGGCTGGACTAAATATCAAAAAAATTGATTTGTTGCTGGGCCCGAAAGATGAGGACGAACTCCAGACAGAGCACAAAATCTACGCAGATGGAATTCTGTCGCACATCGGTCCCGTCGATATCTGCAAAAAGCTCATGACCACGCTGGAAGCCAACCCCAAAATCAGGCTTCACAATTTTGGCTACGATTGGCGTCTGTCGCTGGATATTCCTGCAAAGCAATTGTACGATGTGCTGAGAGATATAAAGAAACGCACGGGCAAGGGTGCTCTCATCATCGCGCACTCGATGGGAGGACTTGTGTCGCACGCTGCAATGCAAAAAGACCCCTCGTTGGTGCGTGGTATCATCTACGTAGGCACACCCGCCCCGTGCTCCAACATAATGGGCCCTTTGCGGTTTGCCGACCACATACTGCTTTGCAAAGATCTTCTCACGTCGGAGGTCAACTTTATGATGCGGTCATCTTTTGTGTTCATGCCGCGAAACGGCGAATTGTTCAAGGATAAAAACACAGGTGAGCTCTACAACATCGACTTTTTCGAGCCTAAAAACTGGATCGAGTACAATTTGAGCCCGATTGTCAGCTCCATCCGGCTGGCACAGGAGGCCGGAAAGCCCGTTCCGCCTCATGTCAAACAGCAAACGAAGTTTGCTATTTCTTTCGACGAGGCCTACGACTATTTGTGCCGCACTCTCAAACGCACCACGCAGTTTCTCGATTCTCTGGAGTACAACGAGTCTATAGAGTACCCACCCATGGCTGTCGTGTACGGGAATGCGGTTCCGTCGGTGCGATTTTCGCTTGTCGATGGGATCGAGGAGATCAAAATGGGTAACTACTACCATTTTTTCTATGGTCCGGGTGACGGTGTTACCAACCAGAAATGGGTGTTCCCGGAAAACCGCGGATATCCGTTGGTGGGCAAATTCAACTCCACTATGGGTCACGTGGCGTTGCTGGGTGATCTCGAATGCATCGGCAAAGCTATGCTGGCCATAGTCCGTGCCGAGAAATAACGTCTTTATCTGTATAATATTCTTGTATTATGAGTCTGCTTCTTCTGCGTATTTCACCACCAGCCACAAGCTACAGCTTGTGCATTGGATTATTAGTTCGTAGTGGCCATCCCCCAATGGTGTGCCCTTATCCAGGTCCGTCTCTGTGAGTTCAAATCCACGGGGATATGTGCATCGGGGACAATCTTTAGTCCAGCATAGTCGCTGTTCGTTGTCTATAAAAATAAAGTCGTCTAGCGAGTAGATCTCTAGCCCGTCTCCAGTCGCCACTCCCAGCTTCGACAGCTCCTCGTTTTGCTCGGTGTCGTATCTGTGTCGCTCAAGAGGATCCACCAGCACACGATAAGCATCTGTTATTTTAGCGATCTCGTTGTTGTGCACCTGGGTCTTTGTTTTGTCTGGGTGCGACGACAGCAACCGGCGGCGGTAGGCGTCTTTAATCTCTGCTATGGATGCTGTGGGTTCGACCCCGAGAACCGTATAATGCGACTCCATGTCGCTCAGGCTGTGCACTGAAAAATTTAAAAAATATTATTTTCCTGTTAAATTTTTTAGCATGGATTCTTTTGTCGAACTAGACGTCAAAACCGCAGAGGACACGGCCGACTCCGTGGTCGTCGCCTCGTGTGTGGGCGGTGTTGATCTTCCTGAATCGACGCCGTTTGACCTTTACAAGCACAAGGAGTCGTGTCTGGTGCATGGTGAAACCGACAACCTCGAGTACAACGGACAAAGCATTGACCAGGAGCAGACGTATTACGTGGGTGTGTTTGATCCGCTCAAGAAGACAGTTGAGCTGATAAAGGCGCCTCTGGTTTCGACATGCATCACGTCCAAGAGGAAGCTGTCCATTCCAACCATCAGGCAGCTGGACGTCCAAAGAAACGTTCAGAGAAACGCTCTGGGAGAGGCCTTTGGTACCAAGAAGGCCAAGAAGGCCATTTTGGACTTGGAGAAGAACAAGATTGACGCCTCCAAGCTCGAGACCGAACAGTCAGACATCATAGACTCCATCAAGGTCAACACCTCGATGCTTCCAACAAAGAGCGAGATGATGGACGATCTCAACGAACACAGAGTCACTCCGCAATTCGATGTCGAGGCCACCTCCGTGGACGACATATATCCGCTGGAAAACATCATTTCCAAACGCGAGCTCGCCAGCATCAGGGTTGACAGTTTGCAGAACGACAGTGTCGAGGCCAAAGACAAATTGGACCTGCTACCGTACTCCAACTCGCGGTACTTGCTCAGAAAACTCTCCTCCATCACCAAGGATACGCCTGACCGCAAGCTCAAGTTGCAGATGGTTTATTATGTTTCGCTATTAATGGGATTATACGCTAACCGTCGTATCCACTCCAAAGACCAGTTGATGGAGTCTCTGAATCAGCCTCCCGTGGTGCTGGTGGACTACGTTTTGCGGAACTTTAGTATCATGAAGAAAAACAACAGAAACTACCTGATTGATCCAAAGTGCGAAGACAAGATCCTGTGCTATCTGCTAGCTCTGATTCTGAAGCTGGACGAGTACCAGGTAGAGGTGTCTCCCTTGGCCCAGGAGCTCTCGCTCAAGCCGTCGAGAATGACCTCGCTTTTCCGCTCGTTAGGTTGCATTATCAAGAACGCGACAGCCGCGCAATGCGAAGCATTTGGTCTGCCCAAGACCGCAACCAATAATTACAAGATCGCTACGCTCAAAGTGCCATTCAAAGCGCCAGAAATTGCCAGACGCGGTGGGGGAGCCAGAAGATAGAAAATGTATTACAAATAAATACATTGAGTTAAATACTGTTTTTTCTCATTATCGTAGCAATATTAGGTGATCGAATCAGTTCTTAAGACGGTCTTTGAGGGAAAAAACACACATGATCCATGCCATGAGCAGCGAGATAACTCCGACACTCACATTCATTGTGAACATAGGGGTCAGACCTCTGTACTCCAAAGCAGTAATGACAGGATCGGTGCTCTCCATGAAGACGAGGCCTCCGCAGAGCAGACAGAATGAGGTGATCAGCTCCGTGAAGGGCTTGGATGGCTTGAAGGACTGGTTTTTAGGGAAGAACGTCATCAACAAAAACGTGAGCAGTCTAACGAGCGATCCGTAGGTCAGAAGCGAGCCCCACTGGACGTGGACTTTGGTAGAGAGTTCAGACGCTTGCTGATGCTGGGACATTAAGAGACCAGTCCAGAATATGGTGAAAGCCGGGAATGGGTTAGGGCTGAAGCCAGGAGTGACATGAGCGGGACGGTAGCCTTGGACCTCGAAATCAGGGCCCACCTGGGTGTAGAATTTCTCAACTCTCCATTCGGCCAGTTTCGACTCGGCAACCACACCGCATAGACCAGCTCCGATGTACAAAAATGCAATGGAGACGTGCTGAAGGTCTTTGGCCGTCCATTCTCCTCCCGGCGAAGCCAGATGCTCTAGGAAGATATTAGTGGAGCCGTAGAACAGAATAAGCGAGCTCTCCAGCATCTCCATGGTGACCATGGCGTTCTTCGGCTGGATTCTGTACCAGAACGATGTTGGCTTTTCCACCGGCGATATAAATGATTTGTTCCAAGCCCAGCCAAGCTTGGTCCACCCGCCGCAGTACCTGGCCAGTGCCAGGATGCCCAGGCCAAAGAAGACTCCTCCTTTGATGAAGTGCGCCAACAGGTTGAACACGTGACTGCCCATGCCGATGCAGCTAAGAACGGCAATTCCTGTCGGAGCATAAACTAAAAAGTAGCACAACATTCCGTAGTTAAGAATGTGGAAATTAAAGGTCGACACCATACCGAAGATGGAGACCAACCTGCTGACAGGGCCCAGTTGGAACAGCTTGGTGAGAAAGAACTCGTTCTTCTGGGCCGGCGACGGGACGGTCTCGTTTGTTGGGGTCGCAGAGCCTTGTTCTTCCAAGTCGAACGTATCGTCGCTCAGCCGGTGCAGACGGTCCTCAGCGTCGTACAGCGTGCTGGATGGCGACGCAAAACCGTTTAGTTCGCTCATTGGGATGTCTTTGGCCGGCAAGGGTGTGTGTGTGGCTGGAGAAGGGCCCTCAAGCCACTTCTTGGCTGTATACACGAACGAGCTGAAGAGGTGAATGATCACTAGGAAAAACAGTCCCATGCTCATTTTTGAGTACGCGTTGTTGGGATACAGGTCTGGGGCGTTGCTGATAAATAGCGAGTAACTGAAGAGCGAGGCGATGACCATCGCAGACTGGATGGTGAGCGATGGCAGAAACCACTTCGAGCCGACGTTTTTCAGAACAAGCACCAATGGGTACACCATCACGTACGCGAGGTATATCAGTCCCAGGTGAACGTACAATTGCGATTTGTAGGGGGAATCGATAGTAAAGTACGACGTCGTATTATATGCCTCCCAGTACAATCTCTCAGCAGGAGTGAGGTCCGTCTGAAGGATAGGCACTCCGTGCATGTGGTGAACTTCGTGCGGGACAGGCACCAGGGTGCTGAGGTTCAATGGGGCGGAAACGGTGGTGGTGACGTGACTGTGGCCTTCCATGTCCATAGCCAGAGCCTTTTGAAAGGCGGCAATGGCCACGAACACTTGAATCCATGAGGTCTTCATAATCGGATAATGAATAGAGATGAGGAATAGTAGTGGGAAACAAGAGATTTAAATGTAAAAGGTATATTACTCACATAATCGGCCCACTCAATAGTCGTAGCCCGAAACCCCTTGCAAAAAAAAAAGGGACTTATTTTTGAGGCCTGAAAACAGCTGTTTAAATCCGGAAAATCAGAGGCTGGTGGGCACACACAGTCCGACCAAGCGCTGGCACACACACTGTGAGGCCATGTCCGTCCACGCTGCTCGGAAGGATTCAATAGTAGGGGTCCCTTCGAGCCCAGTAAAAACCTCGGGACGTGCGCTACTCAGTATGCCCCCAAGACCGGCAGCGATAGGAAGCGTTGGACATGAGCAAATTGGAGAGGGCAAAGTTGCTGTGCAAGCCAATAAGACAAAACGCAGGCTAACGAGCAAGTTCCGACTGGGACCGAAACAATAGCGGCTCTGGAACGGGAGATAGAACGCGAAAACGGTCACCGTTTGACGGCATTTGACAGGTATGGAAGCTTCGCGAAATTTTCTAGTCAATAGACCTGCATTAAATCCGGCGTAACTGCCCAAGAAATAAACGGCTCGGTAACATTGGACTCCCGAGCATTCCGTATGAGTTTTTCCTAACTTGGATTAATAAGCATTCATGTAAGGCTGTGTAGGCAAACATCCTTGCACGCGCAACGTCAGCCCCCCGACATCTTTACCCCAGAGAGATGTTTTTTCTCTGTTACATTGCCATGTCGCAGCCCAGAGGAATCCTCAAGAATGCGCCGCAGACGGCGGAAAACACGGCGCAGAGCCCCGACGAGCTCAGTCCAGAGACGAAGGAGTTCGACCGCAAAAAGGTGATCGAAAATACCCGGCTCAATTCCAAGCTTTTTAGAGATGCGTCCTCCAAAGGCGACTTTATCAGGTCCAAGATTCAAGAACAAAAAGCCCGTGCTCATCAAGGTGAGTACCCGGACCATCTCAAATGGGACGAAAAGAACATTCTGATCAACGAGCAAGAGAAAAGTGCAACGATGAAAATAGATGAGCCTAAAACTCCGTACGAGGGGGGCTTTGATCCAAACAACGACTACTACCGCTCCGACAACGAGGAGGACGCGATGGAGGAGCTGGATCTGGGCGAAGGTATGATGGATACCGAGCCTGTTCACCAGGAGAATAGAATTGAAGTTGTGGACCAGCCTGTGTCAGAGCCTGAGCGGCTTTCTACGGACGACGAAAACAAGGAACTGAGTCCCGAGGAAAAACACAAGAAGTTTGAGGAAAGACGTAAACAGCACTACCATCTGAAAGCCAACCCGCTAAAGCAGCCTATCCAGGTCAGTGACGATGAAGAATAGTTTGAATAATATGAATTACATGCATCAGTTTCGTTTTATAGCGAGCACTTGTCTCGTGTCAATTTTGGCACTGAAACACAGCTTTTCCAGACGCAACAGCTCGTTCTCCACAGCTTCGACGTCCTCCGCGTCATACGCCTGCTGTTCCAGTTGACGCAGTCGCTGGCCGTAATTTTTGCGCCACCGACAGTACTCGCTATACGTTGTGAAAAACCTTTGACCCAGCTCATCGGTCGAGTGCAGTTTTATATTTTGCTCAACACAGAACCACTCGCCCGTTCGCGTCCACACAGACTGTCCTTGCAGGCGCTCACAAAGACGACATTCAGCAATGGTGGGCATATTTTTGGCGCTGAGTTTCTGCTCAACAGGCTCAATAGGAAACAACAATTTTTGGATAGTGTCTGGAAGCCACCTTCCCAGATAGAAATGACCCAAAAAAATGCCAAAGTTTGAAACGTGGTGCTCGTTGTCGTGGTTGGTGGCAACCTTTGGGAAGTGGTGGTAGAAGAAGCTATTTTTCTCTGGGATCTCGTCGAGCTTCCAGAAATCCCTAAACGATTCGTTGTGACGGTCTAGACACCGATGGAGTTTGAAGTTTGCCATCTGAAGGTACCGGAAAACGCCTTCTGTCTCCAGAAGCGGTGGTGCGGTGTTCAAGGTCTCGAAGTCGTCTTTTTGTAGAGATAAATCATCAAACATGAAGCTGATTTTTTTATCGGATACTACATATATACATCCGTGGTCGGAGGAGTGGGTGTTATTTTTTTTTCGTTTTTTGCACGTGACCTATGCCCATGTGATACCGTTATCCTTTCTCGGAAGAATCGCTAGGCCAGACAAAAAAAAAGGCTTGGCTGTGTTAGAAAAAGGTCACGTGGTATCCAGCCACGTGATCTCCGAAAGCAACCGGCAAAGCGGGCAACTTTGCGACCGATTTTTGGAAGTTGCGCGTTTGTGCGACCCACGTCACGTGAGCTCCGTCGCAATGCAATGACCATCGTCTTGGAAGTGCATGACTTGCAATAACTGGGGATTGTCTAGGCAGGTAAAATAACAAGATTTGTTGCCGAGCCAAGCATTGGCGAAATGCCACGATATTTAGGGTCTTGTCCCTCCAGCGCGGAAAAACAACAAATTGAACTGTGGGGTAAACCACTCCATCTGTGCTATCAATTTGGGATACTCTGATTAGTCGTGAGGGGCGTGCCTAACTACGACCGGTCATGCGGGGATGTGCAAAAATTTTCCACCTTTGTTGGGATCTTGCGTGGAGCATACGTGGCTATTGTTCCGCGCATTGTTGCGGTGAAATAAATACGTAGTTTTCAGTGGGGTAGCACAGCAGGTTTGGTCATTCGCGAGGAGATAACACACCTATAAATACGTCGCTGAAGACGTTCCTGTCCCTTATTGCTACGAAAAATGTCTGAATCTATACACTCAGACACAAACTCAAAAATCGAGGCTGTCAACGACTCCAAGCACTGGTGGTCCTCAAAATTCTCCATCAACAAGGATGACTCGCCACCGCAGATATATAACAGAACCTTGTTTCTCTCCATTTTTGTCTTTGGAATTTTAGGATGTGCACGGGGCTTTGACGAGGGTAACATAGCTGGTACTGTGGCCCAGACGCATTTCATCAAAGAATTTGGGCTCAAAGATCCGTCCAAGTCGGCCTCTGAGCTGGCCAATCTCAAGTCCAATATCACGTCAATGGTCCAGTTGGGTTCCATTGGCGGAGCCCTGGTGTCCATATATGCTGCTGAGGCATTGGGCAGAATCAGAACGTTGCAGGTGGGCTGTTTCGTGTGGGCCATTGCTGCCATCATTCAGATTACCAGTCACAGCATTGGTCAACTGTACGCGGGTCGGCTCATCGAGGGGTTCTGTATTGGCACTACGGTTGTTTGCGGTCCCTGCTATATTTCTGAGTGTGCTCCAAAGGCTATCAGAGGAACCTGCAATAACATTTTCGCTGGAGCCGTGTACTTCGGCATTATGATCGCTTATTTTGCCAACTACGGCACCGCATTGCACCAGACCGGCCGCAACCAATGGGTGTATCCTACGTGTCTCAAGATTGTGCTGGCCGGCTCAATTTTGATTCTATCGCTGTTTTTCTGCATTGAGTCGCCTAGATGGCTCATCAAAAAAGGAAACATGGAACAGGCCCTCATCAATTTCAGCAAGCTAAGGCATTTGGAACCTGACCACCCGTACATCCTGTCGGAGATCTCAGATATCAACGAGCAGCTGCAGGTCGAAAGAGACGCTATCCGCGGCTCGTCTGTGTGGAAGAACATCAAATCGCTGGTCACCGTCAGAAGCATCCGTATTAGAATGGCGCTGTGCATCATGATCCAGATCCTCGGTCAGTGGAGCGGCTCCAACGCCATCACGATCTACGCTCCAGAGCTGTTTGCCATGGTCGGCAAGTCCAAGCAAACAGACAAGATGATGATGACGGCCTGTTTGGGCGTTGTCAAGTTCACTTCTGCCTACCTCAGTGCCTTCTTCCTGATCGATTTCATAGGAAGAAAGAAGTCGCTGTACGCTGGAATCTCCATCCAGCTGATCTCGTCGCTTTATTTTGCAATATACCTCACGATTGTGCCACAGGCAGCAGACGCAGGAGTGAAACTATCCCCGTCACAGAAGCACGCAGGCCAGGCTGCCCTTGCCTCCATTTTTTTCAACGGAATGGGCTGGACCATGGGCTGGAACTCTGTCCAGTACCTGTTCAACTCCGAGGTGCTTCCGCTGCGTGTGAGATCGCTGGGCACGGCCGTCGTGATGGCTTTCCATTTTGCTAACCAATACGGCAACTCCAAGGCTGTGCCTTCGATGCTGCTGGCCATGACCAACGCGGGGGCCTTTTACTTCTTCGCCGGAGTGTGCTTGTTGGGTCTTGTGTTTGGCTGGTTCTTCCTCCCAGAGGTGACAGGAAGATCGTTGGAAAGTATGGAGGAGCTGTTTGTGCTGCCATGGTACCTGATTGGCAGACGTGGAGCACAGCTGGCACCAGACCATTCCCAGATCAACAGAATCCACTACAACCCGTCCGGACACGGAAACGCTCACCAGGGCGATATCGACGTGGTGATGAAGGAACAGACAGAAAACGTCGAGTACGCGGACGACAAGGTGGCAGACAGAGAGCTACGCGAGGTGGCATGAGAAACTATTTATTACGTAAGCGAAAAATGGCCGTTAAAATAATGTAAAATGATAAATAAAATCACCTGTAATATTTCGCCCATGCCCGACAACGCTGTGCCCCAGGAGCTGCTTTCGATGGACTACGACACGTACGCGTCGGACCTATCGTCGCTGGAGATAGACACGCTGAAACAGTACCAGAATCTCGCGTTGAACCTGCTGCAGTTGAAAAACGACATTGTCACGCTAAACAAGGAGGTGGACTCCACGTCGGATGGGATTTCGCGCGGGACGCTTACTAAAGACAGTCTTCTGGAAGAGCTACGCGAGCTGGAGACCAAAATATCCGTCATCTCGACGCTCTTCAAATCCAGTGTGTACCAGGTCGTGGTCAACAACTCTGGCGATTTGGCGCAAAATAACGAGCTGACTACCAGCATCCAGGATGACACCATCTAGCTTTCTGTCTATGTACTTTACACATCGAAAATCACGATTTTTCCGTCGTTTGCGCAAGAACTGAACCGTAACAATCCGTGGGCGTCGTTCTGGAAAGGTCTGAGCACGTTGATGGTGTTCTGGTGCACTGTCAACAGCTCGCCGCCATTCGAGTCGCTCGAGCCCTTGAGGTCCAACTGTCTGAACATGTTTAGAGCAGACTGGCTTTCGATGGTGGTTTTTTTCTTTTTGGCCGGGTCGTCGATGGCGTAGGTCTGCTCCCAGCCGCTGTTGGCGTCGCCTTCGAAGACAATTGGGTGGCAATTGTGGCCTGCGGCAACTACTTTGGTTGGAGAAGCGAACAGCAGCGTCCTGAATGGCAGATACGAAGTTCTGGCCTTCAAGACGCCTGCAACTTCCTGTTCGCCTGGTCCTGGGTAGACGAAGTACACACCCGAGTCGTTGCCGACGGCCGCAACAAACGAGTAGCTGGGGTCGAACTTGACGTCGTGGACCCACGAGCCCACGTTGTAGTCCAGACACAGAGTCTGGAACGGGAGTCTCTCTCCCCACACGGTGGCCGGCGGCTTGCTGTCGACACCCTTGATGTATGTCGAAAAGACTCTGACATGGCCGTCTGTGGACCCGCACGCCAGGAGAACGCTGTTTTCGTGCCAGTCGAGCGACAGAATTGTTGATTTCAAAGGTCTTTTGATGTGCTTTGAAATCCACCAGTCGTTCTCGTCCTCAAAGTAGCACACGGCAATCACTCTGGCAGACGATCCCACAGCAAATTTGGACCCGCACGGACTCCACTTAACGGTAGTTGCGGCTCTGTTGATACGCAGCAAAACAAGCGTAGGCTTATACTCGCCGGACGGGGTGGGGTCCCAGACCAGAGCGTTCCGGTCCTGTGAGCACGTGACAATCTTGCCGTCTTTGCTGATGTCCACCGCAGTGACGGTTTTGTCGTGGTGCTTGAGGACCGTCACCAGCCTGGGCTTTCCGGCAACGGAAACATCGTAAATCTCGACGTTGTTCTGTTTGGTGATGGCAACCGACTTGCGATCCTGCGAAAAGCAATGGTCGTAAATTGGTTCTTTTGATAGTTTCAGCTCAATAACTTGACTCATTTCAGGAGGAGCTCTCTACTGATAGGTGGCGAAAAAAAATTACGACACAATTAAACAAATACCCCTGTCTTGATATAATGTATATGTTTAGTAGGAGACGGCACGGCCCCGGCGATGGTCCATGGGTCGAGTGAGCAACGAGCTGTCAGAGAGCCGTCCTTTTTGTGCTGCTCGCTGGAAACTCAGCCTACATGAGGGCAGAAAACGTCTTCATGCCCAGCACCAGCCCCGACAAAAACACCCAGCTGGGCCATTGGCCAAGCAGCACAGAAACAACCGCTGGACCAGGACAAAATCCGGCAAGCCCCCAGCCCACTCCAAACAAACAACTTCCTGCCACCAAGCGCGAGTCGATCTGACGGCCAGTTGGCATTTGGAACGTCTTTTCAAACACCGGATGGCCCGCACGCTTGACAAGCTGTATTCCGCAAAAAGCCACCGAGACTGCTCCCCCGAGAACAAACATCAACGAGGGGTTCCAGTTACCGGCCAGGTCCAGAAACGCCCGCACGTTGGCTGGATCAGCCATTCCTCCCAAAATCAGACCAACACTGAATGCCAGTCCGCAACCAAACGCGGCGATGTTTTTAAGCGACATGGTACTGCTTGCTTCCTGCTAATTAATTTTCGCTACAATTTTTGGACCCCGAAGAGCACCAATATATCGCATTAAAACCCTTGTTGGACTTGACATAAAAACCTAATTTTTGTTCTCTGAACCACGCTGGCCCAACTGCACGTTGCCCGCTAGACGATAGCCGCCAGTAGGCCCCGTGATTCCAGTAGCACATACATAGCCATCTAGATTCGGTGTTTGATTTACGTAAATTAAACAGTGTAATATCCGTGGGAAAGTGTCGCAGTGATGACACCGGTGCTCAAGAAACACGCCACAGCAACCATTGAGCGCGGAGAAAGCCGTGCGAGCCCCATAACACCATGTCCGCTTGTGCAACCACTTCCCAGGCGAGTACCAAAGCCAACCAAAAACCCGGCCGGCAGAAGCACGTACCAGGGCGTATTTACCTGGAGATGTGGCCAGTCTCCGGTGGCTAAATTCCAGAAAACAGGCCCGGCAGCCAATCCAGCGACGAAAGCAGCGTCGGGGAACACATTTTTGCCGGACAGTGTGCGGCCCAACATGCCACTGATGCCAGAAATGCGGCCAAGTAAGTATAAGTACGACACCGAGGTGAGACCAATAAGCACGCCTGCAGCCAGACTCTGCGAATATTCGCCTTTCATGGTATAAGTCAGCAACAATTTCCGGAGTGCGTAGTTTATTTTAAGTACCCCGTGCAAGGGTGTGCGAGAGGCTCACGGCGAGAGGTCCATGCGGCCAGTCTCTTCTGTCTTTATCGGTGGCTGTGTTTGCGGATTTTCAGGCGGTCCTGTCTCCTTGGTGTCCTTCAGCGGCTCTTTGAGCGGCTCTTTCCACCGCTCGACCATGTCGTTGTAGAGCACAGAGCTCAGTTCTGCCTTGGCAATGTCTTTTCGAAACTGCGGGCTTTTCAGCATGGTCAGCACGTGGAGACAATTGGGATACACTAGCTGTTTGGCGTACTCGGGGCGTCGCCAATACTCAAGGTACTCCAGGTAGTTTAGGAACTTTTCATCTTCCAGAAATCCGGTCTGCGCAAGATACGTCAAATACTGCATATTAGCGAGCGATTGCACGAACTGTCCTGTTAGCGTTTTTGCTCGCGGTGGCCACTTACCTCGAGCTCGATCTCCCATCTGGTGGGCAAATCCTCGTCCGCAACCTCGGCCATAAAATGGTAGAAAAATAATATTTATATATTTTATTTATTTCGCCTCTGATTTATTGCTGCCATGTCACAGCTCCAGCGCCAAAAGCCACATCCCATCGGGCGACATCTGCAATTTGTGGACGCGCAGCTCGGGGTGGTTGCGAGGAAAAGTAAACTGACGAAATTCCAAGTCCTGATCGCTCTTCTCTACCCAATCGTCATCTTGCTAGGGCAACTGGTCTGGCTTGCGTCGCCCGTGGAAATGACACAGAACTACTTCACCACGAAAAGAAACATCTTCAACGTGCTCTTTGTCAAGAAGGGCTGGTTGTGGACTTCGGTGGTGTATATACTGTTGCTGTTAAGAGTGCCCAGCACGTCTAGATACTTCAACGCAGACTCCCTGTCTGGGTCGCTGAAACAGTTTGGCTGTGTGTCTCTGTGTTGGTTCTTCTACTCGCAGTGGTTCTTCGGCCTGCCCATCATGGACAAGATATTCATTCTCACCGGCGGCTCGTGCTATAACATCCCGCAGTCCAGGGCCTCTGATCCACACAAGTTCAAGCTCATGGACTCTGCTGTCAACGGTCTCGCCTCCAGCATCGACAAGGCGCTCTATTACTCCAGTTCTCTGACCTCCTCGCAATGTCGTTCTCTGAAGGGCAAGTGGCACGGTGGCCACGATCCGTCCGGACACATCTTCATACTGTCGTTGAGCTCCATGTTTCTGATTCTCGAGTGTGCACGGTTCTACACCCTGGACGACCTCGTCAACGAAGTGCGTGGCTTCAACAGCGAATGGCGCTCGTTCACAGACACCAGGGACCCAGCGCATCTCAGGAAACTGCTCAAGGACTATCCGCTGGTGATAATCGCGCTGTTGCTCTGGCTGTGGTTCTGGATGATTTTCGTTACCTCTGTGCATTTCCACACCCTGCTAGAAAAAATAGCAGGACTGGCTTTCAGCTACCTGAGCATCTATGCGTCCATTAGACTATTCAAATAGGAAGCGTGGACTTGCCCACCCGCCAGGCACCTATCGGCAGACTCTGTAGATGAACCACTGTTTTTCTGATCCATCCGTAGTACAATAGCAGTCCCACCACGATGCACAAGAAATTGGTGTTATAGTAGCCGTCCGCAACCGTCGTGCACACTCCTCCGTGGCCCAGACAGTCCGACTTGGCCGACGAGGCATAGCAGTCGAAATAAGGGGCGTCTTCAAACGGATTCGAGGACATCGGAGACGCTGGCATGCATCTTGCCGTGGTGAACTTGTCTATCAGACTGAGCACAATAATCTTGGGCCATTGGCCTCCGAGGTTCGACAGCGTGTTCAAAGTGGTCATGTACGTGCCGCCAATGAGCGGATCTGCGATCTGTGTGTGGAAAGCGCAGATGGACACGAACTGGATAGTCGACATGAACGAGCCCAGAAGATGCTGGAAAATGACAAACAAAAAGTACATGCTCGTCACTTTGCCGTCTCTGGGGAACGACCAGACCAGAACCTGGCCCAATGCGGCAGCGGCAATGCGGCCCAAATAGGCGTACATCCAGGGCTTGAGAGGCTCGTCTCCAGTGGACCATCTGGCCGAGTAGTAGCCAAAGACGATCTCCAGCGGGAAATCAATCAGCACTGTGATCGCCAGGTCTTCTCTGGAAAACCCCTTGTCCAGCAGCTTGAGGTTGGTGGCTCCCTCGTTGGCCTGGAACGCGATCTTGGACACCAGATGCACCAAGATAAATAGCTTGACGTTCTTCAGCTTGATCACGTTCCACATCTTGTGGTAGACTCCAACCAGGGCCTGTGTGCCAGAGGGCTCGTTGTAGGCCGTGTGGGAATGCACCGCGTTGGCCTGGGATTGCACATCGCGCTGCAGCTCTTCCAGCTCTATGTCCTTACTGGAAGCGTGTCTGCGTCGAGACAGCGGATCCTCGGGCACAAAGACGGCAATCACCACCGTCACAATCAGATACACCCATCCCCAGAACGTCATGTACTGGCCCAGCGACAGAGCGCCTTCAGACCCGGGAGTCTTGCGGAGATACGTGTTGGCAAAGTCGGAGGAATTGAACGCTAGAAAAACAGTGAAACTGAGAAAATAGCCCGTGTTCAGTCCGATTGTCTGTGCCGTCGAGGCGTAGCTCAGTGCGTCCTTGGACAGAATGGTCAGGGCCCAGCCGTCAACGGCTATGTCCTGCGTGGCACACAAAAGAATGAGCAGGAAGAAGGAGTATGTCAGGGTGTAGAGATTTTTCTGCATGTTGCGCATGAGGGAATCGATCACTGTTCCCAGAAACAGCAACGTCAGCCCCGAGACGGTCTGGACAGGGATGATCCAGGACCGTCTTCGGCCGACCCTTCTGAAAAAACACGAGTCGACAATGGGCGACCACAGCAGTTTCAACGAGTAGGGGTACGATGCCAGCGAGAAGAAGCCGACCTGCGTGTAGCTCAACTGGCCCGACTTGAGCAGGAACGGCACCGATCCAAACGCCAGCCCAATGGGCACGCCCTGGATCAGGTACAGCAGCACAAGCAGCAGGAACCGCGGTCTGTCTTGACGAGGCAGGTTCTTTTGTGATGTGCTGGACTTGGGCTTGGCGTTGCCGTACGGCGTCAATCTGCTCGACAGAGGAGAAGCCGGGTCCCCATGGACGCGCGGCGAGGTCGAGTTGGAGTCGTCGTGCCGTTTGAGCGAGTTGGAGTAGATGGGCAGCACGTCGGCAGAATCACTCATAAAAGAAAATAAATAAATAAAAATTAAATACACACAGTCCATTAATTACTCACTATTTATTTGCGACCCGATGAACTCCTGGACCTGGGCCCGCACGTGCGGTGTCTTCGCAATCACAAAGACCACGCCGTCGGAGCCCACGTCGTACTGAATGCTGCCCTCGTTCGGATACGCCACTTTCTCGTCGAAGTCGTCGAACCACCTGTCCATCTTGTCCATCGAGTCGATGCCCTTGAGCACGTACTCCTGCATCTCTGTAGCGTTGATGCTGCCGTCGGCATTGCCGTCTCCGTCCTGCGTCAGTAGCACAATCTTAAAATCAAATCCCAGCGACATAAAAAACTTTTTTGCACGCGTAATGTCCCAAGAAATAACACCGGCCCTCAACAGTCTGGAGGAAGTGATTACGTCGCCGCCTCACTCGCGCGAAAAAGACCGCGAGACGGCAATTCGCGCTGAGCTGGAGAAGCTGCAGAAGATCAATGCCGCGTTCGAACAGAGCAGCATATCCATTAGAGAGTCAACAAACTACGTCAAACGCATCAAAGAAAGCACCGTGAAGGCAAACGAGCTGATACACATCTGGAGCAAGATCCTGTCGCAGAACAAACACACGGCCGAGCTGCTGGCAGACCCGCAAAACGTCTGGCTCGGAGCCAGCCACGAGGACGATAAGGTCCAGGACAAACTGGCCGAGTACGAGGAACTGGCTGCGCGACACGAAAAACTCGCGGAGGAGCGCAAGAGCGACGAGAAGCGCCGTCCGCGTAGAAAATAGCTACTGTAAAATATAATATCGTATACCTTGTCTTCAGCTGCTCACTATTTGGTGATCTTGCAGATCAGGTCGCCAGCATCAACACTGTCGTTCTCGTGCACGATCACCTCGCCAATCTTGCCGGACACCGGCGAGCTGATGACCATCTCCATCTTCATGGCGCTCAGCACGCAGATCGGGTCTCCCTTCTTGACCTCGCCGCCCTCGTGGACACGGACCTCGATCACCACGCCCGCCATAGGTGCTCCGACCTCGTTAGGGTTGTGTGCGTCAGCCTTTGGCCGTGTCACCGTCTCCACGGCGGCCAGCTTGTCCTCCACAGTGACCTTCCTCATCTCACCGTTGAACTCGAAGTACACCTCTCTGGTTCCTGTCTGCGGAGACAAGTCGCCAATGGCCATCACCTTGATCACAAACGTCTTACCCTGTTCGATCTCCACAGAGATCTCCTCGTTGAGCTTAGGTGGTGCAAGGAAGAACCGTGTTGGCAGCACAGAAAGATCGCCGTATTTCTCCTGTGTCTTCTTGAACTGCTCGAACACCTTCGGATACATGTTGTAGGAGGCCACGTCGCACTCGCTGATGGAGTTGCCGAACCTCGACTGCAGATCCTCTTTGATCTTCTTGAGGTCGAACGGCTCGAGCTCCAGACCCGGTCTGCGCGTCAACTTTCTTCTCTTTCCGGCCAAGATGTTGGTTCTCAGAGGCTCTGGGAACCCTCCGTATGGTGTTCCCATCAGACCCTCGAAGAAGTCCAGAACAGAGTCAGGGAAGTCCAGCTCAGAAGCGAGTCTCTCCACGTCCTTTGGCGAGAGCTTGTTCGAAACCATGAACTGTGCCAGATCACCGACAACCTTGGACGTCGGAGTGACCTTGACGATATCGCCAAGCAGCATGTTGGCCTCCTCGTATGCTCTCTTAGTCTCGAGCCATTGCTCTCCCAGACCGACCTGCTGTGCCTGGAACAACAAGTTTGTCAACTGGCCTCCAGGAATCTCGTGGTTGTACACCTCTGGGTCAGGGCCTTTCAGATCTGCTTCGAAACAGGAGTACAGCAATCTCATCTCGGACCAGTACGCGTCGATCTCTCTGGCGTTCTCTTCTGTGACACCGGTGTTGATCTCGTTGTCCAGAGCAGCAATGAACGCGCTCATAGAAGGCTGAGACGTCAGACCAGACATCGAGTTGACAGCACAGTCGACCACGTCGGCACCAGCAAGGGCACAGGCAACGTATGTGATCACACCTGTTCCTGCAGAGTCGTGAGTGTGAACGTGGATAGGAACCGACGGATACTTCTTTCTGATGCTGCTGATCAGCATCTTGGCCGCAGCTGGCTTCAGAGTGCCAGCCATGTCTTTGATTCCCAGCAGGTGCGTACCCATCTCCATGATCTTGTCGACGGTCTCGAGATAGTACTTGAGGTTGTACTTCTTTCCTGGCTTGAGCATGTCTCCGGAGTAGCAGACGGTGGCCTCGACCACACCTCCGGCTTTCTTGACCGCGTCCACGCCCACTTTGAGCTGTTCCAGGTCGTTCAGGGCGTCAAACACTCTGAAGATATCGACACCGGCGTCCTTGGCTTGTTTGACAAAGTGGTCGATAGCATTGTCTGGCAGCGAGGAGTAGGCCACACCGTTGGCTCCTCTCAAGAGCATCTGGAAGGGGATGTTAGGGACCGCCTTTCTCAGCTTTCTCAGCCTGTCCCATGGGTCTTCATGGAGGAACCGCATAGCAACATCAAAGGTAGCACCACCCCAGCATTCCAAGGCAAAGGCGTATCTCAAAGCGTGCGCAGTGGCAGGAGCAATGTTCAAAAGATCTATAGTTCTGACTCTGGTTGCAAGCAACGATTGGTGGGCGTCTCTCCAAGTAGTGTCCATGATCATGCAGCCGTCGAAAGCTCTAATCTGGTTGGCAAATTGCTCTGGACCGTAGTCGAGCAGGTATTGTCTGAAAGAGTCTGGCGCAGCAGTGTTCTTTGTGTCGATCTCCCAGCCGTTGACGTCGTGGATGGCAGGAATGTCGGCGTCTCTGCTCAGTTTTGGAAGACCGATTTGGCCCTTGATGGACGAGCCGTTGACACACAGGTCGGCCAAGTACGACAAAAGCTTCTGGGCTCTGTTCTTGGACTGCACCATCTCGAACAGCGACGGAGTGTCGTCAATGAACGTGGTCCAGCAGTCACCAGAAACAAACGTTGGATGCGTCAACAGCGCCAATAGGAAGGGAATGTTAGTCTTGACACCTCTGATTCTGAACTCGACCAGAGCTCTGATCATCTTTCTTCTAGCTATCTCGTAGTTGGACCCTGAAGTGGAGCACTTGACGAGCATAGAGTCGTAGTGTGGCGAGATAATAGCGCCTGCGAATCCGTTACCACCGTCCAATCTCACACCGTTACCACCAGACGATCTGTAGACCTCGATTTTACCAGTGTCTGGCTGGAAGTTCTTGGACGGATCCTCGGTAGTGATTCTGCACTGGATAGCAAAGCCTCTCGTGGTGATCTTGTCCTGCAACAAGCCCAGCTGCTGCAGCGAAGCACCGGCGGCAATTTGGATTTGTGCAGCAACTATGTCGACACCAGTCACCTCTTCGGTGATGGTATGCTCGACCTGGATTCTTGGGTTAATCTCGATGAAATAGTGTCTGTTCTGAGCATCAACCAGGAACTCTGCGGTACCGGCATTTCTGTAGTTGGCGGTCTTGGCCAGCTTGACCGCGTCCGTCAAAATGGCGTCTCTGACCTCAACCGGAAGTGTCTTTGCTGGTGCGATCTCGACGACCTTCTGGTGTCTTCTCTGCACAGAGCAGTCTCGTTCGAAAAGGTGAATGACATTCCCGTAGTTATCTGCCAGCAGCTGCACCTCAATGTGCTTTGGTTTGTCCAAGAAACGCTCGATGAAACATGTTCCGTTACCAAAGGCGGTCTTTGCCTCAGACGTGGCTCTGTTGAAAGCGTCCGCAATGCTCTCGCCCTCGCGCACAACTCTCATACCACGACCACCGCCTCCGAAGGCTGCCTTGATGATGACCGGGTAGCCGTACTTGTCGACAAATTCCTGCGCCTGCTCGACAGAGTCAATTGGACCATCGGTGCCGGGAACAACAGGCACACTGCACTTGTTGGCCAAGTTTCTAGCACTAACCTTGTCTCCAACAGAGTCGATGACGTTGTGCGGAGGACCAATCCAGATCATTCCGCTGTCCTCGACCTTCTTGGCGAACTCAGAGTTTTCCGACAAAAATCCGTAACCCGGGTGGATCATGGACACATTGTGCTCAAGAGCAATCTTGATAATCTCATCAATCTGCAAGTACGCCTGGACTGGGGAGAACTGGCCTCTAGCACCAATGACGTAGGCCTCGTCGGCCTTCAATCTGTGCATGGACAGTCTGTCCTCGTGCGAATAGATGGCGACAGTTTGCATAGATAACTCATGGGCCGATCTGAAAATCCTGATGGGAATCTCTCCCCTGTTGGCCACCAGGATCTTGTTGGCATTGGAAAGGATCTCCGAGTTCTTCCGCAAGTTGTGCAGCGACGAATGATCTTCGACCTGGGCCATCTGAAGTGATATAAAAGATGATTAAAAAAAGGGAATTTGGAGCTAATAAAAATGTCTGCATTCGGTTAGTGGGGCAGATGACGTGCCGCCAATTACGGGGGGCCGCGAACTTTTAGTCATGAGTTGGGAAAAAATTTACAGGAAAATAACCACGGAGTGAACTCCGTATTGTTTTTTTATTTCAAACAATAGAATAGCGATGACTCCGACCCTTTGCAGGGGTCACAGTTGTTATTTTGAAATCTAGACAGCCAATTGGACCTGTTCCTCGTTGATAAGAGACCGGTATGGTTCCAGTGCATTTGCAACAGTGACGTTGACGAACTTTTCAGTTTGTTGCGGGGCACGACCGACAAAAGTAGCAGGGTCGAGTAATTTGTCCAATTGGGACCAGATAGGCTTGAAGTAGTGGGTGTTTTTAATTCTCTCGATCAGGTCGTTGTCGCCTCCTTCCTGCTTCACCACCGCAGACGCCTGGTGCGACAGAACGCGGATCTCCTCGTGGCAGTCCTGGCGGGATGCGCCCTGTTCCACCATTGCCATGATGATGTTCTCTGTAGCCATGAACGGCAGTTCGGCCTTGATACGACGCTCGATCACTTTAGGATACACCACCAGGCCAGACGTGATGTTCAGCAGCGTCGACAGAAGGATGTCTGCGGTCAGGAATGCCTCTGGGATGGAGATTCTTCTGATGGCAGAGTCGTCCAGCGTTCTCTCGAACCATTGCACCGACGCCGTCTGGAAAGCGTCCTGGTACAGCGATCCCAGATGACGCGACAACGAGCACACACGCTCGCATCTCATTGGATTACGCTTGTAGGCCATGGCCGACGAGCCGATCTGGCTCTTTTCGAATGGCTCCTCCATCTCCTTGAGATTGGCCAGCAGTCTGATGTCGGTGGCCATTTTGTGGCACGAGGCTCCCAGCGACGACAGTGGGTGCAGGGCGTCGATGTCGATCTTACGCGAGTACGTCTGACCTGTGCATGGATATGCGTACTCGAACCCAAGAAGCTCGACCACCTTCTCGTCCAGCGCCTCCACCTTGTCGTGGTTGCCGTGGAAAAGCGACAGGAACGAGGCCTGCGTGCCGGTGGTTCCCTTGACACCACGCAGTCCGATGTCGTCTCTAGCGCGTTGCATGTTTCTGAGGTCCCAGAGAAGTTCCTGCAACCACAGGGTGGCTCTTTTGCCGACAGTGGTGAGCTGGGCCGGTTGGAAATGAGTCCATCCCAAAACAGGCAGGTCTTTGTATTCGAGAGCAAACTTGGCCAATCTGTTGATGACGTTGACCAGCTTTGGGATCAGCACGTCGTATGCGTCTCTCAGGAAAATGAGGTCGGCATTATCCGTGACGTAGCACGAGGTGGCTCCCAGATGGATGATTCCTGCCGCGGCCGGGCACGTCTCGCCAAACACGTGAACATGGGCCATCACGTCGTGTCTGACAATCGCCTCTTCCTTCTTGGCCGCCTCGATTTCCTTGTCGGTGATCTCGAGGTGCTGCGACATCTGCTCGATAGCCTCATCGGTCACGACAGAAAGACCGAGCGATTTCTCGGCAATGGCCAGGTTGTACCACAGTTTTCTCCAGGTCGAGAACCTGTTGCGCAGCGAGAAGATCTGCGACATCTCCTTGGAGGCATACCGTGAAGAGAGGGGAGTAGAGTAGCTGTCGTTGGACATGGTAGATAAAAAAAATTAAAATTAATTAAATTAATTTGACTCTGCATATGGAGTAAGAATTTGGAGCAAGTGTGTTTGTACTGGGCCCCAGATTATTCCCGTGTCCATAAATAGCACTTCTGTTTTTGTGCCGCTAGAGCGGCTGGCTGACGTGGTATTTTCCACGCCAGGCACGAGACTCCTCCGGAGCAGGGAAAGCGACCGGTCGTAGCCGTCCACGGGCTAGCAAGGTGTCACGTCTTGCACGTGGACGAGATGGTAGAGGGTGCTTAGTGGATGCGTACGGAACAACGTTTCCGTGTGTATCTCTACGGTCATGCTCTTATTCAATTTCACAAATACATTGAATCGATAATTAATTAGTAGTACTTTTTAACTACAAGGGTAGCAAGGTAGTTCAGCTGTCTAGAGCATAATTAATATTTCATTAACCTGACCACTTGTCTACTCTCACCAGCAAACGATCCCTGAGCTGAGACCGCGCACGAAACTACGAAGGTTCTGCAGGTGAGTGTGATCGACGTTTCCAGCTCTTTCATAGCAAGTACAACATCTAATTATAACGGCCACCTTCAATTCACCGGGCCGGCAATCCAGCGAGTATGGAATATCTCATGACAAATCGAAGCAGCGGCTGCCATACCCTGGCCAATGACAATACCTAAAGATCTCATGCGAGTGGTATTATCGCCACATGCAAAAACACCGTCAACGTTTGTCTTTTGTTGAGGCCCGACCTTGATAAGTCCCATCTGGTCAGTCTCAACTCCTAGCTTGGTGATGATGTCTTTGTTGTTGATTGTAGAAGGCGGGAAGAGATACAGCACGTCTAGCTCGACCGCACGGCCATCATGGAGGACCACACGGGCCAAGCTGTCGTCTTCGTTGCTTCGTTGCTCAGCTTTGGCTATGCTGCCGCGCAAAATCACGGCCTTATTCTTCTCTAGTGATGCCTTAAGGTCGGCTTCCAACGTGTCATAAACGTCCTCGGGGAATATAACAGTCAAGTCACGGCTCCAGTTGTAGATGGTAGGCAGCATAAATTTGAGCATTGTGATGTTGGAGTAATAGAGACCCGTCTTTCCATTCCGGAACTCTGTTCCGTGGCAGAACGGACAGTGAATGATATAGTTTCCCCAGAACTTCTCGATGTTTTCAATTGGAATCTGATGGATGTTATCGTTCAGTCCCGAGGCAAATAAGACTTTGGTAGCGGAAACCGTGGTTGGAACGTCATTCTGGCGTGGCTCAATGTCCACTTTAAATGTCTCGCCTCCCGAAGCATTGGAACACTTGGACACATCTTTCACCAGTCCGTTGACTAGCTGAACTGTGGGATAATTTTTGAGCTGTTTTCTCGCAGTCTCTATGATGTTTGCAGGAGACGATCCATCGTGAGTCAGCAGATTATGGGACTCCACGGCGAATCTATTACAGGGCAGACCTGCATCAACACAAAGAACATTCAGATACGCTCTGCCGAAAGTCAGACAGGCTTGCATACCAGAGGCCGAGCCTCCGATCACGACGACGTCGTACTCGGTTTTCATCACTTTAGTTATTCTGTAAAAATTTGGGATTCGGGGACCTATAATTGACAGAGATAGCACTTGAGTCGCTTATATATAACCTGTTAATTGTTCAACTCCGACAATTGTCCGTTCTAGCCGAAGAGAGTAACCACAATGGTTGGTGATTAATTTGCTCATTTGTCACATATTGATATTTCCTGAATGGTGCGCGGGATCCCCGAGATCAGAGTCGCGGGGTCTGAATGCTACCGAAAAATGAAGTAGCTTGTTTTTTGAGATGGTCTTTAGACAGCCATTGACAAGTGCATCATCCAAAGCTTCGGCCTGTCGAGTCATCCGTCCTGAGTTATCCACTGCCAACGTTTCACAGACGAGCTAACTGTTATGGTTCACGACATTTTGCCGCTCAAGTTTCCTACATTGGGAACTTCCGTCCAGATCGTAAATGACTAGCACCTCCAAGCGTGCTACTAGACAGACGCTGGCCGTGCCAGAAAAGTAACTATTCTGGTATCTCGGCTTATATCAAAAATAAGATACACCTCAGACCGGAACTGTACCTGCCTCAGGAAATTTCAGTTTGTTTATTGCTAACACCATGTCTTCTCAAACTAAACCATTGCCTAACGGCACGGCCAAGCCGGAGATGCCAATTTCCGCCAAGAAGAACAGGAAACTGCGCAAGAAGGCCTCGCAGCCTCAGCCAATTTTGAAATATGCATGGCTCGGAGGACATGTCAGCACTTTGCTTTTTGGTCTGGTGTATCTGAGCTACTACGTTGTCCGCAAGTCGCACAAGTCCTGGGTGGCATTTTTCAGTTACAGACTGGCGCTTCTGGGTGTGTGGATCACGTATAGTACGGCAATTTCGTCGCACTTTAACAGAAAAGCCCTGCCTTCCTATTTCACCTTGATGACCACAGAAAACTTCCAGTATCTCGTTCTATCTGTCCACTGGTTCTTCGGATGGTCATCGTTCTTCAAGCTGCTGCCGTACTTGCTCATTGCCGTTCTTCAGCTCTCGAACCATTTCCAAATCAAGCCGCTTCTCAAACTCGAGCCATTCTTCAAAAAAACTATCGTTTACAACGAGCTGTTCCTCTTCGTGCTCCTGGCAATTGACACCCTGCGCATGAGAGGAAACTCAGGCTTTGGACTCGTCAGCTACGCCATGTTCTACTGGTTGAGACTGCTTTACAGCGAGGACAACAGATTCTTCGTGTACTCGGTGATCAGCAAGTTGGACACATTCATGTCGAAACAGAAGAACCCTAAGGTGGTGGACGCCTGGGCAGAAATCAAAAAGTTTCTGAGTATCAAGCAGAGCAAGTTCGAGTCCCAGTACTTGGCCGTCTAACTACACGTACCTACAAATACAACCAATGAGACATTTGGCATCCGGTCAGAAATTTGAGCTTTTGGTAACTATATTATCTTCATGCTTGTTCAGAAGCAGAACTGAAGTAAAGTATTCATCATTGAATGCCTGGAATGTCTCATTGTGGTGTTTGCCTAAACACAACAATCAAACCTGAACGGTCAGTACTGTTTCAGATGGTGATGCATGTTTTCGTGGCTCATTGAATCAGAGATTATTCGCCTATGAAGTGTTCATGGGAACAATCATCATCAGTACTTACAGTAAAGAAGAATATATCTTTTGAGTAAAATTTTTTCCGACGCGTCGGACTCTTTTAGCTTGGTCGACCGATCGAGAGGACTGCTTTTATACCAAACACACCGAAATCGAACACCTCCGGCGCAGACCCAACAGTGCTCGCACCTCAGGCTATATACTCGGCAGAGATAGGTTCGCAGTAGTACACGAACCCTTGACAGGCGTTGATGCCCCAGCTTCCGCCGTTGTCGTCCATTCTACCAGTCCTACAGCTCTTACAAATTCTTGCATCATTGTATTATAATAATCTACTCAGCGGTGGCACGAGTGTAGATGGCTTGCTTGGAGTGCTTCAACACTGGCTTGATAACACCATCCTCCTCAAGTTGTCTCAGAGCAATTCTGGCGACGGAACCACCGATCTTCAATCTGTCGACCAAGATGGAAACAGAAACGAATCTGTAAGTTGGCACTTCCTTCATAATTCTGTCGTATTTCTCTTGGTCCAACACAACAACGTGTTGAGCCTTGTCCTTAACCTTTCCCTTGGACCACTTCTTCTTGGATTTCTTACCACCAGCAAGAGCGGCAGCGGCCTTGGCTGCCTTGGATTGTTGAATTTTTGGAGGCATCTAGCTTGTTAGCAAATTCTTGCGGTTCCCACCTACCTTGTGTTATATGTTGGCTATCGAAATATTTTAGATGGATTTGAAAATTTTAACCACGCTTAGATAAGCAGGCCGTGATAGCCCGCACAAAAGTCACATGATCCAAGAAAAAAAACCAAAGGGAAAAAACCTTGGTAGCTGCTGAAAAGGTATTTGCCAGCAGGCTGACCAACCTCCCTACACCAGAAAGACAGCTTATTCTTGTTTCATAGTTGAAACAATATAGTCACATAAAGACGCGCTAGAGACTCGTGTTTTGTGGAAACAGCATGGCTAAAAGAAGCAAGACCCAGCTCACTGCAGACAGAGCGCTTGCAGAGGATTACGAGAGTGATGAAGAGGTTTTCGAAGGAGCTAAGCGTGCGTCAGCAGACGTGATGGCTTCAAGGCCTATTGCCAAGCTGAAGCCTCGTTTAAAGGCTTCCAATGGTTCCAAGGCAGATGAGAAGCCTGCTGGAGCATTCAGCTTTCTTGGCTCAGCAGGTGCTTCGGAGCCGGCCACCAAGCCGGCCAGCACTTTCAGTTTTTCCAAGAAAGAGTCCAGCCAGGATATTGTGAGTGACCAGCCCACGCAATTGAAGTCTTTGAACGCACTATTCCTACAGGCGGTTAACAACTCCGTCAACAAGAACCCGATTGCCGATTTGCGTCCTGTTCTAACCAGATACGACGAGTACTACGACAAAGTGGTTAATAATAAAATTGCCGTGAAGAAAGCAGACGTCCCAAAGGTCGAGGTTAAAGTGCCTGAGTTGGGCGACAACAAACAGTTCACGTTTGATACAAAAGCAACAGACCAGAATGATAACGATGAGAGACAGAAAGACGAAGAAGAAGAAGACGAGGAAAAAGCTGTGGAAATCAAAGGACCTGCGTTCAAACTGGATGCTCTTCCTAAATCCAAAAATTATGGTTTCAAATTCGGACACGCTCCGCCTCCAGATTCCGATTCCGATGATGACGTGAAAATAGAGGGCCCGAAGTTCCAGTTGGCCGGCGGAACACAGATCAAGGACGATGTGTTCAAGCTTCCACAAAACAACAGCACACCAGCATTTTCTTTCGGCCAGGCTAAGGGTCAGGCCGACGAAAAAACCAAAGAGGAATCCAAAGAGGAGTCGAAGGATGCGCCAAAGTTCTCTTTCGGCCAGACTGCTTCCACTCCTGCGTTCTCTTTTGGCAGCAAGACAGCTGTCGAGACACAGAAGCCGGCAGAAAAACCTGCAGAGAAACCCGCATTTTCATTTGCTTCCTCTGACAAACCGGCCTTCTCTTTCAACATGCCATCCAAAGAAGATGCCAAGCAGGAGCCCAAGTCGGACGAAAAGCAGACGAGTGCCCCTGAGCCTAAACCGGCGTTCTCTTTCGGCTCTTCGCCTGCATTTTCCTTCACCAAGCCGTCTAACTCCACAGAGACAGCCGAGGCTGCCAAGCCGGCCTTTTCGTTCTCTGCGCCTTCCAATGGGTTCAACTTTTCGTCTGAACCTACTCAAAAACCATCGGCCGCCAACCCGTTCAGTTTCGCTTCCAATACACAGACGGCTGCTCCTGCCGCCTCAACGTTCAACTTTAATTTCTCTGCTCCAAAGCCTGAGGAGAAAAAAGAGGACGTTCCAAAGGATGACGAGGAAGTGCAAAACGACGATGTCAAGGGCGACTTTGCGGTGGTCAAGCTGACGGAAAAAGTCGAGACCAAAACCGGAGAGGAAAACGAGACTGTCTTGTACACGAAAAAATCCAAGGTGCTCAAGTTTGACCCGGCCAACAAAGACGACCCATACAAGTCGATCGGACTTGGAGAACTGAAAGTGCTGAAGAACAACGACACAGGCAAGTCGCGGATCCTCGTGCGTGCGGAAGGAAGCATGAACGTGATCTTGAATGTCGCCATTTTGAAGGACGTCAAATACGAGCTGATTGGCAAGGGCAACTCGATGAGAATCCCGACCTTCACGCCCGACGGAAAACTAGAGACATTCATCGCCCGCGTCAAGACCGCAGAGGACGGCAAGAGCATGCTCGAAAAGGTGCAAAGTTGTCAGTGACGTTTGTAGAATATGTACGTATATTACATAATATAGGAGGTATCACTAAGAAACGCTCTGTCGGCGCAGAACGGTTCTCACGTCCGATATGAACTCTATTGGGTCTCCCACGTCCAGATACCTGTATCCAGACTTTTCGGACTTGTTCAAGTGCTGCAAACACTCGTGGCCCAGCACGGTATTTATCTCTTCTTTGGACCCTAGTAATTTATACTGGATTTTGCGAATGAGGGCCAGCAACACGCGTAGGGGGAACGTGTCGCCCTCGAAAATGTAGATGTCGACGAGCCGGCTGCAGACGTCCATGTTCAGACACTTGGAAAACAGATTGGGCACGGTGTTGGCGATGATGGTTTGGGCTGAAAGGTCTATAGTTTCAAAGTGTGCGTGGATGGTGGGGCTGGTTTTGGCCAGGAACTTGTCGAACTGCGCCACGATGTCCTGCAGGTATTCGTTCTTCTTGTCCACCAGAAGATGGTAGATCAGTTTTTTCGACACCAGGTTGACGAACATGCGCAGAGTCAGTTTTTCGTCTCGTAGATTGTAATACAGCACGCATATCAGATTTACCAGATGGGTAAGTTTGATCTGCTGGAACTGTCGACTGCTGGACTCGCGCTGGTGCAGATTGAAAGCCAACATGACCTTGAGGATGGAGTCGAACGCCTGACCGTACTGGAAAATCAGCAGGTTGGGGAACGCCTGTTGGATCAGGTTGGAGTAGTCCTGAACGCTCTTGATGAGCTGGATGTTGCTGCTGTTCTGCGCCGCAAATTCCTTGGGGTCCGGCCGCTGCACCTTGAAGTCGCACGCCTTGTTGATTATGGAATCCGCCTCGTCCAGATACCCTCTGATCTGCTCGTCCTTGAGCTCTGTTCTGCCCATTTGCCGGATCCACACGTGACACCGCAGGTCTGCCGGAACGCCTCTCCACCACAGCTCCCGGGTCTCTGCAGAGCACACGAGGCTGTCGTAGTCGCGCAAGACGGCTTTCCACGCCGCACGGTCTTTTTCCGTCTGTTTGGCAAGCATCTCCAGCTGCTTCCTTCTCTCGTCGAGCTTCTTCTGCTCCTGGTCTATTTGTGTCTGTAGAAGCTGCTGGTAGTCTCTGGTGTGTCTGGATGCCTCCTTTGGGTCCTTGGGGGGCAGATTGGTCTGTCGGGTGACCGTGAGGTAGCCGAGTTTCTCCTTCGAGGTGGTTGGGGCAGACAGATGTTTGTAGCTGTTGAGCATGGAGATCCGCTCTAGCGACTCATTGATCAGCGGGTCCTCGTTAAGCGCTAGCACGCGGGCCTCCTCGCTGAACTTGGAGTCGTCCTCTAGCAGACTGAGCTCCGACGAGTCGGAAGAAATGCTAAATATAGACGAGGCCCGCGTTTTGGGCGATCCAAAGCTCGAGAAGCTCGACACAGAGCGCAAACTTTTGAGCGGACGCAACGGCGACGGGCGATACGCCTGTTCGCGCTGAGCCAGCGACTGTAGCGGCCTGGAATACGGCACGTTGTAAACAATCAGGTCGTCGGGCAGTTCGTCGTCAGACAGGAAATCGGTGGTGTCAAGAACAGAGGAGCGTTTCATCATCTCGGCAGCCATGGTGCGCTTCTTCTGGCTGAGCCGGAGCCGCTGCGACGGCGTGATGACCAGGGTCTCTCGCGAGCCTGATTCTGGGGTATTGAAAGGAATGCTGGCACCAGCCCTTCTACGGGACAGCGGACGAGCCGCGACTGGTCTGGCGGAGGCCGCATCGAGCGACACGTCCTCAAACGACTCTTGTATCACCTCCAGCAGCGAGGGAAGAGACATAGAAGGTGACAAAAAGTGAAATTAGTGAAATTAGTGAAATTTGGAGGTCCCTTATTTTCTTTACCTACTTCCGAAAAGGGCAACTACTAAATATAACCGGGCGGTGCTGGAAAGCGTGTCGCAGAGACGTGTTTGAGAATGAAGGGGCTTGGGGAAGATGCGTCGCAAACAATGCAAACTCGTCTGGCCAGACCGGGCCCCAGTTCTGTGCATGGAGGTGGAATTGTATGTACACGTTAGAGTCGTTATTTATCGTCTTTATTTAGAATCTTCTTGAACGCATTGCTCAGGAACGACTCGATCCGCTTGAGGTTTGAAGGGTGCTCGCAGTCAGACGACGACGACGCCGACTCCTTGCCGACGCTCTGCAGCGGCTTCCAGTTCGGGTCCATCCGGTTGGCGGTGTTGTCTCCAAACGCGTCAGCCAAGGCCTCCAAGAGCGCCGTTTGCGTGGCATTCTGCGGCTTGAGCGGCACAACGTTTAGCACCACCCGCAGGTCGCCTCTTCTGTTGCCTGCGTACGGAACACCCCGTTCGGGAATCGAGATCACTCTTCCGTGCTCCGAGCCTGCCGGGATCTTGATCTTCACTTTCTGGCCCTCCAGAGTTGGAATCTCCACGGTTCCACCCAGAGCCGCAGTGGTCATCCGGATCTTGCAGTTGTAGATGATGTTGACGCCGTCCCTCACAAACTCCGGGTCTGGAGCGACCTTGATCCTAATGATCAGGTCTCCGTTGCTGAGTACCGTGCCCTTGGCCGTCGTGGCATGCGGAGCATTACCGGCGCCACTCACGCGGATTCTGGAGCCGTCCTTGATGCCCTTGGGCAAATTCACCTCTGTCTGTCTGTGTTGATCCACCACTCCCTCGCCGTGACAGCTAGAACAAGCGTCTGAAGGATTAATAAATACTCCGCTTCCGCCGCAGGCCTTACATGTGGAGGCCATCTGGAATCCTGCCTGCAGTTGGTACACTTGCGAGCCTGTTCCGTTACAGCTTCTGCACGTGGTCTTTTTACGGTTCTTCTTCAGGCCTGAGCCAGAACATGTGTCACACTGGCAAACGGCCCTGTAGTCGATGGTGGCGCGGGTGCCGAAAATGGCGTCCCGGAACGAAATGGTCTTGAGAATCTCCACGTCTTCGCCCTGGAAATGCTGCACTCCACGCTGTCTACCGCCACCCATTCCGCCAAACAAATCCTCGAAATTGAAACCAAACCCTTCGAAAGGATTGCCACCCTGGAATCCTCCCTGGAATCCGGCGAACGGATTGCCTCCGTGGGCCCCTCCAAATCCGCCCGCTCCGCCGCCAGCGTTCGGATCGAACGCTGCGGCTCCAAATTGATCGTACTGCTGTTTTTTCTGTGGATCACTTAAAATATCGTATGCCTCTTGTAGCTGGTGGAACTTCTTTTCTGCCCCCTCTTCCTTGTTAATATCCGGGTGGTATTTCTTTGCAAGTTTGTAATATGCCTTTTTGATCTCCGAAGATGAGGCACTCTGGTTCACGCCCAGCGTTTTGTAGGGGTCCTCTAGCTGTGCGGGTCTGCTGCTGTGGAAACCTCTGCAAGAGGTTCTTATTCCGTGAACAAGCAGTGGCTTTGCGTATCTTGCCGGCCTCGATTGCGCATTCCAGATTAGCCGACGAGGCAATAATCTGACCTTGAAGAAGCTATTCATGAATTAAATGATACTATCTCGTTGTAGGTAATCGATATTTTTTGATATTTTTTTTCATTTAAAAGTACATCGGTCTGCGGGTTACATAACCACGGATTTCTAGAAAAATCACGACTCGAAAGCCTGGGCCACCAAATCTTTCAGTTCGTTCGTAGCATCTTCCGGATTTTCTGGACGCGAAGCAGGAGCACCCTTCTGGAGGCCTTTGGCGCGCTCGTCGTTCGAGCCAAACAGGTTGTTGATGATGTCTTCGTAGCTTGGATCGCCTGGTTCGTCCTGTTTCTTGGACTCCGAGACCGGTTGGGACGACCTGGAAGCGCTCGTTTGGATATTTGCGTGGCGTGAACCTGTTTTCGGTCTCTCCACCTTGGCCGAATTCCTGTTGGAGTCGTGCGAATAGTTCCTGTCTGGTTCTCCGGTGACCTTGACCAGATAATCTGGAAGCTCAAGTCCGTTTTTAAGATAATACATCTTCCAGTTCCTGGCCTTGTCCTTAAGCTGTAAGGTGGTTCTGTTCTTCAAAGCCTCGCTTACAGACCCTCCAGGGCCGTAAAGCTCCAAGATGGCGGTCCATTGAGTGCCTTTGAGCTTCAAACCGTCTCTCAGCGCCTCTTCTTCTTCCTGGCTCCAGACTCTTCTGAACGTGGACGGTCTGTTCTGGCGATAACTTCTTGCTTTCTTTGTCTTCTGCTCATCCTCCCCTGTGTGGTCTGCTCCTTCTTTGGCCTCCTCGTCCAATTGGCGCTTTCTGACGGCAGGATCGGCACTGAGCTTTAGCCGTGTCAATTCTTTGGTTATTTTTCCTTTCGGTCCCCAGATCAAAAAACCCACGTTTTTGGAGACGTACTCTAGGAGATCGTTTAAGAACTTGATCCACTCGTATTTTTCCATTAACGAGTCGTCCTCTTTCATATTCATTAGATTGTCTTTTCTAGAATCGCAGCGGGCCAAGAAATCCAGCTCTGCAGGAGTGAACAAGGTGGAATTTCGAACTATCGGATGCTTAGTCGAATCAAAGTCAGGTTGCTTCCGCTTGAGCAGAATCTCGTCTAGATTGTCAGGGAACAGGTCTTTCAAAATCTCCTCTTTCGAACGATCGCCCAGTTCGATCGCAGAAATGAATGCTTGCGTTTTAAGCTCAAGGAACAGTATAGCGTGCGATTTCAGAAATTTGGTCTGGTTATTCGGGGCCCGACTGCTCTGCGAAAATGGGTACGAGGAGCTTAACAACGTGGACTGCAACGTATTGTCCTGTTTTAAATTCGAAAGCGATCGCGTAGGGTCCAAATTCTGCGGTGGACAGAAAACGTCTAGAAATGCCTCGTTCAAGAAGAAAAATCCGAGGTCAATGAGTCCCAACGTTGCCAGCAAAAAAGTGGCCAAATTCACCTTACGCAAGGTTCCCTCGATCGTGTCTTCCTTGCCGCGAAAAAAGTCTGGCGCGGACTCGCCGTATTTCCACAAACCAAAAGTAACGTTTTCCACAGTGAAAAATGGACTCTCCTCGGAATTATACACCCGTTTGGTTGTTTCGAATAGTTCAATCAGATTGCCGAACGCAATACCCGCAAACGATTCGCGATTCGAAACAAGCTCCATGATTTTCTGGTACGGCCCTTGCGATATTATTCTAAGAATTTGCGTCGCCAGATTGTCCAGCACCGGCAACGTATTAATTAAAAGCTGAATATTGAAAGAGAGATGGGATGGAGCAGTGAAAGTTAGAGGCAGAGCAGCGAGCTGGGCATGCACAACGTCCACAGGAGCAATGACAGACTGTTGACTTTGAACGAGCTCTCTGTAGGCCTTGAGAGCTGGCGATTCACTGGTCTCTCGCACAAGCTCAGACGTGTTAGGGATCGATAGACCCTTGAAATTAGTGGTTTCCCCTGACAGCATTGATAGTGCGGGGTCCAAATTGTGGTCGTCGGGCTTGTTCTCCTTATTGTCTGCTGGCGTTTCCGAATGCGATTCAATTTGATCTGACTGCTCCGGCTGCTTGTTGTCAGTATTTTCCGATTCGTTGTTTATGTTTTCAGGCTTCTGCTCCTCTTTGGCATCTTTTTCTTCGTGATCCTGGTCTCCAATAATTTTCTGAAAGTGAATGTTCAGCTCTTCGTCGTTGAGTTGTTCGATATTATCGAATCGGAAACCGGGAAGCTGCGAGGTCAGCAGCTCTAACTGCTGCTGGTCTATATTGTCGTTATCGAGTTCCTTGGTGATTTGCGGATCAATTACAGGCGACTTCGGCTCCGTGGAAGCCTCTGTGCCTGATTCCTGCTTATCTGGAGCCATTTTAGCGTCGGTTTCAAACAAACAACAAGCAATAAACAATAAAGAGAACTGTTAAAATTTTATCAATACATCTCTACATTTGCAAAAAAAAAAATGATGAGCACAATCAGCGGTGCTTATATAAGCAAACATCTACCGAATGTACGGGTGTAACGCGTAATAACACTTCCGAAAATGGATAATTAATATTCCACAGACGTGTTTCACGAAAAAAAAAACCCATCACTTCTTGTTCTCATGTCTTTTGAACGGGCCGACATTTACAGCACCTCTGTGCTCCCAGGAGAGACTGCGAGCGATGATCAGTTCAGTGAGATCATAAAAGCGTTCAAACGCTTTATTCTGGAATTCAGAGTCGACAACCAGTTTATTTACAGAGATCAGCTAAGAGAAAATATCCTGGTTAAACAATACCAGCTCACCGTACACAACGAGCACCTTATCAGCTACAACGATGAGCTGAACAAGAAGCTGATGGACGACCCCACTGAAATGGTTCCCTTGTTTGAGCGAGCAATCACCGAAATCGCCAGAAGAATCATATATATTTCGAACGAAGAAGTTCCAGCGAATTTCCCTGTTTGCCAGCTGATTTTACTTTCCAGCGACAACAAGCTCTCCATTAGAAATTTGGACTCTGAGCATATTTCCAAAATTGTTAAGATATCGGGGATTGTGATTTCGGCCTCAACTCTGCACTCCAAGGCGACAGACGTGACGTTGATGTGTCGCTCGTGTAGACACACAATGAAAATGAAAGTGGGCTCCTCGTTTGGCGCCATACAGACTCCGAAGTCGTGCCAATCTGCGCAGCAACCCAATGGCGAGAGAAACCAATGTCCTCCAGATCCATACATCATTGTGCACGACAAGTCCATTTTCATTGATCAGCAAGTTCTAAAGCTCCAGGAAACCACCGACATGGTGCCCATCGGAGAAATGCCGAGACATATACTATTGAGTGTGGACCGCAACTTGTGCAATAAGGTGATTCCCGGCACGCGGTGTGACGTGGTTGGCATCTACTCCATTTATCAGGCCAAAGTCAGAAACGGACCTTCAGCGAATAATGTGGCTATCAGAAACCCTTACATGAACGTTCTAGGAATTCAGACAGACAGAGACGCAGAGACGGGAGGGTTGAGCTCTGTTTTCTCCGAGGAGGAGGAAGAAGAGTTTCTGGCTCTGGCCCGGTCAGACAACCTGTACGAGCGATTCTCGAGCTCTATCGCACCTTCGATTTACGGAAATGCAGACATAAAGAAAGCCATTACCTGTTTGCTGATGGGCGGATCGAAAAAGCTGCTGCCCGATGGAATGAGGCTGAGAGGAGATATAAACGTGCTTCTTCTTGGAGATCCAGGTACTGCCAAATCGCAGCTGCTGAAGTTTGTGGAGAAAGTTTCGCCTATTTCCTTATACACCTCGGGTAAGGGTTCTTCCGCAGCAGGTTTAACGGCGTCCGTCCAACGTGATCCAAATACCAGGGACTTCTACTTGGAAGGTGGTGCGATGGTGTTGGCTGACGGTGGAGTTGTTTGCATTGACGAGTTCGACAAGATGAGAGATGAGGACCGTGTGGCCATCCACGAGGCGATGGAGCAGCAGACCATTTCGATTGCGAAGGCAGGTATCACGACGGTGTTGAACTCCAGGACGTCCGTCCTGGCAGCGGCCAATCCTATTTTCGGACGTTACGACGACATGAAATCGCCTGGAGAAAACATCGACTTCCAGACAACAATTTTGTCTCGTTTCGACATGATCTTCATTGTCAAAGACGAACACAACCAGCAACGGGACGAGGCCATTGCACACCACGTGATGAACATTCACACGAACGGAGGATCGGCCGAAACACAGGTCGAGGGAGAAATCTCACTGGAAAAAATGAAACGCTATATCCAGTACTGTAAGGTGAAATGCGCTCCAAGATTGTCGTACGAGGCCAGCGAGATGCTGTCGTCGCACTTTGTGGGCATCCGCAAAGAAGTGAAGAACAAAGAATCGCACTCGACAGAGCGCTCTTCGATTCCGATCACCGTCAGACAGTTGGAAGCCATCATCAGAATCACCGAGGCATTGGCCAAGCTCGAGCTGTCACCAATAGCCTCTGAGAGACACGTCGAGGAAGCAATCAGGCTGTTCAATGCGTCCACCATGGATGCGGTCAACGAAGGAAACTCGGACAACGCACAAATTACAACCGAGATCCACAAGATTGAGAGCGAAATCAAGCGTAGATTACCCCTTGGCTGGTCCACCTCGTATGCTACGCTCAGAAGACAGTTTGTGGAAAAGGGTAGCTACTCGCTTGCTGCTCTCGAGAAGGCTCTCAACATCCTGGAGCGTAAGGAGACCATACAGTTGAGACACCAGCGGTCCAACGTGTTTAGATGCGGTGTGTAGACAGCAATATCTATTATACTAGACAATTACGTGGAAGCCTTCCCGGCCCTTGGAAAGGCCCTTCTGGACAATCTTGGAAATTTCGTGCGGGTCTCTAGTTATGCCCGTCAGAACCTCGTGGCCGTCCGCAGTCACCACGACGTCGTCCTCAATGCGCACTCCTCCGATGTACATGTATTTTTCAACCACCTGCTCACAAATATACTTTCTGGTGTCTGGGTTTTTCAGTGCAGGCTCCATCAGGAACGGAGAAAAGTAGATACCCGGTTCGTTAGTCACCACCATCCCCGGCTCCAACTTCCGACGCAGTCTCAGGTACCGCAGCATTGGGTTAGGGTCGTCGTAGTTCGGGTAGCCTCCGACGTCGTGGGTGTCCATTCCCAAGAGATGGCCCAAGCCGTGCGGGAAGAAGCTAGCAGAAACCCCGGACTTGAAGATGTCGTCTTCGTTTCCCTTGAACAGTCCTAGCTTCAGAAAGTTGCGGATCAAAACCTTGTGTGCAAGCAGTTGTAGGTCGTCCCAGTGTGTTCCAGGTTTTATCTTGTCCATGCAGGCGTTCTGCATCTCCAGGACGGCATTGTAGATTTCTAGGTGTTCTTTGGTCCAGACTCCGCTAATTGGGAAACATCTGGTTACGTCGGACGCATAACACTCCCACTCGGCGCCAGCATCAATTAGAACGCTATCTTTACCGGTCAGACTCTGATCGTTTTTGACATAATGCAGTGTGCCACAGGAAGGGCCCGAGCAACAGATGGGATCGTACGACTGAAACTTGGACCCCTGACGGATCGAATGGTACAGGAATTCTGCGTGGATGTGTCCCTCGTTCTTTTCAATCGGCAGAGCAGACATCACGGCCAAATGAGAGTTGTCGGTGATTTTGGCAGCTTTACGCATGAGATCAAGCTCGAAAGAGTCTTTAATCAGGCGGGCCTCGTCCAAAGCAAAAAAGAAATCGGCATCACCAGCGTTGACGTACTTGGAGAATTGCTGGTTGGCATATTCTTCCACGTCAGTTGTGAATATTTCCAACTCGTCAGCAAGAAGGTCCTGCAAAACTGTTTCTATGACTCCGGCATACAAAACCTCGTCCACGTCAAACTTTTTAATCGCATCTTCAGGGAACAGCGGCAGACCGCTCCACATAATGTCGTCCACATCCACATCTGGCAGAAAGAGGGTTAGCTTGTCGGTGACTGCGTTATACAAAATAAAGCATCCACTAATTTGATTAACACCGGATAGATAATGGAAGTATCTATTTTGTCTTAGTGGAGAGGTCTGGTCGCAGTACGGATACAGCTTCAGCGATGCACCTGCTATGAAAAATGCGGCCTTGGTGGCAGGCTTTTTCGACAAAAAGTGGTCTCTCACCTTTCTAGCGTGGGCTTTCGCCGGATACATGATAAGAAATTTAAAAACATTTTTTTTTTAATTTTGTTTCCTTCATGTCTAAACGGACACTGCAGGAAGAAGCTGTGGACACAACTGCTAGAAAGAAAATATCCGGCCGCGACCAATCGCTATATCTGGACACTATCAATCGGAAACTACTTGATTTTGACTACGAAAAGGTGTGTTCCATATCGTTGTCAAGTACCAACATCTATGGTTGTCTAGTATGTAACAAATATTTCAGGGGCCGCTCAATGGACTCGGAGTGTTTCCTGCACTCGATCAACGAAGACCATCACGTGTTTGTCAAATTTGACACTCTTGCATTTTACATTCTTCCTGAAAACTATCAACTTAATGACCAAACATCTGCTTCACTGGAAGACATTCGACGTCAAATTAATCCCACGTATCACGATCTGAAACAGCTATACAGCGACAAGTCGCTGCCGACAGACCTCTCAGGAAGGCAGTATCGTCCTGGGTTTGTTGGGCTTAACAACTTTAGCTCCAACGACTATTCAAACGTAATTCTCCAGGCTCTGGCCCACGTCAAGCCATTGCGAGACTATTTGTTGTTGTATCCAGACAAGTTCTACAAGACCAACTTGGTCAGCAAGCTTTCGCTTCTCATGAGAAAAATGTACTCGCCATATCTTTTCAAAGCTCATCTCTCGTCTCACGAGTTGATGCAATATGTCTCATCACTGACAAATAAACGCTTCTCTTTGCACCAGGAAAGCGAGCCCAAAGATTTTCTGATTTGGCTTCTCAATTCGCTTCATAAAGAACTGAACTCAGAATTAGGAAACAATCTCATTTCCTCTATATTTCAGGGCAAAGTCCAGCTGACCGCCGGAAAATCCAAATTTTGGATGCTGACCCTGAATCTGCCGCCTGTGACGCTGTTCAAGGATGGTTCGAAACTGGAGATACCACAAACTTCTTTGGAGCAGTTACTAGAAGCGAAAAAGTACTCAGTGACAAAATCTCCCCAGTATCTGGTTCTTTACATCAACAGAAGAGACGATTCACAGAAAATAGCAGGCGTCAACGGATCAAATATCAACCCGACAGTGGTGAAATTCAACCCAGCCAGACTGGACCTCGGTGCTGATCATTACAGACTTGTTGCAAACGTCGTGTATGGGACCAGCCAGGAGGAGAATTACAGCCTGGAAAGTGAGAAACAGACGCATTATAAAGTGCAGGTTCGCGACGAGCTGCGCAGCGAATGGCTCGAAATAGATGATCTCAGAGTAAAAACCATAGAAAGAGATCTTCTTTTTCTGAACCAAACTTATATACAATTTTGGGAAAAAATAGCATAAACGAATGCATTAGATGGCTAATCTATTAACGTTTCCGGTGGTGATAGAGACGGTGTTTTCCTCGATGAGGGCCTCTGCGGTCTCACCAAGGTGCTTCTTAGGGTCCTGCTTACCCACATAGCGGGTCTTGAGTTGCTCCTCCGTGAGCTCCTTTTCTTCAACGACTCTCTCGACGTACTGTTTAGCGATCTTGACCATCTTCTTTGATGCCTCGAGGTTGTTACATTGCTTTTCATCGTAGTCATGAAGCTTGAGTCCGACAGTCCATTCCTTCTTGTGCAAATTCAGCAACATGTCTGTTTCTTTGGAAGTCTTTCTGTAGTCAATGTTGAGCGAGTAGTAGTTTCTGTTGAGGCCGTGTATTAAAGCCTGGATCGTTGGCTTGTTGAGCAATCCAACGTTGGATGTGGTCTGTCTTGGCTCCTGTCCCAACATCAAGGTCTGCGAGGAGATCGATCTGAATGCGTCTATCACCACTTTACCTTTCACCGACTGGATAGGATCTATCACAACGGCAACGGAACGTGGATTCAGCTGCTCAAAAGATTGCTGTGTGTTAACATCGACGGACGAAAGCCAGCATCCGAATCCCGGGTGCGAATGGTACCATCCCACAACCATCTGATCTCTTCCTGTCTGTTTCAGCATGTCCATCATTTTCGTCTGGAAAACATCATCCACAGCCTCCACAGAAACACCTGTACCAGACTGAGGCATGGCAAACACATCCACCACGTGGATAGTGAAGTCGTCCACAAAGTCGCCCAACATGAGACCCATCACCTCCATTGGCACTCCAGCACGTCCGTGCTTCAACATTTTGAGCAGTGCAAGAGACGAGATGTACACTGTTTCTGCGTTATCTATTGCCGGCTGGTCGCCCTGCTGGGCAGCTCCAAGGCCACCCATTCTGGATCCCAATAACGATTGAAGTCTGTCCATTGTGAATTATTTTAGGTTTTTATTTTTCTTTGCCACTTTATTCAAGACAAACAGGACCCGCGGCTGCAATTGACAGAAATGATCAAATTATCAAACATAATAATATTTAAACGTGCAACGGATGTACCTCGTGCCAATTTCGATATGAGTGATGCTTTGCTTGACGGCTCGGAGAGCCAAGATTCAGACTCGTTATTGCTTCTACACGAGACAGAGGGACAGCCACAGACAACCAAGTCCGAGGTGTTTGGATGGTGTCTTTACGCATGGGCTGCCGAGCCCTTTATAGTAAGCGTGGTGGGGACCTATGTTCCTTTGTTGCTGGAGCAAATCGCACGAGATAACGGCGTGAAATTGATTGACAAGCTCACGCCGTGTAACCAGCCCACCGACCCGACAATTCCCATTCCTTCGCCTCCCGACGATATAAATTCCTCCAATAGCTCCCTGATAACGGCGTCACAGGTGGAAAGTTGCGTGCTTCCCGTGCTCGGCGGCCGATTTTACATTGACACATCGTCCTATGCGCTGTACACGTTCTCGATCTCCGTTTTGCTCCAAACAGTTCTCGTGATCTCTATGTCCGGAGCAGCTGACAGGGGATCCCACAGAAAGTCCATGCTGGTTGGTTTTGGGGTGATTGGCGGACTGGTCACAATGTGCTACTGGATATTGGGAACCAGAAATTACTATATGGCCTCCTTGCTAGCCATTCTTGCCAATAGCGCGTTCGGAGCTGTCAACGTTTGCGGGAACTCGTTTTTGTCGCTCTTGGTCAACAATCACCCCAAAATCCGCGACATCAATCTCTCGACGGAATCTAAGCTTGCAAGGATGGGTGAGATCTCTTCCAAGATCAGCGGCACGTGCGCTGCGTCTGGCTACATTTCTGCTTTACTGATGCAAATAATCACGATGCTGGTCATCCTTCGTGTTCGAAATAACCCCAACGTCGATCCGCTCATTTATCCGCTGAAGCTGGTGATTGGACTGGTTGGATTGTGGTGGCTGGTATTCCAGTTACCTATTCATATTCTTCTGAAACCACGTCCCTCGAAAGAGCTTCATGTTTCTTTTGAGGAGCCGAATCCATCCGCACCCGGCTATGTCAGAAAGTTCCTTCAATACAAACTACTCGTCGTACGTGCATATATCTTGCATGGATACAAAACGTTGATTTCTGCAGCCAGAGCGGCCTCACAGCTAAAAGACATCATGGCATTCCTATTGGGGTGGTTCATCATATCGGACTCCCTAACGACCATCAACTCGACAGCCATATTGTTTGCCAAATCCGACCTCCAGATGACCACTGTACAGCTGTCACAAATTGGAGTGTTGACCATGGTGTCTGCAATTGCGGGATCTGTGCTTCTTCCGAACGTGATTCAACCGTACTTCAAGCTACAGCTGAAACAAACAATGATCCTCATTGTTATATGGGCTTCTGTTATTCCGCTATATGGTATCATGGGCTTCTTCATCAGATCGCTTGGCTTGCACCACGCGGTAGAGATGTATTTCTTGGCTATCTGGTACGGATTCTCTCTCGGTGGAGTGGCCACCATATCGCGCAGTCTTTATTCCATGCTCATTCCTCCGGGCCAAGAATCCGTCTACTTTGCACTGTTCAGTATCACAGACAAAGGTTCTTCTATTGTCGGACCGTTTCTGGTTGGTATGATCATCGACAAGACGCACGACATTCGAAAGTGCTTCTGGATGCTCTTTCTTCTGCTCATCGGTGCAATCCCTGTGTTTTGGTACGGAATTGATGTTGATCGTGGGATCAATGAGGCAAACGTGCTGGAACGCGAGCAGGAGGCCTGAACTCTCAGATGCTCCATATGTTCACCACGCCGTCGTCTCCGCAGCTAGCCCATTCGTACGCATCATTTTCGGTCTTCTTCCAATCGATACAATTTATCAGAGATTTGTGTCCTTTCAAACATTCAATCAAGTTTCCGAACTTCTTGTTCCAGATATAGATCAGCCCGTCTTCACTACCGCTCAAAACAAGATTTTTATCGGTCACGCAGCCTCTAATTATGTAGTCTGATTGCTGCAGCCCATAGTACTTGTTGACCAGATATGGCTTGGATGTCCTGGAGATGTTCCAAAGCTGTAGTTCGTCTGCCTTGACATTGATTAAACAATGATCGGGATCGTCGGGTGACACGGTGATAGATGTCAGTTGCTTCCCAATGTTGACAACACTGGAAAGCTCGTAACTTGATGCAGTGATGTCATATACCATCAGTTGGCACGAATGAGTGACCACAAGTAGCTTTTCATCGTTGACTAATGCCAGATCTTCGATCCTATGCGAAATTTTGAAATCATAAACCAGTTCTTTGTCTAGGTTGAAGATGCACAGCTTTTTATCAGGCGAACCTATGATAAACTGATCACTGTACTTGAAGAACTCCACAGAGCGGATACGAATATTTGAGTTAAAGAGGTCCTGGTCTGAGATAGTTGCAATACAGCTTCCCGACTCCAAATCCCAGACCTTCACGGTCTGATCAAACGAAGACGTAATCAGCTTTGAATCATCCGCAGACCATGATAAGTAGATGATTGTATTGTCATGGCCAACGAGATGGCTGTGCAATCTGTATGTGTCTGTATCATAAATTGCGACGGTTTTATCAACGGAGGCACTCGCAAGATACTTTCCTGTGTTGGAGTACTTCACAAACCAGCATTCATTTTCGTGGTGCTCCAAACGCACCTTCAAATTTCTAGGAAACTGGGGCGTGGCATATGTGTTGGCGTCCCTGAGGAGGGTCAGCGGCTGGGAAGATGAGTCTGCAGGAATATAATAAGGATCATTTAGTTGCTGGTACGAAAGAGCCTGTTTCAAAAGCTGCGCAAGTCGATTTGGAGGGACCACCTTATCAGAAGGCAGCAATCCCAAAACCTCGTTCACGAGGTTCTCTCTTGAGACACCAAGATCGCCCCCGATTTGCCATCCCAGATCCTCTAATAATGATTTGGTGTTGGAATCAACCAACTCAATCTGGTCTCCGAAACTGATCAATAGCGAACTCAGCTTCTTGCTCAACTTTTCCACACGCTCGTCATCTGAATAGTCAGCAGTCAGTGTCCTCAAAGTGCGCAATGCACGGTTGTTGTTCCGCAAGAGTATAAGGTTCTCCAGAAATAGCGTCTTTTTGATCAATATATGGACCTCCTGCTCGATTCCAGCTAACTGGGACTCATCGGTCACAAGCTGACGCAGATAGCCGTTTATGAGTTCCTGTGAACCCGCCCCGTCCAAATCCACCGTTGTATTTCGCAGAAAATCGTTGAGTTCTCTCAGCTGGGAGTCTGTCACGGAAAGATCCGTAGCCCGAGATACCTCTGCTGCAATTTTTTCGAATGGACCCCCCAGGTCGGTGAAATATTGTATGATCAGTAACAAGAGCTGATCATTTTTGATAGAGCTCATGTCAGGGGTAATGCCAGGTATAGGTGAAGAAAGAAGATTTCGAACATCTTCATGACAATTGTTGGAGGATGAATGGTCCATTGACGCGGCAGCGTGCGATTTTCTTTTGGGCGACATCTGCTAGAAACGTGGTACAAAGAACCCAAGTCAAATCTTATCGTAAGGCACAAAGAATCCCTATAAATTGTAGGGCCGGGTAAAACCCAGAGAAACAAATGAATTTTTATGGTCTCTGGCACAGAAACTGAGCTTAGTAAGCAAACAGGGCTTGTGCCATTTTTCTCGCCTTCCCCATATTTGCAAGTGCTTGCCCTCACGTGTATTGTTTTGCCACGCAAATAAATATTTTCGACACGTATTAAAGATAAAAATCATTTTATTTTTCACAGAGTCACCATGAAGTTCTTCAACGTCTCAATCTTGACCTCTGTTTTGGCAATGCTGGCTGTCGCCAGAGGCGATGCTGATGATGCAGCCATTGCATCTCCAGATTCGGCCGTTGTGAAATTAACTGCCGATAGCTTTGATTCGTTCATCAAGGAGAACCCGCTGGTTCTCGCGGAGTTTTTCGCGCCATGGTGTGGACATTGCAAGCGTCTTGGCCCTGAGTTTAGTGCTGCGGCAGACAAACTTGTCGAAAAAGACATTAAGTTGGCCCAGATCGACTGCACCCAGGAGAGAGATCTCTGCGCAGATTACGGTATTCGTGGATACCCTACCTTGAAGGTGTTCAGAGGCAACAACTCGCCAACAGACTACCAGGGACAAAGAGAGCAAGACTCGATTGTCAGCTATATGACCAAGCAGTCTCTGCCTCCAGTGTCGCTGATCGAGGACTCGGCTGATCTTCTGGACACGCTGGCCGACTTGAACGAGCCTATGATCTTGCAAGTTCTTCCACCAGACTCGAAGTCTTCCGGTAACGAGACTTTCCACTCGTTGGCCAACAAGCTGAGAGACGAGTTCACTTTTGTTTCTACGTCGAACCCAGAGTACGTTCAGAAATACGTTAAGGAGAAGTCGACCCCATCATACGTCGTTTTCAGACCAGGAGAGAAGACCGAGGATGCATCAATTTTCACCAATAAAACTATAGACGAATCTGGACTGCAGAAGTTCATTGGAATCGAGACCAAGCCTCTGTTTGGAGAGATCACCGGAGCTACCTTCCAGTCCTACATGGAGTCCAAGCTTCCGTTGGCTTACTTCTTCTGGGACGACGAATCGCAAAAGGCATCTGTTACGGACGAGATCAACAAGCTGGCCAAGAAATATAGAGGAGAAATCAACTTTGTTGGATTAGAGGCCAAGAAATACGGAATGCACGCCAAAAACTTGAACATGCAGGAGAAGTTCCCATTGTTCGTGATCCACGATCTTGAGAACAACCTCAAGTACGGCATTGAGCAGGAAAAAGACCTGGTTTACTCGGAGATTCCAAAGTTTGTGGAGAAGTTCAAGAAGGGCAAGGTCGACCCAATCATTAAGAGTGAGCCTATTCCAGAAACCCAGGACGAGGCTGTCTACCACCTGGTCGGCCATGAGCATGACAGCATCGTCAACCAGAAGAAGGATGTGCTGGTCGAGTACTACGCTCCATGGTGTGGTCACTGCAAGAGACTGGCTCCAACGTACGAGGAGCTGGCTGCTTTGTACCAAAATGACTCCGACGCCAGCAAGAAGGTGTTGGTGGCCAAGATCGACCACACTGCCAATGACGTTTCTGGCGTGGAGATCACTGGCTACCCAACTATCTTCCTTTACCCAGCTGACGGCTCTGGTCCAATCAGTTACGAAGGACAAAGAACTTTGGAGTCTCTGGCCAGCTTCATCCAAGAGAAGGGATCCCTTGGTGTTGATGGACTTGCCATCAAAGATGCCAAGAAGTCCAAGGGTGATGAACCAGAGTCAGACTCCAAGGACAGTTCTCATGACGAATTGTAATGACTGATTAGTTTAAGATAGCAATGAGTATTTAATAAAAAGTTCATCCATTAATAGTCTCGCTGGCAGCTTTGCTCAGTCTGTTCATAATTGCGAGACCTTCCTCTGTCTCGTCCACCCCTTCGATCAGTATATAGTCATAACCCTCTTCATCAAGGCTTCTCAATGCAGAAAACAGATTTTTCTGGATCTGGTCGCCGGAGACACCAAGACTTCCATCTGACATTATCAGCGGGCTGATTTGCTGCGCACTTGCAAAACTCCTCGTTCTCAAAAGAGCAATCTTTTTATCACCCATATTATTAGAGGCCAGATACTGCCTGACCTTCTTTTTTCCATCACCACAGTTGAGGAAAAGAATTACCTTCGCTGTTGGTGAGTAATGTCTGTACTTCATTCCCGGGGTGCGCACGGGCTCCAATTTTCCAGCCGTTTTTTTTGCAACCACGATATTGTGCCACCGAGGTCCACCGGCCTCTTTAATTTGCTCCAGCGAAATTCCGCCGGGACGCAAAAGCATTGGAGGGCTACACAGACCATCCACGACTGTACTCTCAAGACCAACATCGCATGGACCACCGTCCAGGATTAAAGGAATGCGACCCTTCAAATCATGATAAACATGAGCTGCTGTAGTTGGAGATGGCCGGGTAGATGCGTTAGCAGAAGGAGCAGCAAGCGGAAGATCTGAAATGTGAATAAGCGCGCGGGCAACTGGATTCTGGGGCATGCGCACAGCAAAAGTGGGCTGTCCCGCGGTAACTAACTGGGAGATTGGAGATTCATGGATGTTCTGGGGCATTGGTAGCAGGATGGTCAGCGGGCCGGGCCAGAACTTGCGAATTAGCGGCCAGTATATTTCTGGAATTTCCTGACCGGGAACCATGAGCTTTCGTTTGAGCTGATCAATCGAGGACACATGTGAGATTAAGGGATTGTCCGCAGGCCTGTTTTTCGCAGCATAGATGGACTTCACCGAGTCTGAATTCAAACTCGAGGCTCCTAGTCCGTAGACGGTTTCTGAAGGGAAACCAACAGCGTGATGTGTGTTCTGAAGTGTTGAAGCCGCCTCATCGAGGTTTCTTTTTGTCTCAGGATCCGTAATGGTGAGGACAGTTCCGGAGTCGTCAAACTGGATCGACTCCGGCTTCACAGGCAGGATCCGTGTGTTCAAATTAGTGCTCATTGATGAATTGTTTGAAACGTGGCGCCGTTGGAACTGGGCAGGCCTAAAGATGGCAATCAATCTCCGAATTCTGGATATCTTGAAAAATAATTTTTTTTTTAATTGTTTGACAACTTAGCTCTACGATCGAGATGTTTGGATTTGCGAAAAAACTGGTGTCAACTTTGGAGTCTCAGGCGACAAATTACCTAAATGTTGGCACAGAAAACAATACTGAAAACTCGGCTGGTCTACGCGTGATGGCTGTGGACAAGCACTCACTGGCCGAAAAATACGGTTTCGAAAGCTGGTTTGATTTCATAATGGCGGTCAACGGATATCCTATAGTTTCATTTTTGCAGTCCGGTGAAGCGCATGATTCCAATCCCTACGCACAACACGAACCATCCTCAGACTATTCGCGCTTACTGGAATTTTTGGCTTACGAAGTGAACACAAATAAGTCAGATCTTGTTTTCCACGTGTGGAGTGCCAAAGGAGGAGTCAATCGGGAGATAAAAATACCCAACAGTGAATTTTCTGCAGAAAATAACGACCAACTGGACGACATCAGCATTTCGCCGTCTACTCAGATCAAAAACGTGGTACAGAATTCTACCTTCAAGAGATTACAGGTCACGCTGCAGTTGACCCCATTGAGCGCAGCTGGATATGTGTGGCATGTGATGAAGGTGCATCCAAACTCGCCTGCATACCAAGCGGGAATCATGCCGGACGAGTACATCATCAATTGTGAGGGTGGCCTTTTGGCAACTGGAGGCGAAGATCTGCTGGGCAGAGTGATCCATTCCATGTACAGTAAATGGCAACAAGGCTCCACTTCACACACAACTCCTTGCTCGGTGGTTCTCTACGTGTATAATCACGATTTCGACACGGTGAGACCCGTCACGGTGTATCCAAATGATACCTGGGGTGGCCGCGGGCTGCTTGGATGTGACATTGGTTATGGTCTATTGCACAGAATTCCCGAGGTGGTGGGTAAATTTCATTCAGATGATCAAGATTCCGACGTTGACCTTGCTCCCGGCGGCGTGATGTTTAGTTCTGTGCCGGAAGCGCCACCAGCCCCGGTTAGTTCGGAAAATGTCTTGCAGCCGGCCGTTCATGCACCTTCCTTCACCGAAACCCCAGCAGAGCCAGTTTCAAGGAGAAAGAAGACATCCAAGTACGTTGCTCCAAAAAGCGATCTGTCATCATATTTCGAGGAAGAGACAGCAAAGTCGAAGCTCATAGACGGAGAGAGAAAAGTGGATCATGGCACAGTGCCTGCCCCGCCAAAGGTCTCCAAAGAACAGTCCTAATCGAACTGTTTTTTCCACTCCAGCCATTCTTCATGCAGGGTTCTGTATTTTTGTTTAGAGTGGAACGAATCTTTAATGAGCAGAAGTCGACAGATTGGCAGACTGAGCCCCCAATTGACCACGTTAAGGTCCCTTAGTAGCGACACAAATAGAAAGTACCCGCTTCCAAGCACCTGGCCCAAAAGTGTCCCGACCCAGACCTGAGCGACATTGTGGTATTCAAAGTATAATCTCGAGTAGCACACAAGCGCCTGAGCCAGCAACAACAAGACAAAAAGCGCGATCTTGGTGCGGCTGGAAATCGGTGTTGGCCATTGTAAAAATAATCGAAGCGACATATATGAGACGAAGAACGCAATGAATTGCGCGTGCGACGATGGCATTCCGTACACCAGACCCCCGTCCTTCTTGAATATCTGTCCTCTGACTGGTCTTTCGAGCTTGACGAGTCTTTTGAACAATCCACTGATCACATCATTAGCGACTTGTCCAGCAGCAATAAGGCAGCATTCAGCCTCGCGTGTCACCACGAACCAGGAAAACAAAAATACCAGAATGAGGATGGGCAGTAGTGAGAATAATGCCACTATTAAACTGAGAAAATTGGTCTCATCATATAAAATATACGTGTGATCAAAAGGAACAAGTGGGTTCATATAGATCGAAATAAATTAGTGAAAAAAAAATAGCCCATAAATTAATATAATGGAGCTGGACACAATTTTACAGACACTCAGGACAGGCCCAAATAACTTGGCTTCGACCCTTAAAGAGCTTACTAAGTATGACAAAGACGCAGAGAAACTACAAATCGCTATCGTTTTGATCAACACTACCTTGTCAGCATACACTCTCCTGGATCGTGAAACTCAGCACTTGATCTGCGGTCTTTTCTGTTGTCGAGTCGGCCTGGGACAGCTGGTGTTACGGTCGCGACAGAATCTGAACGAGATGGTATCTTGTGTATTGGCAGATGCAGTGGCATTGCCCGAGTTTAGGAACCTGTTTGACATTGGACCTCGGAAACTCTCAGAGATGCAATCGCTGCTGACAGTGCGGATATACGAGGAGCTTAATAGGGCTGCTGTTGAACTTCATAATGATAATATTCGAGCGGCCGCAGATCGTTACCCTAAGCTTGTTCTAGAGCAGGCTCTCAGAGCCGGTGCAGACTGGAAGTTCATCAATTCTTGCCTCAAAATGCATGGAGTCGAACCCTTCGAAAGGAACATCTACACCCATTTGGCTCAGAAGTTCAATGAGAAAAATGACTACGCCTTTCTAAAGCACATCCTGAAGATTGTGGAGAAGCGTATTGGGAATTCCAACGTCTCCGGATATTACAAACTAATAAGCGAGCTTAAAATTCAGGACTGGCAAAGTGCGGTCTCACTTGTATCAGATTCGCCTCTAGAGTTACAGAAAATTGTCGTCCAGCTTCTGGAGCACCCAGAGGCCATTCTTAACAAATACTTGACACAATTCTCCCTTAAATCATACATCAAGCAGACGCCATTTTCAGCGCAGGAAAGACTAACAAGACTGCTAGTTTTGCTGCTCGGTAAAATTGACCTAGCACAGACCAAAGAGGTTTCCACCCGTGGAGAGTTTCTGGACGCCATCAGCAACCATTTGGAGTCCAACTCTCCGAAACTTAGGTTTTTTGGAATGTTGGTGGCAGACGTGGTATACGAACGACTCAACCAGAAGCCAATGTTCGATATCCAGGACCATAACCGTGACCGAGAAAGCTTCTTAAATGACCTAAATAGGCCGCTGGGTGACTGCACTATACAAGAGGCGTACACCATAATCCAAAATAACCAACAATCGTTACAGAAATCTGAATTTAAATCACCAGTTGTTATCCAGCCTGCTCCAGTTGCAATCGATTCCGATCCAGAAGATTCGGATGACGACACGACCCCGCGAAAACGAGCCGTCCCGACTCCAGTATATCTAAAAGAGGTGGTGTCGTATTTACAGTCAGACTCTCAGAAAGACCAGCTGGCATACGAAAAACACGAGATCTTGTATAAGGTGCTGGCTGCCTTGATCCGAACCAAGCTCAATACGGAAGAACTCCATTTCTACAGCGAGGCTCTCTTGGATCTTGTTCTGGGGCTGCCAAACACCTACAAGTTCGCCGATTTCGAGTCCTGGCGTCTTTCCTGCTGTATTGCGATCTGTGTTGGCGATTTTGAGTCTGCTACGGCATATCTGATCAAGACCTTTTTTTCTGGTGATCTCTCGCTTAACCGACGGGTGCTGATTCTTAGCTGTTTGAGCTTGTCTGCCCGCGAACGCTCTGGGTATTCTGACGACTTTGTGGCAGGAAAGACCCCTGTAGAAAACATAGGTCCTCAAAAGCTACCACAACATTTACACAAACAATTCATTCAGCTCGAGCAAGAGGGCCCCAGAAAACGCGAGCTCCAGAGCATTACGGAGCAGATGGAAGCCTTGGAGCTCACCGGCACCGTGACACGCATGTCGGCACGTCTGAGCAAAAAAAAACCATCTAAAACCAAAGACACCCGCTTTATCAACAACCAGCTTCCCAAAATGTACTTTCTGCTCATTTCCATGTGGCAGTATGTTCATTCGAAGACAGGCGCTGGCTTCGTGGCTGGTAATTTCTCTCCGATTCTAAACTCGCACTTCGTCAAGACCTTGTCGTTGATACTCGATTGCGGCATCCCGTCGTCTGTTCAGGTTCTCGACATGATCCACGAACTGCTGCTGGTCCTCATAGAAAATATGAAGCTGCTAACAGTGCAATACGATGAACTGATGCTCGACGCGGTGCTCAGTGCCGCTAAAACTGTGCTGCAATACGAGCACTCGTTACTTGTTGAGCTGGCCGGGTCTGAATTTATTGCTATGCGCAGCTACTTGGAGACATTACTGGAAAACGGGGTATTAAACGAAACTACCATAAACAACTGTGCGTACATCGTGGCCGAGATCAACAGGATGACATCTCCATACACCTAGTCCGCTTTTTCGGAGTCCAGCGGATACTGAGTCGGATCCCAGCCGCTAACATAATTTTCTTCCAGACCGTCGAGTGTCTCGAGATCCTCCGCAGAAAGCTCGAAGCTGAACACGTCGAGGTTGGGCGCGAGTCTGGACTCTGTGGCGGTCTTGGGTAGAGTGACAAAGCCCCTCTCGAGCGACCATCTGATGAGGATCTGGCCGGGGTTCTTGTGGTACTTGTCGGCAATCTTGGCCACGACGGGATCCGACACTTTGTGGCCTCTGGCGAGCGGCGAATACGCCTCAACGAGAATGTCGTTGTCGCGGCAGAATTGCACGAGCTCGGGTCTCTGCAGCCACGGATGGACCTCGAATTGGTTAACAGCAGGCTTCACTTCCAAGTCCGGATATGCCAGAAGCTCTTTCAAGTGCTTGATGCCATAGTTCGAAACACCGATGTTCTTCACCGACCCTTCTTTGTACGCCTCCTCCAACGCTTTCCACGTGCCGTGGCGTCTCTCGTAGTCCGATTGGGGCGAGTGCACAAGTATCAGATCAATGTAATGTATATTTTTCGCCTTGTCAAGCGACCGCTGGATGGCCTGCTTGGTCTTCTCATAGCCGTGGTCTGCCTCCCGCACCTTGGTGGTGTAGAAAACGTCCTCGCGTTTGTGCAAGGCGTCCTCAACGAGCCACCGGTGGATTCCTTCGCAAACCTCGGCCTCGTTTCCATAACCCGCAGCGGAGTCGACGTGGCGATATCCGACCTTCAATGCTTGATGAATTAGCGACGTGCATTGATCAGGCGGAGTCTTGTACACTCCCAGCCCAACAGCGGGGATTTTGTGTCCAGTGTTGAGCAGATGCAAACGTGCGGGAGCCATGAGAAAAAGCGAAATAAACTAAAGTGTATAGTTGCGGGCCTTGATTGCTCCTGAGAGAATATTTGTCAGCTCCGTTCTGTGGGGCACAAAATATTACTACAGCTCCCCGCTATCGACGGACAAACCTGCACCCAGCCAAGATCGGACGCAACTCTTACATGCCAAGTGCCGGCCGTGAAGACCCGGAACAATTGCGGGGTTGTAGACCAGGTCTCGAGCAAGTTTCAAGCTCCCATGACATCATTCTCCGCAGCCCGCCCGCGGCCCGCATAATCACGTGTCCCTTCCCACCTCGCTCCTGGCGCGGCTGCACGGGAGGCACTACATGGCCCTCTATTCTCGGCACATTGCTGGTGCCAAGACATAGGGCCGAGGGACATTTATAGCGGACGCATCTCGGAGAGGGCGGAGGCCAGTTTCAATCGGGAAGGCAGATCGCGATTGAGTGAGTCACTACTGGAGTCGCAAATAACCCCCTTCGGCTACCGCATTTAGTCATTTTTGTTGGTGCTGACGGACAAATTTTTCACCGTTGGTCACACTTTTCTAGTCACCGTGACTCCGAGACATGCGGTCTGGGGGACAACAATGCAGAAAAAAACTCTGCATAATGTCGGGCACAATACGGAGCCAAATACGGATTTGCCGTGCAGCCTGCTGTGGAGAAAGCTTTTTAGGACCTGCAACCCGACCACGCAATATTCTCTACTGTGCGCACCGCTGCCAGCAGATATAGAGTGTCTTGTTCGCAAACAACTTAAGTTATTCTTATTTCGTAAATGAGTGATCTGGAATCGCTCTCTTTCAAGGAGGAGAACCACAAGGCCCTAGCGTTGGACGAGGTCAAGCAAGTCGACCTGTCGCCTGTGTCCATTGGCCGCTATGCCAAAACAAGAATTACGGACCTGATGCCCTCCAAAGAGGTCATGAAAGCCAACAAACACCTGCTCAACCCGCTTCCGGGTCTCAGACTCATCCCAGCAAGACAGTGGGTGATGTTCACGTCCGCCTTTATGGCATGGACGTGGGACGCGTACGACTTCTTCAGTGTGTCGCTGAACGCCGCCAAGCTGGCCACGTACTTTGGCAAGAATGTGAAGCAGATCACGTGGGGAATTACGCTAGTGCTCATGCTGAGATCCGTGGGCGGAATCGTGTTCGGATACCTTGGTGACAGATACGGCAGAAAATATCCTCTGTGTCTTAACATCATACTGATGGCCGCCATCCAGTTCGGCACGTACGGTGTCAGCACGTACGAGCAGTTCCTTGGAGTCAGGGCCATCTTCGGAATCATGCTGGGAGGTATCTACGGAAATGCTGCCGCCACCGCGCTGGACGACTGTCCTTCTGAGGCCCGTGGATTTATCTCGGGACTGCTTCAACAGGGATACACTTTCGGCTACCTGCTGGCTGTTGTTTTCACCAGAGTCTTGGCCGACAACGTCGACATGGGCTGGAAATCCCTCTTCCTTCTCGGGGGCTCTGTCTCTGTGTGTTTATTCCTATTCAGACTGTCTCTGCCGGACACCCAGGCATTTTTACGCCAGAAAGAAATTGAACAGTACAACAGAGACCATGGCATCCCACAGCCTACTTTCTTCCAAAAGGCCGGCGGCGCGCTCAAAAACTACTGGGCTATGATCATCTACCTGGTTCTGCTGATGGCCGGATTCAATTTTATGTCGCACGGATCGCAAGACCTGTACCCAACGATGCTGACCAAGCTGTACCATTTCTCCGAGGACCGGTCCACGGTGACAAACTGCGTGGCAAACATAGGTGCATTTGTGGGAGGCATCATCGTGGGCCACTTCTCCAACTTCATCGGCAGACGGTTGTCGATCCTGATCTGCTGCGTGGGAGGTGGGGCTCTGTTGTATCCATGGGCGTTTGTGAAAGGCACAGGAATTAACGCGGGCGCTTTCTTCCTGCAATTCTTCGTGCAAGGCGCATGGGGAGTCATCCCAATCCATCTTTCTGAGCTTGCTCCGCCAGACTTCCGGTCGTTCGTCGTTGGTGTCGCATACCAGCTCGGTAACCTTGCTTCGTCTGCGTCGTCCACCATTGAGACGACCATGGGCGAGCATTACCCATTGCCAGGAAAGGACCCCAAGGAGGTGTTTGATTACGCTACGGTCATGGTTATCTTTGTGGGGGCTGTGTTTGCGTACGTGTTTTTCATCACGCTGATTGGTCCCGAGAACAAGATGGTTTCTCTTACGCACAACATCGAGGAAGCAGAACAGGAAAACCAGGTTTAGGGTAGGTATGTAATTTATAACGTCAGTTCTCACAAGCATCAATATGTGCCTACCGGATTGCTCCGGTAGCACGGTATCTCTCCACGAGCCGCCAGTACTTGCGGCTGGTTCTGCGCCGCCAGTACTGGCCTGTGTACACCATCACGAAAAACGTCCCGATGCAGAAGAAGCAGATAAAAGCCGACGCAACAAAACAGTTCTGCAGCCCCACGTTGGTGACAAACGGCGTGATTCCGTAGTCCATGGCGAAATTCATTGTGTTGCGCACGATAATTACCACGGTGATCGCGCTGTAGGACATCTCGTCGTAGCAGTCCACGATATACGTGACGGCGCTCACGCATCCGATTGTGCACAGTCCTGCCATGAGTCCAAGGCCGAACACCACTCCAAACCAATGCACACCCTTGGATGCCCCCACCCCCCACAGAATCAACGACGCCGGGCCGAGGATCATGTAGGGCACAAGGATCCAGAATCGGTCCTCTGCCTGGGAAATGCCCTTGTTGCGTCTGGCAAACCAGATTTTGATGTAGTCGGTGGACCAGCCCGCGTAAGGATATATCACGACCGCGAAGATCACCGGCGATAGATATGCCAGGCCGCACATGGCAGGGCTAAAGTTGTACGGTTCTGCGCTGAGCACCAGCGACTCGGTGGCGTTGAGAACGGAGTACCAGAAAAGCGACGCTCCGTATAGAAATCCAGCATACAAAACGCCTGGGAACTGGGCCATGTAGAACGCGCCCAGAAAGTGTTCTTTGAGATTGTTGCGTGGATTGACGCCATACGTTAGCGACATGCGCTGGACAAACGTGCGTGGAGCCGGAGCAGTGCTGGAAACAGTCTCGATGCGGACATTTTCGCGCGATTTGTCATTTGCTTCGGCCTGCTCGATTGCAACCATTGGGGTGTCGTGGTGTCGGAAGTAGTTTGTTTCCTCCATGAAGAAAAACAGAAACACTAGACAGACCCCATTGAAGATGCAAGCTAGCCAGATGACCCATTTCCATCCCAGGGCGTCATTGATAAAGCCTGCTACCATGGGAGCGATGTAGTTGGAGCCAAATAAGGCGACACTATACACGCCCATGTATGTTGCTCTTTCATGCTCAAAAAACACGTCTCCCACTGAGATCTCTGGCAAGGCTTCGGACGCAGCCTGGAAGATACCGCACATAATTTTTGCTGCTATCCATTGGCCGTTACCCTTGACATAGGTGAGCCAGAGATTGAAAAAAAGACTTCCTGCCGTAGAAACTAGATAGACGGGTCTTTTGCCGTACTGCTGGGCCAGCGGCATTACCACGAGATTTGCTAGACCCAGAAACAAAAAAAAGTAACCGGTGCCGTTGTTGAGATCCTCGAGACTGATGCCGCTATTTTTCGAGATCTCCGTAAGAATCGAATAGATACAGCACGCAGGAATGCCGCCGGCAAAAACGTACACCACCAGGCACCACGCGTGCAGCCATTTCCTGCCCCGCGACCAGTTGAGCGGGTCGTTCGGGTCTGTGGACGGCTCTGGGATCAGGACGATGCCCTTATCTGTCTCTGCCACATGTTCGGACCTGTCGAGGTCCACCAAATGTGAGGTTCCAGGAACTGAGGTGTGGTCAAGATCGCTCATGGTAGAACTGGCATATCCACCGCAGTTTATATACTCGGAGATCGACAGCGCTGCGTATCAATTGGTGGCCATTTTCAGCCAACAATCTCGCCGTCTGCATCATCTGTTATCAAAAAAATATCAGTGCAGATCGTTATCGCGAGAAGCATTGCCAATTTGGGACAACGTTTTCGCTTCTAAAATACAAGAGCCGTCTGCACGGTATAAATACGGCCTGTAAGAAGCCAGTCTGTACACAGGATGAAGCTCCCAATTTACGGTCCATACACCAACGACACAGAGGATCCCACACTCTACGCTGCGTTCCAGCCAAAAATCGACGCGTACAACGCCCGACTGGAAGCAAATATTGTACCAGAGTACAAACTGCCTCCACACCTGATTCCGTCGGGTTTCGGAATTGACGTTACGCATATAGCTGCCCAATGGCTGTCGACGAACGAGCTGGAGATTACACAGACCTCTGCGACGGATTTGGCAGCCAAGATCTCGACGGGTAGTTTCACGGCAGTGCAGGTGCTCAAGGCTTTTGCCAAAAGAGCCACCGCATGCCATCAGCTGACCAATTGTGCCATGGAGATATTCGTCGACGAAGGTCTCAAGAGAGCAGAAGAGTTGGATGCGTATTTTGAGAAATATGGCACCACCGTTGGGCCTTTGCACGGAGTGCCTGTCTCAATAAAGGAACATTTTAGCTACAAGAATAAGATCACTCATGCGGGCTATGTTGGTTTCATCGACAACGTAACGCCAGAATGGAGTCATCCGGTGAAAATGCTGTATGATGCTGGCGCTGTGTTTTATATTAGAACAACTGAGCCGCAGAGTTTGATGCATCTCTGCTCTCGGAACAACATCACTGGGGTCTGCAGAAACCCGCGCAACACGAACTTGACGTCAGGCGGCTCCAGTTCCGGCGAGGGGGCCATCACGGCCTTTCGGGGCTCCGCTTTTGGCCTGGGGTCTGATGGCGGTGGTTCCATCAGGGCACCGGCTGCCTTCTGCGGAGTTTGGGGCATTCGCTGTACCGGAAAACGCGTTCCGTTATCGGGTATGATGGTTGCAAACTCCGATGGCAGTAATGACGGATTCCCCGTCGTTGCTGGCCCATTGGCCAATAGCGCAGCAGATCTCGAGCTCGCTATGAAAGTCCTTTTGGACCAGCCTTGGCTACAAGACTCGTCGCTGATACCTTTGCCGTGGAAGTCTTTGCCTCTGCCTAATGTATCCGATCTGACAATTGCCATTTGCTACGACGACGGTGTTGTTAAGCCTACTCCCCCAATTACGCGGGGATTGAAACATGTGGCAGCTCAGTTGAAGACCGCAGGAGCCACAGTGGTGGACTGGGCCGGTCTCAACGTGCTTTCCATCGTGGGAGCTGTTAACAGCACCTACAACGCAGATAAAAATGCAGCCCAGAGAAAAGCACTCAGAATGTCAGGAGAGCCGATACTGCCACTCACCTATAACTGTTTGCAGTTTGGATGCGGGGACAATGGTATCTTGCTGGACGAGGCCTGGAAAATTGCAAAGTTTAGGGACGACCAGCGCAATTTGTATCTGAAAACAATGAATGACCTCAAGGTCGATTTCATTCTGATGCCTGCTTATTGCAATGTCGCCCCCAAGCCAGACACCTGCCACTACTGGGGGTATACATGTATGTGGAACTTTCTTGACTTTCCAGGAGTCATTTTTCCGTCTGGTCTTGAGGCTGATCCGGCTATAGATGTTCCTGATCTAAGTTATCAACCACGGTCAGAGCTTGAGTTCTATGAGCACCAGATATATAACAGCTCTCCAGAGGATTTCAAAGGAGCGCCAATCTCGTTTCAGCTGATCGGTAGAAGATGGTTCTGCGAGTCCACCTTGAAAGCAGCAGAAGCCATCAGTAGGGTTTTATAGTGTACTCCTCACACCGACATAAAAAGCTTATCGGCCAGATGATTATAAATGTAGACTGTAATTCCTGGATTTTCGCATGAACACCGCTGCTCCCAAAGGCTGCTTAACTTGTAAGTATTTGGTGGTGCATCTGACACGTAGGTCGTAAACGACGTATCAAGTGCCATGGTCGGGAACCGGTATGTCTTGCGTGCAAAAAAAGTCTGTATAAATGCGTTTGGCACGGCGATAAAGCTGCACTTAAGTTGCAACGAGTTCCGCGCACAAAGTTTGTATTTGTGGACAGCAAAGTGAGGAGAACAAAGCGTGCAGTAAAAAAGAAATCGGCTAGCCGTGCTGATATAGACCGGGATCAAGTGATGGACGATTTTATGTTCAGACAGTATTTGCGAGACATGATACAGCGAATCGTGCAAAATCAGCTAGTGTATTCTGGACTGTCCACCTGGATCGTTGGCGTCGACATGTCGCAGGATGATGGGATGTACTACGATGCTTTTGTGAAAGGGTTCATGGTGTCTGTATCGCCTTTGCTGACACATCCAGAATTGCAGCCCGGGGTAGTAATGATTCCTGCGTGCGCAAAAAACAACTTGCTCAAGGACATTTTTTGCAGCTGTGGCGCGGCGTTTCTCTGCTGGAACAACATGACGCTTCAGGAGGTCGCCGACAGAAAGTTACAGCAGTGCTTCGTGAGAATATATTCTATGGCTCCCGATTTCGTTGGTAGACACAGTAACCACTGGTATCTAATTGCTGTTATGTGTCTTTACTTCCAGGAAAAATATCACGGTCAGCGGAAACAACGGATCTCCTGGCTTCTTCACACCGCGTTTCAGATCATACGGGGGTGGATCACCAAATTTAACAAAGCACAAATTGGACCTCAGCTGGAAGACATGGTACTTCCGTCAGAGGCCATATTGACTTCGACTGAGAAAATGTTACTCGAAAGTTTTGTCTATAACTATTCTGTGGGGCTCATGCAACACGATCCTTGGTCGATCTATGCCCTTCCTTCACCATTTCAAGTTCTGGAGGAGCTGAGACCATTTCTGTACCAAAAGTTGTACCATTGCCCTGCTCCATGGATGAACAACCCAGTGATGGGGGCATCATTACTTGCCATTGAATTTGCAGCAAAGGCAAGCTGGCTGCGGCTTCAGTATCCGTTGAATTCGGAACATACATCAATAGCCACGAGACTTCTGACTCACGCGAAATATTATGTTCCCCCGGTGCTGCCCCCGGCAGTCAAAACAAGTCAGCCGCCCCATGTTCAAAAACGGTTAATGGAGAGCTGCTGCACAGCACGGATGACAGCAAACGCTGTCCAAATATTATTGTTGAAGATTCTCCACCCAGAGCTCAACTCCCAAAATGCAGATGTTCAGCAACTTGTGGCCGCAGTGCTCAGCAATTTAAGACAGCTGAGCATCCATTGTCAAGCAGCATCGATATGTTCTTGGTCCCTATGTGTGAGTGGAATAGCGATCACAAGCAAGAGAGACCGTCACTATTTATTATGGCGACTAGAAAACTTTAGCAACGCGTTGCAGATAAGTCTTTTTGCAAAGCTTTCCTCGTTCCTGGAATCCTGCTGGTCAATGGAGAATGTACCAGGAACAGCATGGGGTGTGTTGCATGACGCTCATTGTTTCGGAAACTTGTTCGTTTAGTGCAACATAATCTATGATGGATTTTCTGTAGGTGATGAAATAAAATACTGGAACAAAGACTGGGGTACGGCTTCGTGATCATCGTCGTAATGTCGAAACAGATCGAGCGATGTCTCATACGCTGTTTCTTCCGTGCAGTCCTGCTCCTTGCACAGATTATCCGTCCATGTTTCGGAAGAATGACTGTCTGTTAGATTATTAAGCAGATGCGTTAGCAACATGTGATCTGACAGCTCTTGCTGTGTTGATAATTCAATCTCGCATCCGTGAGGACACCCCAAACTGGCCGAGTGATGAGTTACTTTATGCCTCTGTAGCTGCTGCGAGGTGACAAAGCCTTTGTTGCATTCGTCACAGGTCAGTGGTTTTGTAGACGAATGACACCAAGAATGCACTTGGAGATGCGATTGTCTGTAAAACGACTTGCCACATTGGGCGACAGGACAGACGAAAGGTCTCATGTTAACGTGCGTTTGCTGGTGCTGGCGAAGCAGACACGGCCGTGTGTACGCTTTACCGCAATCGGGCTCCGAACAGACGTATTTTCTCGGACGCTGTTTTTCTCCACTTCGTGACATATTTGGGAAAAAAAAATCGTACACATTGATTAGATCCCTTGATTAGATCCCAAATATTAGTAATTAATTTTATGCTATAAAATGCAGATTGATCGTATGTTTGATAGTTAAGGAAAACGCAGAAATGTCAGTGATTGAGCAGGTGCATTGCCTTAACGTGAATGGGACGGAAGTCTTTTACAGAAAAGCCGGTTCAGAAGAAAAACCAAAGCTACTACTGCTTCATGGCTACCCTACTTCGTCCTATATGTTCCGGAATCTTATTCCGCTCCTATCACCGTATTTTCACATCGTTGCTCCAGACATGCCTGGCTTTGGGTTTACCAAACCAGCTGAAGGTTATGTTTTTGAGTTTGCTACATTGGCTGACACAATTGACGAGTTCTTAAAAACAATGAACTGGGATAAATTTGCAATTTATGTCTTTGACTACGGTTCCCCAGTTGCACTGCGTATTGCATTGAAAAATCCCTCCAGGATTTCAGGACTGATTTCTCAAAATGGAAACATGTATGAAGAAGGTATTGATGATGCCTTCTGGGGGGCGCTAAAAAAGTACTGGAAAGCAGGTCGCAGCAACCCGGAATTAAAGTCGGCACTAGGAAATTTTGTTCAGGACCGGAGAAATGTGGACTCACAGTACCACATCGGGGTTCCAGAAAGATTCACTATCGATCCAGCTCCTGCGTATTTGGACTATGCGCTCATTTCCCGGCCGGGACAGACCGACATTCAGGTTGAACTTTTCTTCGACTACAAAACAAACATCAATCTCTATCCCCAGTTTCAACAGTTTCTTCGAGAATCTAATATCCCCGTGCTGCTTACCTGGGGTAAAAATGACAAAATATTCAACTACAAAGGAGCGGAAGCATTCCAAAAAGATGTGTCCCCTGAGAATTTGAGAATCAACTTTTTTGACACAGGACACTTTGCTCTTGAGACGCATGTTAAAGAGATTGCATCCGCGATCGTTGAGTATTTACTACCTAAATTATAATCACTTCTTCCAACCATTATGGTGGCACGAGAAAAATTGACCGTATATAGCAGATTATATACTCTTGTTTGGTTCTAGAGCAACAATATGGCTCCATCTTTTATTCGTTAAAGCGTAATCCATTGCTTCTGAAAATTTCTCAAATGGATATTTGGTGACCTTAACAGAGTCCAGAGGGAATATTCCATTTTCCACTAGACGCAGAAAATCTTTCACCTCTTGTCTGGAGTACATAAATCTGAAGTGGATCGAAATATTGTTCAAAAGTGCAAGTCCATATGGAACTTTGAGGTCCGTGAAGGTGAAGCCGTTCACAATGACTCTTCCGCGGAAACCCAGAGAAGCAAGTCCTGTTTCAAAATAAAACGCCGGAGAGCCTGCTGGAGTAAAGTCCATGAAGACGTCGGGACGACCATATTGCTGCAGAGCTTTCACGTCTTGCTCTTGGTCTCCTTTGAGAACAACTGGATAAGCATTTGGCACGCCAGCACAAACCGCTTCAAGAGCTGTTCTGTTTCTTCCGGCAGCAATAACTTTTGCACCAAGAGCAGACGCAACGGCAATTGCCGCGCTGCTAAATCTTCCGGTAGCAGGTGCAACAACAACGGTTTCACCAGGTTTTAAGTCGATTTCTCTGAAACCACCGTATGCAACAAGTAAAAACGACAAACTGTGAAGCTTCTCTGGCTCTGCAAAAGACTCGCTTATAGGGTAAACACTTTCGATGTCACTAAGAGCATATTGACTGAGATAGCCATTCCGTTGATAATCTTTAGCAGCCAAGGTCTTTGACTCCTCAGAAGCACCTTCTGCCACGGCTTTCAGCACATAGGAACCTGCGTCGTTTCTGGACCAAGCCATGGAATCTAGGTAGACAAGCTGACCAGCAGGCAGAATGTCACTCTCGACGACACGGCCTATGCCACTGATTCCAGGAACGAATGGCTCTGGCAAAGAGAAGTATGGGTTTTTTGGCGCTGCGGCGGTGAGCTTATGCTCTCCGCTGACGGCACTGGATTCGAGCTTGACAAGAACTTGACCAGCCTGGGGCTTTGGCAGCGGCAGGTTGTCAATTATGTAATTGCTTTGGTACTTTGGGAGAATAATTGCTTTGTTCGTGGTGGTCATGGATGTTGTTTGGAGGCCAAAGAGTGCAAACTTGGACTTCTTAAATAACTGTCAATTAATAATGCTAATTATTGTTAGCCGGGTTTACTGCGTCAAACTTGCATATCCGGTTGTGGTGCTGTAGTGAAGACCGAAATCTTCATAGAAAAATTCGGCTTTCGCGTGAGTCAGCATGCAGGTGAAAGTTCGGCCTTCGATGGACTTGACGCACTTGCGCCGTCTACCGCCGTAGCATACTTGTTGACTAATGGAAACGCTATAGGAAAGGCCACCAATCATCCTAGTGATACACACTGGTACTGCGCTGCTAATCACCGATATTTTACAATTTTAGTAAGCAGAAATAACGCCTCTGCAAATCTTGTGGCGGCCACTCGACACCTACGCCTCTGTGCCACATAACACCTACACGTTGCCGTACGCCCAGGTCATAACCTTTGATTGCAATTTCGAATTATATCGTGCTATGTACAAAGTAAAATCTATGTGGTGTTCAAAACGACTATGTTGTTCCAATGCTTGTTCAGGAGCGCATAGTCCAATGCTTCGGAAAATCTTTCCAGCGGATATTTGGTGACATGCACGCTATCAAGAGAAAGAATGTCGTTCTCTATCATAGTGATGAGGTCCTTGGCTTCCTCACGACTGTACATAAAGCGTCCCTTAATTGTCAAATTTTTTTCGACCAATGTTCCGTAAGGAATCGTTAGATCGGAAAATGTGTAGCCCGAAAGAATGACCCTGCCACCAAATTTCAAAGCAGCCAACCCGGTGTGGAAATAAAAAGCAGAACTTCCTGTGGGGGAGAAGTCCATGTACACGTCAGCTGGACCCTGCTTTTGCAAGATCGCTAAGTCGTTTTTGGTGTCTCCGGAAAGGACGACAGGACGTGCACAGGTGTTGGCGCACACGCTTTCCAGAGATTGCTTATTTCTGCCGATAGCAATAACGTTGGCACCAATTGCTGATGCCACGGCAATTGCAGCACTGCTGAATCTTCCGGTGCAAGGGCCTATAATTACTGTTTCGCCAGGCCTGAGTCCAATTTCTCTAAATCCTCCGTATGCAACCAGTAACAGACCTAAAGCATGCCAGCGATCCGGGTCCAAAGAGTCTAAATCTTTTAGGGGAAAACAATTCTCGACATCGACCAATGCATACTGCGTGAGGAATCCGTTCCGTTTATATGGCTGTGCACCCATAGCTTTTGATTCCGGCGTGGATCCTTCGGCAACACTTTTGATCACGTAATGGCCCGGCTCGGCTCGCGACCAAACCATCGAGTCCAAATAGACCAGCTGCCCTTTCTTATACGTATCGCTTTCAATCACACGACCGATACCGCTGATTCCCATGATAAATGGCTCGGGTAGAGAGAAAAACGGATCCTTGGGCTGTGCAGCAGTGTTCTTGAACTCTCCCGTGAGCAAGCCTGATTGAACTTTAACTAGCACACAGCCAGGTCTTGTTTGCGGAATTGGCAAGTTTTGTAGGGTAATAGGGCTCCCATACTTAGATAGGACCACACTTTTGTTCGAGCTCATTAAAAAAAATCCAGCCAAGTATAATTGCACAAGTGTCATATCGGCCGTTAATATGTCGTGCATCTGTCAAACAGTTTGCCAAATTCAGCACATCTGTGGGATTCTGGGGTCGAAATCTGATAACACCGGTTCAAACGTCTGGCGCAACTCTATCCATCCATAGCTCATGTCATACTTCATATCCTCAATGCAAACACCATTACTGAACGCAAATTGCCTCAGATGCTCCAGATAGTTTAGTGACCCTATCCATTTACGGCTGTTGATCTGGAGAGCATTGAAGCAAGATTTGCATCGCACAAGTGGAGCCTCTCTGTTAGTATAGCCGGCGATGTACAATGAGAGCTGCACCATTGCGACGACATAACATAAATAGCCAAAGTCGTATGACATGGTCGAAAGCTGCCCAGCGTCAGACAGCAGCTCCACTAGCTTGCAAAACTCATTAGCGGCCGCTATTGCCCTAGAGGTCGCAGCTGAGGGAACTTTATCGAGAAAACGTGTTTCCAAAATGACGAAACAAGCGTAGTATGACAGATGAAAGTGCATCACGTCTGGATCAGAGATATTACATTCTTTCATTGCTTGCGGCAGAAAAACGTATATGTCACGCAAACAAAGCTCTGCGGTCTCATGCACTCTTCTGCAGGTTATGAGGTTTTTTGATTCGTGCTGGGCAGCCAGAATATGTGTCTGAAAACGATCCAAAACATGCCATAAACGGATTTTGTATGAAAATGAAAGTTCAGGCACAACATTATCCGTACAAAAATGATCCTTAGGACTAGGGCGCGGAGCTGATATATATTTGGAGCTGAGCGCGTCAGAGAGTCCGAGTTTCATAGATATCGTGCAACTTTGAATGTAGACTGACCACAGTAAAAAAGCCTGTGCCTGAGTATCCACTTTTTTATGGTATCCAAGACTTTGAATCCAGCTGGAGGCCATCGATATGTAGGTTTGTGCCTTTTCGTGATTACCCATTCCAAAGGCATAGCACGATAAAAGTAGATGGCCATGAATTGTATGGTCATTAGGGGGAAGAAGACATAACTCGGCTGCCAGGTGGCCTGCTCTTTCCATAAGGTTATTACCCAGCTCGGCGGACTTCGGGATTCCAGAATAGAGCAGCGCCATACCAAATATTGAGTATATGATTAGTTGATGCGTAGGTTGCGGATCGTAGAAAAAATCCCAGCTCTCTACTTCATCGAGCAAGGCTCTGGTAGCATATGGCAGATGAATTCTAGATGACCTAGCCAATAAAAGGATGTTGTCTTTGTACTTTTCGGTAATTGACGACAGCTGGAACTCATAAAGATTCGTTATACACGGGTTAAAGGAAGGGACAGTCACTGGTGTATAGTGAATACACTGAGTCATAATCTTTGCAAACAACGTCTGATCAGCATTGCGAGGCGGCCTCCCACGTTTTCTACTGGTAGAGCTACCAGGAATATCCGGGAGATCTTGTTCAAGTTGCCGAAAAAACACATTTTCAGTTGTCTCCGGTGTTGAACTATGCGTTGAAATGAATTTCTCAAGAGCCTCTACCTTGTCTTTGAGCCCAAATATGTAATCTGCTGTATATTCCCGGCGCCTACGGTCGCGAAGCGATGCTGAAACCCCATCAGCGCCACCTGGGCACTTAAATGTGTTATTTTGATTGTTGACACGGTTTTTTTTTGGTTGTTTGGTCATCGTAATAAGACCGTGGTGGGCGATATTTAATTTGATTATTTTCTTCAAATTGTGCTGAAAATAATCTGGGGAAGGCCTACAGAAGATTACTTTTCCCGAAAACCGAGGATACACATGTGATCACTAACTATCCTAACGATAGGTCAAAGTTGCTTTTGTTTCTCGGCTACTTTTATCCGAATCCCTTAAACAAGAGATATTCTCCGCTGGTAGAATATAAAAGCTGCTAAAAGTTCATTCTTTCGCATCATGACTGCATTCGACGAACTCATGGATATTAGAGGCCTACCGGTCGACAAAACTGAAATCGAAATTGTCGGCCGTGATCCTTTCTATAAGACGCCCTTCAAGCTAGGCGAGACCACCGCCCAGACTTTAGCTGCTTGTGGTGTTGCAGCCGCAGACTTGTGGGAGTTGAAGACAGGCAAACGTCAAAAAGTCACCATTTCTGTGGACGCTGCAGCGGCAACATTGGCTGACACCAAGTATAGTTTCAAAAAACATCAAGACGGCAATTACTACGCGATTCCTGGCTCCAGCGCAATGAAACACATGGTCAGTCTAACACAACCATGGAAAACGGCAGATGGTCGCTATTTTTTACCTCACACAAACCTCAATCATTTGGAAGAGCGTGTATTGAGCGTTCTCGGTTGTGAGAGCACTGTCGAAGCGGTTAGAGAGGCAATATCAAAACGCACGGCCCAGGACTTGGAAGACTCCATTGCTGCTGCACGTGCTTGCGGGGGGATTGTGAGGACTCCAGCTGAATGGCTGGATCACCCACAAGGATCCTACCTGGCATCCCGACCGGTTGTTGAGATTGATAGAATCGGTGAGAGCAGTCCTGAAAGTCTACCAAGCGGTAACAAGCCTCTTTCTGGAATTCGTGTGCTCGATCTGACGAGAATTTTGGCCGGTCCGGTGTGCGGCCTCACACTGGCCGAGCTAGGTGCAGACGTGCTTATGGTGACCGCGTCACATCTGCCACAGGTTTATGAATTTGTACGTGACACTAGCCATGGAAAAAGGAGCTGTTTCTTGGACCTAAGGAATAAAGACGACGCAGAAAAACTCAAACAACTGGCAGCTGAATGTGACATATTCATTGATGGGTATCGTCCTGGAAGGGTGGCTTCGCACTTTCTGTCTCTGCAAGAACTGGCAAAGCTGAGGCCGGGAATTATTTACGTGTCGGTAAATTGTTATGGCTCCGGTGGCCCATTTGCCGATCGTGCTGGATGGGATCAGGTCGCCCAAGCGGTAACCGGAATGTGTCATACCCAAGGGATGGCAACCAATAACGGCATACCTCAACTCACGCCAGTGTATGCTTGCGACTATGTCTGTGGTCGGTTGGGTGCCTTCGGGGCTATGCTCGCTTTGAGACGGCGTGCTCAAGAAGGAGGAAGTTACTCTATCAAGGTGTCTCTATGTCAGGCAGCAATGCTGTGCCAGAGACAAGGACTTGTTGAAGAATTCTCTCAAGCAAAAGGAGTACTCACCAAAGAAGAGTTTGAGAGATTCCAGGTATTTGAGAATGGCACGGCTTATGGCGATCTCAATGTCTTAGGACCTGTTATAGGTCTTTCTGATACGCCGTGTAGTTGGGACAGAGCAACTCCTCAATTGGGACAAGACGCTCCAGAATGGTTGCCTAGAACTGGCTGAGTAGCTCTGAAGGCACATGTATCTCACATAAATATGGGACTAAAGTATCTGCAATAGCAAAGTTTGTAGACTAATTTTCAGTTGCATATATGCTCTACAATATGCTGGAATGAAGGGTGTCCACAGCCGGAATGAGTACCTCCAAAAAGAACGAAGGAGCGATTCACTGATATATCGTAAACGAAAAAGTGTACAAAATTAAATTCAAGCAATTTTTAAACTCCAAATGATGCAGTTACCGTGAATCTGGTTCTCACAATCTTTTCGCTCAAAGAAAGTCCATAACATGGACTATTTATTCCGATCACATCAGTTTGAGACTATCAAACTAACAAATAGCTGGATTGTCTTTTCCGTTGAAAAACTCTTGATGCCTCTTGGCGCATGTCATAATAGCGGCACCCGTTCAAGTTTCAGCAACATATGCTGGTAAGTTTTACTCAAGGCAACGATATTGTGCTTGCTTTTCACTGTGCCAAAGTGTAGGGTTCCAGCGATGGGCCCTTCCCATTTATGCTGGTGCAATACTTGAGTAGTTTTCAAAAAGTTTACTGGGTTCGTTATCATGTCACCTCCATTTATATACGATCCATTAGCAATATGGACATAGCATATGATGGAACACAATTTATTTCAGGTATGAGCTATTTTAATGAGTAAGTGTGCAGTAGGGATAAAAAGGCATATGCTGCAAGCATCCACCAGAAAAGTGTTACAATGCCGTGATCGTTTGTCCAAGAAAGCACCTTTGCAGCTACTAGAGGTGCCACAAAAGACGATATGCCGCTGGCACTCATTGCTAAGCCATTCAAGAAGGAAACGAGCTCCGGTGGGGAGGCTCTATGCAGAAGAATGAAGACGAACGGAAAACAAATAACTCCACCAATCTCTTTGAGCAATACGCTAGCATAGCAGAATATAGTCGGCAAATTCAGAACATTTTGCTCCTTGCCGAAAGCGGCGAAAGGAAGGATAAAATATGCAATTGAGAACACTGACACTCCCAGACGGTATGCACGAAGAACTCCTAGTTTTCGCTCAAGTAATGGTGACAGAAGTACGACCATGATAATCCCCACTAGCCCACCGAGAGACATCATTGTTCCGACTTGTTTGTAAGGCATGCCCAATCCGCCTCTTATTCCAAAAGGGAAGTGTAAACCGTCCGGTATAAAAGGTGCCAGCAGGAAGACTGAGAAGAAATGCGAGTAAATCAAGATATGCGACATTAAAAAGCACTGACTGATTATAACATGAACAATATTGGAAGTGATCGTACTAATTTTGGCTGAACTTGTCTCTATACCTGAACAACGGGAAGAGACTGAATCCATTTCAAGTTGGTCATATGTTGGCAAATCTTGTATACTGACCTTTAGCTTCTTGAGTATTGTATTCCCAACTTGGATGCCGAAATCGCCATTCAACTTCAAGTTTTTATCCGTCTCTTTGAGGAACAGAAACACTAGGAAGGCAGCAATCAAAATAAGTGACGCGATAATGGCATTCAGCTTGAAAAAAGGTCTGCCTTGCAGCTCACCAAAATCATCTGGAATAACAATGAATTGAGAGCTGAGAAAGGGCCCGATCATGAACCCTACATTGAAGAAGAGCGGGATTATTGAAAAAGCTAGTGACTGATGTTCTTTCCTATGGGTTACCTCCCCCAAAATAGTACGTATAGTTGATAGTGTACTGTTGGTAACAGCAGATATGGTTTTTGACACCATGAGACTTGAAAAGCTGGTGCTGTAGCCATAAATTAAGAACGAGACGGCCTGCCCCAGAAGGCTGATCAAAAGGACTTTCTTTCTACCCCAGTTGTCCGCTTGCCGGCCCCAAAATATGTTGAAGACAATGTGGAATAGACTTCCGGTAGCCGACAAGTACGAAATGTAAATTGGAATGTCCTTCTCATTTTCTGTTACTTTCACATATTTCACTAAGTAGTACATATATGGATAGGCAGAGGTTTCTCCAATAGAGTCCACCAGTCTCACGAAAGATATGATGGCCACTTGAAAAAACGGAAACTCATCTAAAGAGTCCAGCATGATGGTCAAAACAATTTAGGGTGAAGGACCCTTGATATTGCAAAAGGGAAAACGTCTGCTACCCATCTCCCGGAGAGGCATGCATGCGAGCCCCAAAAAAAGAAAGCCGTCATGATGCAGACCTCTCTTTTTTATTTGCCGATTAATCCGGTAGTCCAGGTATCAGAGGTTTTGTGAGGGGCCCCCAAGCATAAATTTGGGAGCAAAATCCTCGTCAGCTAGTAGCATATTTCCCCAGTTTCCATGAAGCTTCAATTTTCGTTTGCTTTACTTTTAATCCAAGCTGTTGTCCTAGGTACCTCATCTGCTTCCTCGTCGTCTGAGGCAGAAGCAGTGACTACCTACTCTATCGTTATTTCCAGGTATGGGGCTTTTTTCACCAAAGTTATGACATCAACCGTCGGTCAGTCTATTGAATATGTCGACCAGTATCTAACCGATACCAATATACTAGCATACACTGTTGGTGACTCTGCAGGGTCCTCTTCATTCTACAGCAGGGCTTCCGTGCTTTCTTCCGAATCTTCTGCTTCTGCTGCTAGCGTGCAAACAACAGATTCATCGACAGAGTCATCGTCACTAAAGGTAACCACATCCACCTCAAGTACAGCGTCAGAATCCTCTTCTTTGGCAGAGTCATCTTCTACAGCTCAATCAAGCTCTAATGGAGCGGCAGGGCTGGACTTGGGCGTCATTTCTGCGGCGATGGGCCTATCGTTTTGCCTGATGTTACTCTGATATGTATCACCTGATATACTGTCTTATTGATTATAGTTCCTCCTCTATGGAGCAGATTGCAATCCCGTACTCGGCATAACTGAAAGCTTATGTCATCTCATGGTTCTGTCGTATCGGCGAGAAAATTGGAGTCTGCTGCGAGATGCAATGACAATGTATTTTGCAGACACCTGCGAAATTTGGAATAATGTAACACCTCCCCCAGTCACTTCTTCTATATCTTGAATACCGCCCTTGTAAAATGTCTCCATCAATAATGAAAGCAGTCAAATTCAAAGAACAAACTTCAGGCTTTCCTAAGTTTCAGGTCGCGCTCATCCTACTGATACAACTGGCCCAGTATACTGCAGAGCTGTCGACTGACTGCTATATTTGGCATACTATCAAAAGCTTCCACACCGCCAAAGCTCACAATGAAGTCTTAAAATACATTGGCTATCTTTCTTTTGCTGATGGTGCACCCAAACTACTGAGTTACGTTTTTTGGGCTGTCCAGGCCGAGAAGCGTGGTGTGAAACCGTTATTATTGACTGGACTAATATCCTTGGCATTAGCCATGTTGCTTTACGGATTTGGTCGAAAGTTTTACCTGATCTGGATTGCAAAACTTGCTGCTAGTGTGATGAATGCTAACCATGTTCTTGTGAGAACGAGTTTGGGATTCATAGTGCCTGAAATTCGTCATCAACCTTTGGCGTTTTCAACAATTCCTATAGCGTACTTCATGGGCTCATGGCTAGGGCCTTTGATTGGAAACAATCTTATCACACCATGGAACGGTCCACCGCCTCCTGACGCTCCTCCGGATCGCAGGTTCATTAAAGTGTTTCCTTTCGCTCTCCCAAATATTGTTATTTCTACAATTTTGGCTTCAACGGCTGTTGTCGTTTATCTCTTTTTTGAAGAGCCCTCTACTAGATTTTGCTCACGAAACGATCAAGGGATTGCTATTGGGAACTACATAAGATCAAAGTTAAAGCTGAACAACTCTTATCCAACTACGCTCCATAAATTCGGCGAAGAAAGACAGCACTTGAACCAAGTTGATTTTGAACTTCAAGATCTCTCAGTATCTGAAGATTCCCCGTCTACCACCACATTTGCTCCCCTTAGTAACAAGAAACTTGTTTGGGTTGCAGCCTCCCATACCATGTTTGGATTACTGTCGTCAGTGTTTTGGATTATTTCTGATAGTTTCTTCACAGAATCATTAAACAAGGAGTCCATCATATTTCCCTTTAAATTTGAAGGCGGATGTGGAATTAGTTACGTCGATCTACCAGGAGCTCAGATGAGGTCGTCGTTAGCTGCGATTGGATTTGCCATATTGGCAGTACTGTTACTAGCCAGATTTGGAGTTCTGGGAGAAGGTTATCGTACTGCAATCTTTATTTTTGCAGCAGTTTTTACATTGCTCCCATTGTACGTCTTTCTCGCTCCAGAGGTTAGTGGACTTTCTCAGACCTTATACTATTGTCTGTTATATCCCATGCTTTTTGCTGTACACTTTGCCTTTTTTGTGGGTTTAGCGTTAGCGGCTTTCATACTAAATCTTCAGCTTTCAGATGAGGATCGCAATATTGATACCGGAGTTGTTATGGCTCTTTTTGCTGGCGCCAATTACTTTGGTCCCCTAGTTCTTGGATGGATTAGAGACTTGTTGAATAAAGCCGCAATTCAGACCTTGTTTTGGTGGCTCATGGGGCTACTTGCTGTGCTAAGCTTTACACAGTCTCGTATGATCAAAATCTGAGACTTCCTATCTGAGGCCAGTCCTACATACTCTTACTTAAAGGATAAAACTCCAGAGGAAACCAGCAACTGCGCTGTACGCTGAAATTGTAATAATGGCTGCTCCAGCAGAAGAGGAGGACGATGTGGTTGCAGAAGCAGTTGACGAAGCTGTCGAAGACGTTGCTTGTACGTCGGTAGAGCTGCTAGTGCTGCTTTCACCAAGAATATGAGTCATCGTGGAAGATAACGCTTCTGTTGTATCGGCCTCATCCGGCTGATAAGTCATATAGTAGGAGCCGTTAGCAAACCGTGGCACGAGGGTAGCAGTGTAGTTTGTTTCAATGTCGGATAGTCCACCTTCGATGCCTTGGAAGTAGAGGTAATACGACGAGTTATATTCCATCTCAGAGAAGGAATACAGCATGGATGCGTTATAATAAACGAAATGAGTTTCAATGACCAGGGGCTCAGTAGACGCAGTGGAATTCACAGTGACTAGCCCTGTGTTCTCATCAATAGTCCAGTATAGAGGATATTCCAAGTAGCCTTGAGAGGACTCTGTAAGCTCATAGTAGCCTTGATCTGTAATAAAACCGGTAAAGTTGTAGCACTTGGTACAGTCAGGGAAGACTCCAACAATATTGTCTTCGTTGTACTGAAGAACAACGTTCGAACCGGGCGGAAAATCGTCAGTGTGAAGTCCACCATACATCAGAAACTCGGAGGAAGCAGCAATCACTGGTTTCAGTGTGACAGCAATGAGGGTGATAGAAGCTGACAAAATACACTTTGGTAGCATTGTAAATGAAGATGAAGGTATGAGGAAGAGAAAAGCTGATAAATGTTTCTAGCGCCACGTATCCAGCTGGCCATCACCGCTTACGGACATTGCCTATGGGGCGAGCGTAAAGCTCGAGTGGATAGCCAATCCAAAGGGATTTTGGATTCACATTGGTAATTTTTTAATTCTTGGCAGAAGTCCTTGATATCCGGACCGCATGGTGTATGGAATTCATCCCTCTGCAAATACAATGATACAACATGATAGTCAAATCCAGAAAAGGCCGAGTTGCCGATATCTGCATGAAAAATCACACAACAATAGAAGCATTCGCTTTTGCGTTGCAGGGTCCGGACCCTCAAAAAAGAACACTTTCTAACTCCCTATTGGTTTCAAAATTGCCTCAATCTTACACACCTACTCCGCATCAATCAAATCGAATCCCGACTTATTGCAAGGTCAGACGGCATGTCATGGCGTTTCCGGATATAAGAGCAAAGAAAAGGGTCTCTTGCAGTGCATTAATTGGATCCCTCCAGTTTTTCAAGCTTCAGCTTTTCAACCAAAAATAATCAACTGGTGGTTGCACTTTTACAACATGAAGCTTTTTCCTGAGCTAATACTGATAGCCACATATTCATATTTAGCTGCGGCTAGTTTGGCCAAAAGAGGTTCCTCTTCCTCTGCTCTGACTGACTCTATATGGTCAACGACGTCCGGTACTACTACAGTCACATTCACTCCTTATGCTGTGGATTCAGTGACAGGCTATGCTTCCCCCGTCACCTCTTCTGCTACCGTTTGGATATCTCTAGACAGCTCAGGAATTCCCTATGCTGTTACTCCGACAGTGTCTGGTAGCTCCACCATATCTGCTTCTCCAACGCCAACGGATACTTTGTACCCTACTCCTTTGGCTGCTCCACCAGTTCTGCGTTGCATGAACGATCGAATTGTTTCTGATAGTGATCCATTGTGTATTGAAAATGCAACAAGTCTTGTGGTGGGAGAGACATACTGGATTACATGGAACCCACTTTTTTGGAACCCAGAGAATGATGATGAAGGTGTTAGCCAGGTGCAGATTAGGTTGAGACCATATTCGGAGACTAGCAATACTTCTGCCTTCTATACGAGCGATTATTCTCCCAATGAAGATGGATTTATTGCTTTATCCATAGAATCGGATTGGATAGACAGTTCGAGTGATGGCTGGGCTCAGATCGTGCTCACACCCTTTCTGGAAACAACAGCGCTACAGCAAACATATAGCAGCTATGAAGGCCCCGCCATAAAGATCGTTTCGTCAGCAAATGGAATAAGTAGGGTACCTTCTGACAACGATAACCCAACGGCTACCACCGTCGAGACCAGTTCCACCTTGACCGCTACATCAGCTGAAACCTCTTCGCAAACTGCTACCTCAAAAGTCAAAAACAAAGCGTCGGTTATCGCGCCTGCAGTGATTGTTCCAGTCGTTGTCGTCGGTGTGATAGGTGGTATAATTGTTTACGTGTTTATGGCCAGACATCGGAAGAGGGTTGTGGAGCAGAACAGAAAAGAGGAAAGCGTAAAAATGATGTCTTTGGCGCATACCAAAAACTCTGGAAGCCCAGAAGCCGATGATAGATCTATCATGACCGAGGCTACAGGCTCTAATCCATTTAAATGACAATACTTTTGTGTACCGATGGTCAGAATGAGAATTATAATTTTACTTCTTTAGCACCGAGTAGTAGTATAAAATTCTTGATGTAAGCACAACACACACATACACACACATACAAACAAAAGTTATAGAGTTATAGGATTTTCACCGTTACGGCAGACTATTTTTGACTTGACTAAAAGCTTTTTAGAAGCTCCGAAGGATATCTCTTGTTATGTCCGGGCCCTTTACATCAGGAGAACAACAAGTCCCGAAAGAAGGGCTCCCAAGCCAACCTTAGCGACAGTTCCAGCTGCTGCGCCTTCAAAAGTGGCAACAGAGGAAGCATTAGCAGAATCGCTAGAAGAGGAAGTGGAGGAGGAACCCGAAGACTGCTCAATAGTGTGAGTCTTGTCGTAGAGCGCAGACCAGAAAGAGGAAGATGCACTCTCGTCGCCGATGGTGTAAGCCAGAACATTGGTGTTACCAGAAGCCGCAGCCCTTTCGGGGTTGACAACTCCAACAGTATCTGTAACAATCTTGGTGAACAAATGGCCATTCTTGTAGAGAACGACACTATCTGTCGTCAACTGCTCTGAAGCAGAGGAAGATGAAGTCACAGAAGCTTCCGTAGATGCAGGTGTTGCACTGGTCTCGGAAGAGGTAGCCTCGGCAGTAGAGGCCACAGCTTCGGTAGTTTCGGAACCTTCCGACGTGGCTTCAGAAGAAGAGATACTCTCGGTAGAGGAGGCCTCTTCTGTTGCTGTCGAGGTACCTTGTGAAGCCCAGGCCCAGAAAGAAGACGACCCAGCGTCGTCACCAACAGTGTAAACATGGATGTTGGTGTTTGTCACATACTGCTCAGCATACCCAGCATCCGTATTTCCGACGGTGGAAGTCAAAACCTTTGTAAAGGTAGCACCATCTCGTGCAATAACCAAAGAGAAAGTAGTCAAATCCTCAGCAAGAACATAGGAGGCAAGAGCGGTCAAGGTGGCAAGTGGAAGAAGTTTCATCCTGTAAGATAAGCGAGAGAGTTTTTAATGGATGATGAAAGGAAACTGGGGAGTCATATATAGCAGTTTAATGGTTGAGGATACAACGAAAAGTCCGGGCGTCGACATTCCAGTTCGCTCTGATTTTGCGCTTTGCGAACGTGCTTTCCAAAAGCGGTGCTGGCTATTTCTGTTTTTAGAGAGCGCAGCCACCACACTGCAGAGGACTCTGATGTCTTTGAACTAGAACATACCTTATAGCTTGCGGGAATTAAGGATAAGGGTAAAGTATCGGCTTTTGCTCTTTATGCAGGGACTCGCGTGGTTGTACAGAAAATGCAGGTCTGTACTATCCGGATAAAAAAATTAGCACCCGCGAATTGTAGCATTCGTATGAACAGGTGAGAGTGGAAAATCGTGTGCAACCCTATTTTCCCACAGAGTCGTGCTTCACCTCCTAAGCATCTTCCCAATTGAGTACTGGTATCTCTCACTGCCTAGCCATGTGCGTGCCCATGTTTTCTACTTGTCGGCAAACCCGGCTTACGTTGGTCGAGAAGAGGACATTCGAAATTAGGAAGAGTAAGCATCTATAGTAGATAGAAACATGAACATTATCAGAACACCAAGCTTGTTGAGTAGTGGATTAATTCCAATCACCGGCTTCTCTAGTTCAAATAGTTCACGTAAGTGTTTAAACTTGTTACGCCTAATAACTCAAGACTGGTACTGGCTCACTCTTAAAAGTTCGGGTACGGTAGTAGATAGATGTGCCCTTTTTCTGAAAGTCTGAGTATTCATTCTGTTAGGCTAAAGGGATTCCACTATTGACTTTTCGCAATTGATAGGCGTTAGAAAGTCGATCGTATTCATCTGATATGGCTTGAAATTTACGACGGAGTGCGCTTTGTTGGTCTTCATCAAGCGACTCAATCATATCCCTGATGGAATGTGCATCCCAGAAAGCGTTATGAGAACGGTACTCCCCTGGACCAAGACCAAACAATTCTTTCATTATTTTCAAATCATGGGGAATGGAGAATGAATCCTCCGAGTCTTTGTGGCTAAATAAATAATAAAAGTTATCAAAACCTGCCCAGGTGATGGCCGACATGCACATAGTACATGGCTCATGTGTTGAAAGAAAAATCAAGTCCTTCGTTGAATTATGCTGCGGAAGTTCAAAGAATCTTTTCAGAACGTGTACTTCACCGTGCCACAGCGGATTGTCGATTTCGCAATTAGTTTCGGCAATAACAAGAGAGAAGTCACTTTTCTTTAAAATTGCCGCACCAAAAACCTTGTTTCCTTGCTCCACTCCCTTTACCGTGAGAGGGAGAATATCATCCGCAATCGTGGATAGAAGAAGCGCTGCTAAATTCTTTGACTGAGACATAGAAACAAGAAAAACGCACAAAAAAGATAAGCATAATTTTAATACATTAGACCAACATAAGGAATACGTTCGCGATTTGCAAGATATCTCTCCAGTCGTTTGAATTGCTTACACTGAGATCTTTCACAGTCCATACAAGCTTAATGACCTCATCAAGGTGCATGATCGTGCTCAGTGGCCATTTATGTAAAAGGAGCTTCAAAATTTTCAATATTCGAACCCGGTCCACCGGAACATGTGAACATGCTAGCATAAATAGACACCAACTTGGATAAAAGACTTTTGGTGAGGTACTACAAAGTTGCTCGAGTGTTTCTATCAACCCCTCTGTGTCAATCCGTAGGTGCTCCAATTCAATATTTCCAACAAGGGCTACCCACGATAGATATACCTGAGTTGATAGCAGATACGATTTTGCACATTGCTCCATTGACTTGTCGTCAGAACTTTGTATTGTCTGAGATAATAGAAGCTGAATGTGATTATATCGTTGGAAGAGTAACTGCCCGTCTATTAAGTTCCGGTCCCGAAGGTGATTGAGTTTTGCAATTTGATAAATGGTGTACAGTAGTCGGGGTGAGCAGCCAAACATGTGGTCTATTTGGTCACTTTCAAAAAAAAGGTCAATAATGGGCCATGAAATATCTAACAACTTATCGTTTTTCTTCAATGAAAATACAAGGAAAACGTAACGCAACGAGAAGTATCTGTATACGAAGCGAAGGATGAGAGAATCAAGTATCTGACCGTATTGAAGACATGAAAAAACAAGGCACGCCTCCTGAAGACTATTAACCCAATTTGGATTACAATTATCTGCAATCTCGCAGGAACAAAGAATCATGATAGTTATAGTCAGTTCTTCAATGGTGGTAAGTTCATGAATATCAAAATGATCCAGTATATCATGTAGTTTATTGATAGCATCATTTTTATATTTTTGAGAAAGAGCATAATAGTGAGATATTTTAAGCGTATCTTGATCTGGTGACGGCTTGTTGAGCTCGTGTTTCATCAGATCCAAGGCCGACAGACAAAGGATTGATTGATATAGTGCAAGGAAATTTCGGCACCTTGGAATAATCACTGCAATAAACTCATTGAAAGTTGCAGTCGAGTCAGAGAAAGTTCTTGTGCGGCCGATATTTTCGGTATAGTGAGCAAAGAGATCTGCTTCTGTCGCTTCGGAGGTCCAGAATGATGTTCTGTAGGGTACCGGCCATCGCTCGCTAAGGGAAAATAAATATGGTGGGGGAGAAGTACCTTGGTCAATACTATAAGCCAGACCTATGTTTCGTTGAGTATAGTTGACTAGAAAAAGATCAGTAGCACGAGGACTTCGACTCACATGTTGGATGTGCACGTAAACCCACGAGAGCTTTTTACCATAATTGCACTCTAGTCCTAAACGCCGGCAGTTAATGCAGGAAGGACGGGACTCATCACATCTCTTTCGCCTGCGTCGGCAGGTATGGCAACCAGTCCTTGATTTAAGTTTTCCTCTTAGACTGAAAGGATTAGCGGCCATAATGCTCGTGATTATTTTTAAAGAGAAAGCGCGCGCTTTTTTTTGCCTCGCCTATTTAATTTTCGAGTCATGTCTACTTTCATTTCTTTCTTGGATGCTAACAGGCTGTAAAACTGCGCGAATCACAAGAAAAATATTATTGAAATGCCGGGACCTGAGACCCTCTAATCTCAACTCAATTGATATCATTATAACTCGTATATAAACTCGGGGTTTTGCATATCGGTTAGATCTGCAAAAGCATTATCATAGCTTGCGGTTTTGCGGCTATGGTTCCTCATCTGATATATTGCATACATTGCAGCCATTGCAGCAGCACCAACGCAATAGCAGACTAGCATTGCAGTTTTTGCTCCAATATAATTTGGTGCCTGCGACTCAACAAAAGTTTGCGGTCCAATCATGTTACCCACACAATATCCGATCAGGAACAAAGTGCTGACAACGACTTTTTTTGTGTGTCCGGCGACATTCGACGACACAATGGAGGCTATACCAGCCATGCAAGTAGTAGATGTGTAGATAAGATAGTATCCAGTGAGACGAGATCCTCGAGGGCCTGTGAAAATGAGAAGGCAAGTTCCCAACACACAAAGTAGGTTTACTAGGATCATTGACACGAGACGTTTGTCTTTCAAAAATTTATGGTTCAGAATTGCAACAGCTGGTGGAATTATGATGTCGATTGCTCCACCGGGCATGTTCATTAGCATTGAGTCAGCTGCTGAAAAGCCAAAATCCGAGTTTAGCAGAATGGATCCAAAATTATTGAGTCCACCATTTGGGATGGCATAAGTCATAGCATAGATAAAAATCAAATATGTGATTGGGTCTATGGCGGCTTCTCTCAGCTGGTCAATTTTTATATGACGATTACCAAATCCCTGCTGGTTGTGTTTTGCCCGCTCAATGCAATACTTTTTGTCGGTCTCACTCAGGAACCAGGCTTTCATGGGAACATCCGGAATGTGTAAAAGAGACATAACGCCGAGGACTACGGTGATAACACCTGTTATAATGTAGAAAAGTCGCCAGGAAGCAAAAGAATAATCCCCGTCTCTATGGGTTTTTAGTCCATAGGCAATCGCTGCTCCCACAAGTGTGCCAATTCCTTGCGACCCATACCAAAAACAAGTTCTCATAAACTGTTCATTCTTTCTGTACCACTGAGAAGTGAGTAGAATATATGCTGGATTCATAAATCCTTCAAAAATACCAAGAAGTGTACGACACAGAAGGAAAGTGGGTGCAGATTGACAGGCTGCATGGCACATGAGCACCACTCCCCAAATAATCACAGCTCCGGAAAGCGTTTTTGAAAGTGGAAGCTTTTGCAGTGCTATTCCGGCAGGGTATTCAAATACCAGGTAGCCTAAGTAAAAAGACGAGCCCACCCAACTGTACTCTTTTGAGCTCATGTTCAAATCTTTTCGAAGGCCCATGAGAGCAGCATACGAGTTAGTGGTTTTGTCCATGAGTTGACAAGACATGAGAGCGGCGACCATTGGAAGGATGCACCAGTCTATCTTTCGTAAAAGTTTCTTTTCATATACAGGGTCAAGACTGCAATCGTCCGTGATGTCAGCATATTTAGCGGCGTCATCCAAATTTTCAAGACTTATCACAGCGTCCTCTTTTGGCATGAGTGAAATTAAGACTATTCGAGGTTTTTGATTTTCTTTTAAATTACAAACGTTGGAAAGCGATAAGAAGATAGGAAAGAAAAAGCGCGCGCTTTTATCGTAATTTTTGCAACCGGTATTTGACTGATAGTATGAAGCATGCTTATCTTCTAGGTTTAACAAATTACTATGAGAATCACAATACCCCGATACTTTATCTTGACCATCATGTAGGTTAAAGCACTAATCTCATTTGTCTCACTAATTTATATATTGGACTAGTGAAAGATTACTGACTCCATACATTGAGTTACTCTATAAAAATGAAGAATAAACTCCTCCAATTAGTTTGTCTATTATCAATGAGCATTTTCTCCTGCCAGTGTATTTCGGTTGGTCTCGTTGATTAAAGCTAAGCACGGCGCTTTTAATAGCAAAACACTTAAAACAAAAGACTGACTGGCTGACTACCTGAAAAATTTTAGTCGCTATATAAACGCGTCTCGGCCGATAAGATAGATAGGGAGGGAGGTGTTCGCGAATGTGTTTTACTTTTAAATCTCCTTTTTAAGCCGCAAGCCGCACCTAAAATCGAAAAACTGAAATCTTCCTTGTAACAAACATACTTCACTAGAGTTTTACTTGCCCATGGTGTGTTCACTTGGCTACTGTAGCAATTTCATTCCACCCCCAACAAGCTCCACCTTCGGCAATGCACCGACACCGTCTACCCGCTCAAGGCCCTGACGCAACGGGCAAAGATGGCCACGCCTTGGGCGAGCTGGTCCTCGTCGATCGTTGGCGGCGGGCACATCCGCATTCTTGTGCCGCCCGCTGACGACCCGACAATCAGCCCGTTCTGTGCGCACAGCCTCTGCAGCTGCCGCCCGTCCACGACCTGCGGCTTCAGCACCGCGGCGCACAGCATGCCCGACCCGCTCACCTCGACAACTGCGTCCAGGTTTTCCTGCGCCACCAGCCGCTTCAGCAACTCGCCTTTGCGCTTGGCCTGCCCGGCGATGTCCTCGTCCACGAGCACGTCCAGCGCCGCCACGGCCGCCGCCGTCGCCGGCGGGTTCGCTGCCATCGTCGACCCGACGTCGCCTTCCTCAACCAGGTCCATGATCTCGGGCCCCCCGCACACCGCCGACAGCGGTGCCACCCCGCCCGCCA